>JAPEIT010000104.1:0-179269 GCA_026229545.1 Pistacia atlantica
GACTCCATAAGCCTAAATATCGAACTACTCTCCACTAATGAGGACTAAACACAGATGAGAATCAAAAGGTCTTTAAAAGCTTGTAATGTTAGGCTCGGGTCATGGGCTCCAATAAAAGGATAGGAAACAAAGTAGGAGAACTCGGTTGTCCTAAAGCAAAACTCAAATCACATCGAAACCCACACTTTCTCAACACCAATCGACATGTCTACTAGTTCACTGACCTTCAAGCGTATCCTTAAAACTTTTGGATACCATAAATGCAAGGGACTCGTTTATATGTCATTGTTAAATTAATCCTAATCACGCTGGTGAGGTTTTAAGGCGGGTTACAGTTTCAGCCAGTCTCTCCCATAAAGCAGACCAGCATTGTGTTCAAAATATATTTTTTTATTTTTTTTTTATTTTTTAAGAACACACAATCAAAAGAATTGAATTGAGGTGACTACCTCCTTTGTTTTTATTCTTTTCTCTCAACCCCCACATCATTCTTTTTGGTCTTTTCTTCATTTTTCTTCTCTTAACCCCCAAACTAATCTTTTACTCATTTGTAAACTTGTTTTGTTCTTTGTTTTGCACTAGGACCGAATTCTCCTAAGGGTATGATACAGTGTTTAGGGCAAAAAGGAATTTAAAATTCTATTATTTTCCAAAGAAACTAAAGCAAAGTTCAAATGGCTCAAATGGGTGACTAGGGACAATTTCATTCATGGGTTGGCTAGAAAGGCTCAAACGTTCTGAAAAATGCCTAAATCATTTCCTCAACCATGTCTAATCCTAGAATTTCGCCTCAAGCATTTCTCATCTAGGTTCTAGAGTCCACCAACATTATCAAGACTTCACCTAATCGCATAAAATGAATCTAAGCATGCCGAAAAAATGAAAATCGTGGTTGAACCACTCAACAAACCTAAATCAAAATTCAGTCAATAAACGTAAACTTGAAGCAATGCTTAACATTTCTCAACAATAAAAATTCAACAATCTTATTCTCATCATTGATTTATACAACTCATCATCAGCAAAACAAAACAACCCAAAGAAAAAATGCAACACAAATATATATATATATATATATATATATATATATATATATATATATATATATATATATATATATATATATATATTTTTTTTTTTTTTTTTTAGTATTTTTTTTTTTTTTTTTAACCTGTGACGTTGTTAAACCCGAGGTGCGCCAAATCTTGCTGGCGTTTTTAAGGGGAGCGATTCTTGGTTTCAGGCCAATATACCTTTAAACTCAAAATCTATTCCCTACCCCCAAACTAAATATTACATTGTCCCCAATGTTCCATTATGCATAAGTCAGGAATAGAGAAAAACAACAAAAGAAAAAAAAAAGAAAAACAAAAGAACAATATAAAGGTACAAGAATGCTCCCTGGTTAAGTCATGAATTGTCGCTCCACAATGTTCACCCGTTCTCGGACTTTTCATCATCCAAAATCTGTCAAAACAATAAACTATGGTGTCCCTCATGTTAGAACGAATTCACAACTAAATTGAAAGTATTACAACCTAATCTCGCCCTTTTAGCAACTACTAATTAAAAACATCAACTAAACAACTAACAAAATAAACAAAATCCAAAACCAAAATAAAATGAGTTTAAGTTTCAACTGGACAAAAATTAAATGAAAGCAATTAAACAAAACATAAACATGTGCTCCGGTTCAGTCTTGTTCTTCCTCTTCATCTTCCTTGTCTTCCTCAGTTGGAACCACCTCTGCCGAGTTCCAATAAACCCATTGATATGCGGAAGTGTCAACCTTCAGCTCCTTGAAGCTGTCTGTCAGCAATTCATGAATGCTCTATGTCCGCTCCACCATCCAATCCTGTCGTTGTCTTCATATATTTCATCATCCCCATCATTTCTTGCATCATTGCTTTTTGTGACCCTGTGGAGCTGGATGATGTGGCCATGCTCGTTCTCTGCCTCTTCGCCCCTGCTCTTGGTTGGACAGCTTCCGTTCGGTCAAGGTGTTTCTTGAAATAGTCGTCATCTAGAGTTGGAGCCGGATGAATACGCTGCTCATCATCTTGAACCTTGACCCCAGCTTTTAGGCATACAATTGTGATGAGATATGGGAAACAGTAGCTTGATCGCCCCTTTGTGGATGCTATCCTGACACTCTCATAAATGATGTCTCCCACATCCATACTCTTTCCTGAGGCAATAGAGTAGAGCAATACCGCCTTCTCATGAGTCAGCGTCTTTGTGTCGTCTTCGGCATTAGTTTAGCACAGACAAAGTGTAACGCCCCACTTGAGGTACGTTGTTATTGTTTCCTCTTTCGCCCTTAATCGAGTTGGTTTTTGTTATATTTGTTTGTTTGAGTGCTTTGTTGAATGTTGCCCTGAAAGTTGGTTGAAAAGAAAATAGAAGAAGAATTTGAGTGCCAAGCGGCCGGGCGGAGAGTGCGCCGGCGAAGTCTGTGAGTAGAACCAAGGGTGAAACTCTGGAAAGTTTCGCCGCGGCGACAAAGGTTTCTTCGCGCGGCGCTGTAATAAAATGTTGATTGAGTTTTAGAGATTTTCTTCCCCAAGTGCTATTTGACCTTTCTACCCCTAATTAGCGGGAAAAGTGGGGAGTGAATTGTAAGGATTTTTCATAGAGAGTATGTTGTTTTGGGGGTGAGTTGTAATGAATCAAAGGATATGGATGGAATTTCCAAAGAAGAATAAGGGCAAAATGGGAATGAGTGTGTTATATTTCATTAAAAGGAATTAGAATCAAAGAAACCCTTCATTTCTCTTCTTCTCAAACGCAACTTCTCATTCTTCTCCTCCCAACTTCTTTTCTTTTGATCAAGGTTTTCCAAGGGATTTTGAAGTGATTTGAGGTAGAGAAAACAACCTAAGGCTTCCTAAGGTAAGGATTTCTCCTTAAGTTGTGTGATTTGAAGATTTTAGTTCATTTTGGTTTTTGAGAGTTTTCATTCTTTTGGTTAAGAGTAGAGAGAATAGCCAAGAAAACCAAGTGGAAAGAAGATTGGTGAAGTCTCTCCATAGCAAGTAAGTAAAACCCAACCCAAGTTGAGATTCATGAAATTTCTTGATTAGGGTTTTGATAGAAAGGATGTATGTATGTGATGTGCATGTAATATGCCATGTATGGAGTATTGAATGGAAATTTCTATGCTTTGTGAATGTTCTTACCTTGCAAATTTGAGAAATGGGTGTTGGTTTGGCAAGGTAGTTGAGATGGAATTTAAGGGGTATTATGGAACCCTTTTTGGAAGTGTTTTTCTATGGCAGGCTTTGTGGCTTTGTGAAGGGGTTTTTCCCCATTTTGAATGGTTAGGAAAAGTTTTAGATTCATGGCTATGATATAGTTTTATAGTGCACATGAGTTGTTTGATGAAATGCCTAATAGAGGTTGAGTGTTAGTAATGAACCTTAATTCTTGCAACATTGCATGTTGGCATTTCACAAGTGCATTAGTAGAGATGAATCATCCATGTGCATTGTTATATGCATTGAAAAGTGACCTAAGAAAGAGTAGGAAACTTTGTGTATAGAAATACCCTATGAGTAGAGAGCTTAGTGGGTAAAATTACTCTAAGGGTAGAGTATTGAAAAAATGCTACAATAGAATGAGTTAGAAGAGTAGTATAGTTGGGATGATGCTTTGTGATCATCACCCGACGTTATGGGAATCGGATTGATGCTTTGTGATCATCATCCGAATAGCCTTAGAGAGATGGGTCGATGTTAGTGATCGTCACCCAATGAGTAATAGAAATGGGTAGATGCTTTGTGACCACTACCCGATTAGTTAAGAGATATGTAGGTTGATGCTTTGTGATCATCATCCAATGGCTAGTAGAAGCGGGATGATGCTTTGTGATCATCACCCGATAGTGACTAGAGACGGGTAAATGCTTGGTGATCATTACTCAAAATTCATGAGGAACGGGTAGGTGCTAGGTGATCTCCACCCGATAGTTAGGAGGAACCGAGTTGGTGCTTTGTGATCCTCACTCGGTAGTCACTAAGAACGGGTTGGTACTGTGTGAATTCCACCCGATAGCCATAGAGAGTGAAATGGTGCTGTGTGAACGCCATTCGGCCGTACCTCCCGGTAAGATGAGGCCATCTTTGTTATTAGAAACAGAAATAAAGCAGTTAGAAAAGGAAAGAATTGAGAGTCACACACGGGGACAGACAGGTTAGAGAGTTTTACTTATGAGCATTATTTGTGCTCACCCCGTTATTTTCCTTTGTGGATGCAGGGTTCTAGGTGATGTTGCGGTTGGAGGGCGTCGGCGCGAGGAGCAATGCTCTACTGTTCCCTATTTTATTTTGTCTTTTGAAATGCACTTTTGTAAACAGTAACTTTTGTGTATAAAAGACATGTGAATTGTAATGAAAAGAAACTTTTTGGGCCCAATTTTCCATTGTTAATTGCATGCATTATACTAGTTTTCAGAAGGTGTTACATTTTTGGTATCAGAGCAAAGATTTTGGGATTGAACAGTGTACTATTCTCATCGCCACGACGTCCTTTAACCGACCGTGTGAGTAATTCTTTCCTTACAGTAATTGTTTCTTGAGTTCATTAGTGCGATCATTTTGTAGATGAGGCGTAGTTATCGAAACCGCGGTAAAGGTGTGGTGAATGAAGGAGAACCTTCTAACCCACCAGAGCCTACGCCCCCTCCCTTGGATGAAGCTAGAATCCAGGGTTGTACACAAGTTATGGCGAGGGCTTCGGGGGAGAGTTGTACCCCCTGTTCGATATCGCCGATTCGCTGAGAGAGGGCAACCGTACCTCCCCGATGCAACAGAGTTGAACCGATTTATGGTCTTTCCATCGGCATCAGCCCTCGAGTTTAAGGGTACTACGGATCCGGTAGTAGCGAGGAATGGCGGAGGTCGAGGAGAGCGAGCCACGGGCCCATGACAGCAGGGAGAAGATCCGGTATGCGAGTTTCTGTTTGGGGTGATGCCGAATTTGGTGGGAATTAATGGAAGAAACTCATGATGCGACAGTAATGACATGGGAAGAGTTTAGGCAAGAGTTTGAGGCTGAGTATAGATCAGAGGACCAAGTTCATGAGAAGGTCCAAGAATTTATCGATTCTGACAAGGAGCTAGCGCCCGTGAAAGAGTACTCGGTGAAGTTCAACGCCCTTGCAAGGTTTGCAGGGAATAGTAAGCACTCCGGCCTTGAGAAGGGATAAGTTTGTGCATGGATTGAAGCCGGAGATAGCCGGGATATTATGACAAGCTCCAACCCTCCTCGCAATTACGGTGAGGCCTTGAGGCGGGCAATGAAGGCGGAGATTTTTTAGAATAAAATCTTCCTGTAGGATCCTCGGCGGGGAGGGACCGAAGGAGCTACCCTCCGCTCCTCGAGAGAGAAACATGAGGGTGAAAAAGGCAAAGATATGAAGAATCGAAAAAGAAGTTTCGGTATAAACGAGAATAGAAAGGAGTGGAGGAATAAGCGACCTCGAGCGGAAGGGTTTCCTCCTTGCCCCTAAGTGTGGGAAGAACCACCGGGAGAGTGTCGAAGGATCGGAGAGTATGTTATAGGTGCCACAGCCAGGGGCACATGATGAGGGATTGTAAAGCTCCTCTTCCACCAACTACTCGAGTTCAGGGAGGTCTGCGAGTGCCGAGTTTTCTTGTGGCACAAGGGGAAGCGAGGCGATCCATCAACCGTTCTTGATCGATTATTATTTCATGCGATCCCTTTATATGCTTTAATTGATTCAGGTGCTACCCATTCGTTTATATCTTATGGGATGCTTGAGAGATTAGGTTTGAAACCTACTTAGAGCGGCACAACCCATTAAGATAGAACTACCCGATGGGGTTAGTGTTGTGACTCGAGATTTTGTTAAGAGAGTCCTTAGTGATCCGAGGGTAGAGAGTTAATCGTTGACTTAATAGTTTTGATATGCCCGACTTTGATGTGATTCTCGGTATGGACTTCCTAGGGAGGTATGGAGTAGAGATTGTGTCGGAAAAAGAAGGCGAGGTTTAACCTCGATTGTGGAGATAAGTTTAGTTTTGGAGAAGGCCATCATTGAGCATCTTGATTAGTAATGTAAAGGCCAGGGAAGATGTTGAGAAAGGGGGTGTTCGGGTTATATTGCCCATGTAGTGCAGAGTGGTGATGTTCCACAGGTAGAGATCCAGAGGGTGCCAGTAGTTCGAGACTTTCTAGATGTGTTTCCGGAAGAGTTACCGGGTTTGCCTCCAGAGAGAGAGGTAGAATTTAGTATCGAACTAGCACCGGGGGAGGGACAGCACCAATATCTAAAGCCCCTTATCGAATGGCCCCGGTGAGCTCAAGAATTAAAGCAACTCCAAGAGCTTTTAGATAAAGGCTTCATCCTACCAAGTCATTCCCCTTGGGGAGCTCCAATCTGTTTGTGAAAAAAGAAGGATGGATCACTAAGGATGTGTATCGATTATAGGGGAGTTGAATAAAGTTACAGTGAAAAATAAGTACCCGCTACCCCGGATAGATGACCTCTTTGATCAGTTGAAAGGAGCGGCAGTGTTCTCCAAGATTGATTTGAGGTCCGGGTATCATCAGGTAAGGGTGGCTGAGCAAGATGTGGCTAAAGCGCCTTTCGTGCAGTGCGGGCATTATGAATTTGTAGTAATGCCTTTTGGCTTGACTAATGCCCCAGCAATTTTTATGGACTTGATGAACAGGGTATTCCATGAGTATTTGGATCAGTTTATTGTTGTCTTCATCGCGACATTCGATTTACTCAAAGTCGAGAGAAGAGCATGAGAAACACTTGGGATTAGTATTGCAGCAGTGAGAGAAAACAAGTTGTGTGCTAAGTTTTCCAAGTGTGAGTTTTGGCTGAATCAAGTGATATTCTTGGGTCATACCGTGTCGAAGGAAGGGATTTCGGTAGATCCGAGTAAAGTACAGGCAATCCTAGAATGGCGAAGCGAAACAGTGAAAGAAATCGGGAGTTTCTTAGGCTTGCGAGTTACTACCGGCGATTTGTAGCGAGATTCTTGATTGGCTAAACCGCGTTGGACAGCTCTTACCAATGAAAACTCCTTTTGTGCGGTCAGCGGCAGAAGAAAAGCTTCCAAGAGTTGAAGAAGAGGTTAACATCGGCTCTGTACTAGTGTTACCGCGAGAGGGTGTAGATTATGACATTTATACGACGCCTCTTTGCGGGGACTCGGGTGTGTTGATGCAGTTAGGTAGGGTTATAGCTTATGCTTCTCGTCAATTGAAAGAGTACGAGACCAGATACCCTACGCATGACTTAGAGTTAGCAGCCGTGGTCTTTGCTTTAAAGATATGGAGGCATTACCTTTATGGTGTGAAAAGTAATATCTGCACCGATCATAAGAGTTTAAAGTACTTCTTCACTCAAAAAGAGTTGAATATGAGGCAAAGGAGATGGCTAGAGTTTGGTTAAGGATTATGATTGTGAAATCAAATATCAACCAGGGAAAGCCAATGTAGTAGCCGATGCCTTGAGTAGAAAAGCCCATGTTTTACATGCAAAGAAAAGTTAATAGAAGAATTGTCTAAGGAGCAGTTGAGGTGGTTAGGGAAGGGTTGCCTGACCTAGAGGTACAGTCTTCCTTATGGGAGGAAATTAGAGAAAAGCAAATGGCTGGTGAGTGGTGTCAGAAACTAGTTCAGCAAGTGCATGAGGGCAAGACATCAGAGTTCTTTGTGAGAGATGGTGTCCTCTATTTTAGAAATCGGTTGTGTATACCTCCAATTGAGGAGTTGAAACAGAAAATCCTTATAGAGGCTCATGACACACCGTGCACCGCTCATCCAGGGAGCAACCAAGATGTATCGGGATATCAAGAAAGGCTATTGGTGGTCTGGTATGAAGAAAGACATCGCCAAGTTTGTGGCTAAATGTCTAACTTGCCGCGGTGAAAGCGAACACCGGCCGGCCGTCGGGGTTCTTGACCATTGAGTGTTCAGTGGAAATGGGAGAGCATTTCAATGGATTTTATCACGGGTCTTCCCGAGTGCGAAAGGGTGTAATGCAATATGGGTGATTGTGGATAGATTAACCAAGTCAGGCCCATTTTCTCCCAGTAAAGGAGAGTACCACTACAAATCAGGTTGGCCCAGTTTACCTCAAGGAGATAGTCGATTGCATGGTGTGCCCAAGGTTATAGTATCGATAGAGATTCCAGTTGTTTCACCTTACGGACAAGTTTACGAGGAGTTTGGGTACCCGCTTAGCATTCGATCTTGCCTATCATCCTTAGGCAGATGGCCAAACCAGAGAGCCCGAATCAGGTGCTCGAGGATATGTTGAAGCTTTGTTGCATGGATTACAGTATCCTGGCATGAGATGTTACCATTAGTGGAATTTGCCTACAACAACGGTTATCGGTCTACAATTAGAATGGCGCCTTACGAGGCTTTGTATGGTAGACGGTGTAGGTCTCCGCTTCATTGGGATGAAGTGGGAGAGAGATGAGTTGAGTACCGCTCTTCGGAGAGATGACTCGAAACTTGTAGAAGATGTGAAGGTAATCAAGTAGAATGAAGCAAGCCCAAGATCGGAAGAGTTATGCCGATTTAAAGAGGAAAGAGGTAGAATTCCAAGTGGGCGACAAGGTGTTTCTGAAGGTTTCCCCTTATAAGCGAGTCATGCGTTTTGGAACCAAAGGGAAGTTAGCACCGAGGGTTTGTAGGTCCTTTTGAGGTCTTGCAACGAGTAGGAAAGGTGGCCTCCAATTGGCTCTACCACCTAGTATGGATAGGGTGCATGATGTCTTCCATGTCTCGATGTTACGGAAATATGTAAGTGATCCCCTCCATATCTTGGCGTAGAGGGCGTTGAAGTAGCAGAGAATCTAGTATATGAAGAACGTCCGTTGATTCTAGATCGGCGGGTTAAAGAGCTTCGAACAAGAGTGTTCCGCTAGTTAAGGTCCTTTGGAGGAATCACAAAGTGGAAGAAGCCACTTGGGAAGTAGAACGGGACATGCGAATCGTTTCCTGAGTTATTTGTTTGAATTTCTGGGGACGAAATTCTTTTAAGGGGAGAATTGTAACGCCCCACTTGAGGTACGTTGTTATTGTTTCCTCTTTCGCCCTTAATCGAGTTGGTTTTTGTTATATTTGTTTGTTTGAGTGCTTTGTTGAATGTTGCCTGAAATTGGTTGAAAATAGAAGAATTTGAGTGTACCAAGCTTGGCAGGGCGAAGGAGAGTCTTCGCCGCGGCGAAGATGTGATGAACCAAGGGTGAAACTCTGGAAAGTTTCGCGCGGCGACAAAGGTTTCTTCGCCGCGGCGACAGCCCGAATAAAATGTTGATTGAGTTTTAGAGATTTTCTTCCCCCAAGTGCTATTTGACCTTTCTACCCCTAATTAGCAGGGAAAAGTGGGGAGTGAATTGTAAGGATTTTTCATAGAGTATGTTGTTTTGGGGGTGAGTTGTAATGAATCAAAGGATATGGATGGAATTTCCAAAAGAAGAATAAGGGCAAAATGGGAATGAGTGTGTTATATTTCATTAAAAGGAATTAGAATCAAAGAAACCCTTCATTTCTCTTCTTCTCAAACGCAACTTCTCATTCTTCTCCTCCCAACTTCTCTTTTCTTTTGATCAAGGTTTTCCAAGGGATTTTGAAGTGATTTGAGGTAGAAAACAACCTAAGGCTTCCTAAGGTAAGGATTTCTCCTTAAGTTGTGTGATTTGAAGATTTTAGTTCATTTTGGTTTTTGAGAGTTTTCATTCTTTTGGTTAAGAGTAGAGAGAATAGCCAAGAAAACCAAGTGGAAAGAAGATTGGTGAAGTCTCTCCATAGCAAGTAAGTAAAACCCAACCCAAGTTGAGATTCATGAAATTTCTTGATTAGGGTTTTGATAGAAAGGATGTATGTATGTGATGTGCATGTAATATGCCATGTATGGAGTATTGAATGGAAATTTCTATGCTTTGTGAATGTTCTTACCTTGCAAATTTGAGAAATGGGTGTTGGTTTGGCAAGGTAGTTGAGATGGAATTTAAGGGGTATTATGGAACCCTTTTTGGAAGTGTTTTCTATGGCAGGCTTTGTGGCTTTGTGAAGGGGTTTTTCCCCATTTTGAATGGTTAGGAAAAGTTTTAGATTCATGGCTATGATATAGTTTTATAGTGCACATGAGTTGTTTGATGAAATGCCTAATAGAGGTTGAGTGTTAGTAATGAACCTTAATTCTTGCAACATTGCATGTTGGCATTTCACAAGTGCATTAGTAGAGATGAATCATCCATGTGCATTGTTATATGCATTGAAAAGTGACCTAAGAAAGAGTAGGAAACTTTGTGTATAGAAATACCCTATGAGTAGAGAGCTTAGTGGGTAAAATTACTCTAAGGGTAGAGAGTATTGAAAAATGCTACAATAGAATGAGTTAGAAGAGTAGTATAGTTGGGATGATGCTTTGTGATCATCACCCGAGCCGTTATGGGAATCGGATTGATGCTTTGTGATCATCATCCGAATAGCCTTAGAGATGGGTCGATGCTTAGTGATCGTCACCCAATGAGTAATAGAAATGGGTAGATGCTTTGTGACCACTACCCGATTAGTTAAGAGATATGTAGGTTGATGCTTTGTGATCATCATCCAATGGCTAGTAGAAGCGGGGTGATGCTTTGTGATCATCACCCGATAGTGACTAGAGACGGGTAAATGCTTGGTGATCATTACCCAAAATTCATGAGGAACGGGTAGGTGCTAGGTGATCTCCACCCGATAGTTAGGAGGAACCGAGTTGGTGCTTTGTGATCCTCACTCGGTAGTCACTAAGAACGGGTTGGTACTGTGTGAATTCCACCCGATAGCCATAGAGAGTGAAATGGTCTTGTGTGAACGCCATACGGCCGTACCTCCGGTAAGATGAGGCCATGATGTTATTAGAAACAGAAATAGAAACAGATTAGAAAAGGAAAGAATTGAGAGTCACACACGGGGACAGACAGTTAGAGAGTTTTACTTACTGAGCATTATTTGTGCTCACCCCGTTATTTTCCTTTGTGGATGCGGAGGTTCTAGGTGATGTTGCGGTTGGAGGGCGTCGGCGCGCGAGGAATAATGCTACACTGTTCCCTATTTTGTCTTTTGAAATGCACTTTTGTAAACAGTAACTTTTGTGTATAAAAGACATGTGAATTGTAATGAAAAGAAACTTTTTGGGCCCAATTTTCCATTGTTAATTGCATGCATTATACTAGTTTTCAGAAGGTGTTACACAAAGTACTGCCACAGCCGAGCCATTAGTGTCAACTGTGTTCCTTTGAGTGTCTTTTTCTGTTTTTTAGACACTTCCCATGCTGCCCCAGGTTTCGCAATGACTGGCAAGATAATATTATCCTCAAAGGTTGATCTTTTGAACTCCACATACTCATCAGTGAAAATTTCGGGCAAGTTAAAGAATTTGTTGATATCCTTTGCTGAAAATGGCACATCCTCCCCTCGTACAAACACAATCTCATCCTGACTTTCGGGGAAGTTGGCATAGAACTCTCTCAGGCGGTTCCTCTGACCAGCACATCGAGACACGCATGAACATGTCCCAACGTCTACCCCTACTCCAGTCCACAGATTGTGGTGTTGTCAATCCACGTTCAGGGATGAAACCCTTATCCTTTCGTTTGATCACCTCCTCATAACGTTTACGGGCCTCGTTAACAAACCGGTTGTCAACGTCCTTCCCCTTGCTCTTGTGCTTAATTTTCGGAGCCATTGATTTACTGAAATTCAATCCAACTATTAACCCCAAGGAATTAGACCTACAAAAAGACAGCAACGTCAAACCTGCAAAAACAATCCACACTTCCAAAAATTCGCAATTCAACCCCCAAACTACGATTTTTTTTCAATTCATCACAAACACTTCAAATAATCAACACCCACACTTCTAACAATCAATTGGTTCACAAACTTCTCAACATTAATCTTAATCACAACTCAACAAACCCAAAATTTCTCAAGTCAAAAGTTCACAAAATTCTTAGATCTATGATTATAGACTTAAAATTTTCCAAAATAAAGCTTTGGGTTTTCGAGATCTTACCAATATGAAGGAGTTTGCACCACCAATTGAACTGGAAATGACCCAAAAAAGAAAGCCCCAAATTTTCGATCCAAAATTTTTTGTGAAATTTGTTGTTGATACGGGTTGTTTTGGTGTTTAGGAATGTTGTAGAGTGATAATTTTGGTTGGAAAAGCAAAATAGAAGTGAAAGATTGAAAGTTGGAAAATTTTCTCTCAACTCAAGATGCAAAGCAGCGTGAAAATGAGAAGAAGAGAAGTTGGTATATATAAAAAAAGCTCGTCGCCGCGGCCAAGAAGTTTCATCACCGCGGCGAAGTTCATCATGCATAAACCCTAATCCAATTTTCCAGGTTTCGCCGCGGCGAAGAAGTATCTTCGCCTCGGCGACGTTCATCGTTCATTAACCTAAAAATTCCTAGGTTTCACCGGGGCGAAAACTTCCCAAGAGTACAAGGCTAACTTCACCTCGGCGAAATGCCTTAGCCAATTTTTCAGCAAATTACTACCTTTCCTTACATATGGCGACAACAAGGTTGCCATGGCGGCAAATCCTCCGATACAAACCTGGTATCTTCATGTCTCTTCGGCAAAGAAAGTTTCTTCGCCCGTGAATCCTGAAAGAAATTACACCCCCATACCTTCCTTTGGCTCTAGACTTCACCTGAAACACCTGAAAACAATAAAAACATCAAATTTTACACAAACTCATAATGAAATAAGAAAAAATTCAAACAACAAAAATTAAAATCAAAAAGTTAAAAACACTTGGGTTGCCTCCCAAGAAGCGCTTGTTTATAGTCGGAAGCTTGACTCTTTCCATCATTTAGGTTGGGATTTCCAGCCGGATTGGGATGAACTTGCAACTCATCACCCCCTCAATGTATGGCTTCAACCTCTGTCCATTAACCGTGAAAGTGCCATTTTCCTCATGTGTGACTTCCAATGCTCCGGATGCATGTATCCTCCTTATCGTGAATGGTCCGGACCATCTAGACTTAAGTTTTCCGGGGAAAAGCCTAAGTCTAGAGTTGAACAACAATACTTTCTGCCCAACTTCAAAAGCCTTGACTCGGATGTGCTTGTCGTGCCACCTTTTTGTCTTTTCTTTATAATTTCGGGCATTTTCATATGCTTCGAGACGAAACTCATCAAGCTCGTTCAAAGTCAGCATTCTCTCCTCTCCCGCGGCTTTCAAGTCCATGTTCAACTGCTTGACGGCCCAGTATGCCTTATGTTCAAGTTCTACCGGCAAGTGGCATGCTTTCCCATAGACCAATCTGAACGGAGACATACCAATTGGGGTTTTGAATGCAGTGCTATAAGCCTATAAAGCGTCGTCCAACTTCCGTGACCAATCCTTCCTCGAAGCATTGATTGTTTTTTCTAAAATCCCTTTCAATTCTCTATTCGATAGTTCCACTTGCCCACTCGTTTATGGATGGTAGGGTGTTGCCACTCTATGTGTCACTCCATACTTACTCAGCAGTGCATCCATTTGCCTATTGCAAAAATGTGATCCTCCATCACTAATAACTGCTCGTGGTACTCCAAACCTTGAGAAAATATTCTTCCTCACAAAATTAATCACCACCTTAGCATCATTAGTTGGCAATGCAACTGCCTCAACCCATTTCGACACATAATCCACTGCTACCAAGATATACTTGTTTCCAAAGGAACTTGGCAACGGACCCATGAAATCAATCCCCCAAACGTCAAAAATTTCAACCACCAGGATGTTGTTCAACGGCATCTAATCTCTGTTTGAAATACTCCCCATCCGTTGACATTGGTCACACTCCTGAATCATCCGGAAGGAATCCTTAAAAAGGGTTGGCCAATAAAACCCAGATTGTAGCACCTTCGCGGCTGTTCTAGCTCCCCCAAAATGGCCACCTACTTACTTCTCATGACAATGCCTTAGAATGCTCTCCATTTCTTCCTCCGGGACACATCTCCGTATCATTTGATCAGTGCAGTGTCTGTAAAGGGACGGCTCTTTCCAAAAGTAGTACTTTAAATCTGAGAAATTTTTTCTCTTCTGTTGGAATGTCATACCACTTGGGAGCACCCTTGATGATAGATAATTTGCAAAGTCCGCAAACCATGGTGCTTCGTCCACTCTCATTAGCTTCTCATCCGGAAATGTTTCTGAAATTGGCATTTCCACCTCATTTCCCTTGATTGGTCTCTCAATTCTCGACAAATATCAGCTACCACATTTTCGACCTTCTTGTCTCGAATCTCCAACTCAAACTCTTGAAGTAGTAGAATCCATCTTATCAACCGAGGTTTTGCTTCTTGCTTCGCCAATAGGTGTCGAGTGCTGAATGGTCCGTGTCGATCACCTTCGCACCCAATAAGTAAGAAGGAAACTTGTCAAAAAGCAAACACCACGCTAATAATTCTTTTTTCAGGTGGTGGTGTAATTGATTGTGCGTCAACAAGTGTCTTGCTAGCATACTGAATTACATGCAACACTTTATTTTTTTCTCGACCTAATACTACCCCTACAAAGCAAAGTCACTAGTATCACACATCTTGAGTTCAAGGCGTCCCCAATCGGGAACTGCAATAATAGGTGCAGAAACTAGAAATTTTTTCAGAGTTAGGAAAGCATGCATTCAATCATCATTAAAATCAAAAACAACATCTTTATTCAATAGATTGCAAAGGGGTTTAGAGATCTTAGAAAAATCCTTTATGAAGCGTCTGTAAAACCCCGCATGCCCCAAGAAACTTCGGACTGCTTTGACATTTGATGGTGGTGGTAGCTTCTCAATCACTTATGTCTTTGCCCGATCAACTTCAATCCCGTCCTTGGAAATCCTATGCCCGAGCACCATTCCCTCTTGGACCATGAAGTGACATTTCTCCCAATTCAACACCAAATTTGTTTCCTTGCATCGCCCGCAAAACAAGAGATGATTTGTTAGACAATTATCAAATGATGACCCAAAAGGCGAGAAGTTATCCATGAAGACTTCTATGAATTTTTCCACCATGTCTCCAAAGATTAACATCATGCATCTTTGGAATGTTGCTGGTGCATTGCATAACCCAAACGGCATTCTTCGGTAAGCAAAGGTGCCGTAGGGGCAAGTGAAGGTCGTTTTCTCTTGATCCTCCGGAGTGATGGCAATTTGGTTATATCCTGAATAGCCATCCAAGAAACAATAATATGCATGTCCTGCCAACCTCTCCAACATCTGATCGATGAAGGGCAATGGAAAATGATCCTTCCTTGTCGCCTCGTTTAGTTTACGGTAATCAATGCACACTCTCCAACCGTTACCGTCCCTTGTTGGAATCAACTCATTACTCTCATTCTTCACAAGGTGATCCTTCCTTTCTTTGGAACAACTTGTACCGGGCTCACCCATGGACTATCAGAAATCGGATAGATGATCCCCGCATCTAAGAGTTTCACCACCTCCTTTCTCACCTCTTCCTTCATTGAAGGATTCAATCTCCGTTGTGGTTGTACCCTCGGCTTAAAGTCATCCTCCATGAGAATCTTATGCATGCAAAATGAGGGTGAGATACCTCTAATGTCCGTAATGGTCCATCCAATTGCTAGTTTATGTTCCCTCAATACTCTAATCAACCTCTCTTCCTCTACGACATTCAAATCTGCACTAATAATCACCGGAAAAGTTTCTGAGTCTCCAAGATAGACATATTTGAGGTGAGGTGGTAAGGGTTTCAGTTCAAGCCTTGGAGCTTCTTTATTATTTTCTTTTACCCTCTCTTTGTCAAAGTCAAACTCCTCAAATTCTGCATCTTGACTCTCCCCAATCAATTGAAGTGCTTTTAACATTCTAGCACAATCATTCCTTGCTGATTCTTCTACCTCTACCGTTTTCGATTTGGCTATACATTTCTAGAGGTAATTCTGGGATGTTTTCTTCCATGGACTCCACAACAAGTTCATCCACCACATCCACACTAAAACATGAATTCGCTTCCGATGGAAACTTCATTGCATCAAACACATTAAAAGTTACTGTTTCATCTTGAACCCTTAATAGCAACTTTCCTTCCTGCACATCAATCAGTGCTCTCCCTGTGGCCAAGAATGGTCGGCCCAAAATGAGAGGAATCTCCTTATCCTCTTCCATGTCCAGCACTACAAAGTCCACTGGAAAAATTATCTTCCCCACCTTCACTAAAACATCCTCAACTATCCCCCTCGGGTGCTTTATCGACCGATCCACTAGTTGCAACGACATTGTCGTTGGCTTCACTTCACCAATCCCTAATCTCCTGAAAACAGAAAAGGGCATCAAATTTATACCAGCTCCTAAATCACATAGCACACGATCAAAAGTAATATCCCCTATAACACAAGGAATAGTAAAACTCCTGGATCTTTGAGCTTCGGGGGTAATTTCTTCTGGAGGATTGCCCTGCACTCTTCCGTTAGCATCACCGTTTCCTCATCTTCTAATTTCCTTTTGTTCGAAAGGATTTCCTTCAGGAACTTCGCATAACTCGGCATTTGCTGTAATGCATCTGCAAAAGGAATGTTAATATGCAATTTTTTGAAAATTTCAATGAACTTCGAAAATTGCTTATCCTGATTCTTCTTCTTCAATCTCTGAGGAAAATGCATGGATGGGGTGTGATGTGCTAATTCTGGTGGTATCTCGGGGAATGGAAATTTCTCCTTTTTCTTTTGCCTTTCATCCTCTTTCTTTTGCCTTTCATCCTCTTTCTTTTTCTCTTCCCCCAAGGCACCTGAATTCTCTTCACAATTAATCTCTTCATCAATTCTCTCTTCAAACTCTTCCTTTCCGGGTTGCTCCACCTCTTTGGTAGTGTGGCCTACCTCTTCCAAAACTGTCCCACTTCTCAAAATGATGGCATTTGCTTGTTCACGTGGGTTGGTCACTATGTTGCTTGGTAGAGAACCCTATGGTCTATCATTCAGCTTCTCGGCCAATTAGCCCATCTGTACCTCAAGATTCCAAATGGACGCCCCTTGGTTTCTAAAGTTTGTCCTCGTCTCATTCATGAACCCTGTAGTCTCTTGCATGAATTTACCGAACATATCCTCCAACCTCGACACTCGTTGATCTCCCGGTTGATTGTCACCCCTAGCGGGTTATTTGGAACTTGCCTCTGGTTCCATTGGTTACCTTGTTGGTTTTGATTTCCCCAAGCCAGATTCGGATGATTTCTCCACCCTGGGTTGTATGTGTTGGAGAACGGGATGTTCGGTTGTCTTTGATTTCCTGCCAAGTAGTTCACTTGCTCCGTTGATGAAGAGTGATGCAAATGTGTTTCCAACTTGGTCACGCTCTCACATGGTTTCCTGCACAAAAAATCACATGTTAGTTGAGGTGCTTGTATAAAATTTACCTGCATAGTTCCCAACTGTTTTTGGAGTGTAGTGAGTTAGGCTGAGATGGCTGTGAAAGCATCTACTTCATGAAGACCCGAAGATTTCCTGCTCGTCGTTACTCTCTCATTCGGTCTTTGATAGTTGTTGCTTGCCAAAACCTTAAGCAACTCATATGCCTCCTCTCGGTGTCTTATTCTCAGAAAGCCCCTCCTGCCGCATCAACCATGGTTTGCACGTTACCCATCAAA
Organism: Pistacia atlantica; assembly: GCA_026229545.1. Lineage (NCBI taxonomy): Eukaryota > Viridiplantae > Streptophyta > Magnoliopsida > Sapindales > Anacardiaceae > Pistacia > Pistacia atlantica. The sequence continues at coordinate 17,633 of JAPEIT010000104.1, forward strand.
CCATTATAGAATGTTTGGACTTGAAGCCAAACCGGCAAACCATGATGTGGGCACTTCCTCATTAATTCCTTGTATCTTTCCCAAGCCTCGTACAACGACTTCATCATCTTGGAGAAATGATGTGATATCATTTCTCAATTTACGACTTATTGGAGGAAAGAACTTGGTCGGGGAATTTTTGTGCCGATCATTCCATGTTGTTATTGTTCCCGGTGGTAATGCCATTAACCACCCTTTTGCTTTATCTCCCAATGAAAATAGGAATAAACGCAGCCTAATAGCATCATCCGACACTCCATTTGACTTGAAGGTGTCGCAAATTTCCAGAAATTTGCAATGTGCTGATTCGGATCCTCCTTCAAATCACCGTTGAATCTAACCGATCGCGGATCATCTGGATGATTGCCGGCTTGATCTCGAAGTTGTTTGCTTGTACTGTAGGTCTAGTAATAATTGACCCACTTCCATTCACTGTAGGAACTGAAAATTCCCTCAATGTCCTATTTTCTTGTTCAGCCATTTCAACAACAACTTCTTCTGATTCTGCAGTAAGTGTATCTCTTTCTCTCTTTGTTTAATCTTCTTATAGTCCTCTCAAGCTCAAGGTCAACGGGAACCACCCTGGTTGACGTCTTGCTCTTCGCATAACGAAAGAACACAAGTGAAAGAAAAGTGAAATTACAACTCTAACAAAAATTAAAAACAAAAATTAAAACTTCAATCTAGTTAAACTCAAGGAAAAACTTAATGTTAACTTAAAAACAATTCAATAACGCGCCAAAAACTTGATGCGTGTTTACTATAACATGCAAAACTAGCAAGTGTACTAGTCGCTCAAGTAATAAAGTGATGGGTAGGATATCGTTCCCACGAGGACTGCAGCAAAGCACTAAGTTTCCTAACGTTATCAAGTTGAAGTAATCAATTCTTTAGATTGGTGGGAGCAAATTGTAATGAAAAAGAAAACAAAAAATGAAATTTAACAAAGAATTAAATCTTAACTAAGAAAGCAAAATGAAACACAGAATATCAATTCAAGTAAAACGGCTACGGTTTTGACTTCGTTTAGACTTTTATGGGTTAAACCTAAGAGTTACACTATTTTCACATTCATGCGCAATGGTTGTAAATCGGATTCACTAATATGTTAACATACCCTCTCGGGCTATGTTTTCCTATTCATCCTTATTAACATTCCGCACCCAACAAATTGAAGGTTAATAATTCTAAATTCATTAAGCACAAGAATCCTAAATTGATTTCATTAATTCTTGAATCTATCTCTAGCATCCAATACTATAATGGTGATAACCCAAGAAGCTTAACATGAATTATTTCTCAATCTCATCATGTTCATCACATCTGACATTTAATTTCGAGTAACACACAACCAAAGCTTATTCACATGGAAATAACACAATCAAATACTTAACCCATTTAAAATCCAAACTACAATCAAAACCCTAACCCATAGAAGATTAGTTCATAGCTAAATTAACAATACAAAAACGAAAAATAGAAATAAACAAGTTAAACATAATGAAACTGAGATGAAAGATAAGAAATCTCCCCAAAAGATGAATCTTCTAGTCAAAATCTGAATCTTCCCTTCAACAATCCGAAAAACTAAAAGCTTTACTCTAAGAAAAGTACAAAAACGGCTAACCCTAAAAAGCTGAAGATCCTGGGCCAAAAGGTTAAGTTTTTCTTTTATACTTACTCCAAAAACCCGTAAAAATACACAACACGAACTGTGCGTTTACAAAACTAAATAAGTTGGTATGCCGTCGTGGCGAAGAATGAAGAAATCCCACATCGATCTGCCGCTGCCGCCGTGTGAAGATGGTTTCTTCTCCGGGGCGAACTCCTTCAAAGGTTCTAAAATTTACAGAAGAGCCGCCCTCTGCTTGCTTCTTCGTTACGATTTTCAACTCTCTTCCTTGGAAACAAGCTTCATCATACTTTGTCCCGCTCCGAACTCTCCTATCTTCTGAGATCCGCTCATTTCGAGTCAAAAACTATCAAATTTTGTCTTTATTCGCTCAAAAAGTCCATTTTAACCTGAAACACGAAAAAGTAAAGAATTAAGCACCAATTCAGGGTAAAAATGCTATACTGAAATCCGACAAAAAGATCAAATAAAAACCGTATAATTTACGGATTATCAATTCTCTCTATAGGATACTTAGTGAATACTTGCCTAGTAAGACATTACATCATATTAGACAACTAATAGGTATTTACTCAAAATTTACACTAGTAATCACCCAAAAATGTTGAGAACGTTAGAACGTACAACAGTTAAAGTTGATGGTATCATTTAACGAACCTTGTAGTTGATGTAGAAAAGTTTTATTACTTAGATTTTAGAAACATTCCTAAGCTACAAAATTATTAGTGTAACATCATATATTTTTTCATTTAATAAGAAGAAAGAAATTCGAATCATATTTAATGAGAGTGACTGAAAAAAGCCAATGACTGTCAACTTTTTGTAGATATCACCCTCTTTTTGCTTATTAAACAAGCCATGTATTCTTCTTCATCTCCTCTGAGCTTATACCTGCAATAGAATCGAGCAGATCAACCAAATCATCATTTACTTCGTTGGAAAGTCCCAACAGTCGACCAATAAAAAGACATGCATGTTTGTAAAAACTAAATTCAGGAAAAAAACATTATTTCTCAAATTGTTCACATTTCAAAACAATGAAATTGTATTGTGATGCATGAAATTGCTCACTAACGATAACTAAGTACTGGAGATGGCTTGCTCATCATATTTTTCTTGAATTGAGTGACAAACACGACCTCCAAGTATGTAACTGCAAGTAAGCTGGCACGAAGTGCTATAAAACCAAAGTAAGGATAAGGAAGAAGGATTCCTACTAATTCAACAACATCAACTAGAGTTACCTGTGAATAGAAAAACAAAGAGGTAAAAGCTACGATGAAGAGTTACAACTCTGGTAGGGACAAGATGATAAGCTATTTGAAATAATGCAATTTAAAAAAAAAAGTATTGTAAGAACCAGTTGCAAGTTGCAATTATTCACACCACTCAACAATTACTTTAAACCCGTGCAATGACATTCTCTTCCGATTCTTTTTTAGCTGAGACAAATTTATAAGCGAAGGGGTGAATTAGTTTTGTAATGCTCTTTTTTCATCAAACTTGAGTTCATGGCTTTATCCAAAGTTTTTATAAAATCCGACAACAGTAATATTGATTAGTAACAATTTAGTGCATATTAACATTACCTATTGAGATTTAAGTGCTCTTCTTACACCCAAAATGAAATACAAGATGTAGCCTCCAAAGTTTCTTGGAAATCAAACACAACCGCTAACCTTTCTTGTAAGTTCTCCACTCAAGTGACACGCCATAGTCTAAGAGACATGACCTTTTGGAACATGCGCATCCAACTCTTTCTTAGCCAAAAATAATCATGCTTACTATTAATCCATTCTAAGATTGAAACCAAACTAAATTGAAAACTTCCTAAAACTTTGATGGTATGAGTTTAAGGATCAACTTCCCATTTGTTATATTTATCACACAACGTCTAGATAGGCATTCAAATGTAGGCACTTACTTTCTATCTCACAGATATTAAATGAAAGACAAATAGGTGTAAAAGAATAGACAAATTATATAACCAAGTTTTGTGAAATTATAGGTCCTATAATAAGTTACCTAGTAGATTTTAAAACGACAACCTTCACATGTATATATTGCATCATACATAAGTGGCTTAACATCTGAACGGAGTTATAATGCTTGGTATTCGTAAAGGCTGACCAATATGTGAAGCCTTGACCTCCCTCATAGTAAATGGTTGCCTCTTTGAAGGTTACCTTATATAAACTTCAAAGAATCGAGAATGGGAATTCAGTACCCACCAAATGTATCAAATATTTCATGTTGAGCCATCCCATCTATTATGATCTCAAGCATATAAGACATTCTTCAAGGATAATGCATTACAACTAATTAACACAAAAATCAGTTCAACTATTGTATGCCAACGTTATAACAAAATGTTTACCATTGTACTATTATTCATGTAGAAATAAATAAAAACAACTGAGTAGTACTCAAATTTTATTAAACCTGACACCCTGAAAAAGAAAATAAAGCAAGAATTAACGTCAAATAATCAAAGAAAGAGAGGAGAATAACCTTTATCTACGCGTTAATGAAACAAAAAAGTAAGAGAAAAAGAAAAAGAGAACAAGGAGAGAAGGGTATTATTCGGTGCCAAATAATAGTATAGAAGAAAAGTATATAAACAAAACAAACTATCCACACCACTAGTGAATGAATTCGTCATCATAAATAATAAAAATACCAGAAAAAAAATCTCTCCTAAGACCATAAACAACTTGTTACGAAGGTAACTAGTTTGATTTAGATTTGCATAAACTATAAAAGGTGAGGGTAAAAAAAAAAAAAAGGATGGAAGACAAATCCGACTAGCAAAGTTAAGAAAATTTTAAACGAATAATAATCCCCAATTTTTATGAAGATGAAAGAAATTGCTGAAAATGGAACATGTATCAATTTATAAATTTCAACCAACATAACCAAGCAAGAGTAGACTAACAAATAATTAAAAGCAAGAAAAGGGGAAACGAATCATTTCAATAGTTAACTTACAGTGAAAAATTTCCATCAACCAACTTGAAGCATCCTATTTCATATGTCGTCGCAAGTGCTTTCTAAACTATAGTTCTACCATCATTCCACCACTCATTTCAATCCTAGGGTTAAAATGATGACAATTCAAAACATAAGAGCACCAAGAGTTATAATAAAGGAGTAAGCCACACGAGCAAAATAATTTAGCAAATTAAAATTTTGTTGATAAATAGTTTGACTCTCTAAATCGAGTAAAATTCTCTAAAGTTTGGCTACTAAAAGTCTGAACAACCTAAGCTACTTGAGTCTATCTTGTTCCTCTGACTGGCCTATCTCCTGCACTATATTCATAAATTAAAAAGGTGTACTTTACAAACAAGGGAAGATCTATCACAACATAAGGCGATCGAAAGAGCCCCTTTTACAAACATTAAATTAAAAAATTATTGTAGAAGAAAAGACATATCATATCAAGTCCAGTGAAACTAGACATCTTGTAATTAGTTACCTCTAGATTTAAATAGAAATGGATTAAATGTTGTCATATAATTACTTAAATAGCCTAAAAGGAAACGAGACATCCGGTGTGAATCTAACTATCAATAGAAGTTCAGCATTAAGACAAAATATTAAAACCAAGACTCTAGTTTGGTTCTCATAACATGAAGGAACTAGGCCACCTAATCATTAAAAATTAAAACATATTCAACTCAAATCATATAAAACTAGGGTGCCAACGATAACCTGGAATCAACATTCCAGATCAAGAAAGATATATATATATATCACTCTGAGGAGTTTATGCCTCGGATTATACACAACAATCTTTTATTCAAATAATTCATAAGTGTTTGTGTGTGCCATGGGAAGCAATTTAGATAGGAAAAACAATATATAACACAAGGTTAGAAAGAAAATAAAAGCAAACCATTAATTCATGAGCGACTCAGATCACCAAGATTAATGTCCCTTAACTCAAAAGCCCTCTAATATGAATTAGTAATGTTTACATAAAGTTTTTTGAGTGCATCAAACATCCCCTGCATGCCCCCTCACTTCTAGAGTTATCAACGCCAACGGAAAAATTAGTATTCAAAAATTCTTAATGACACCAAATTTATTGCTTGACAATTTCAAACAGAAAGACAAATAAATAAGATATTGGTAAGCCCTATCTTAATGACACCAAATTTATTGCTTAACTTAAAATTTTTAATTCAACTTTCATACTAATCTAAGAATTCTTGTCCTCCAACAGCTTCCCATATTACAAATTACAATAAAAATCTACAAGGTAAAACATAATAAGATATTCTAAGCATTATAAGAAGAAAAGTCATGAGCTTTCATTGTTGCTTGACAAATGGCTTCATGCTTATATTTCACGAAAAAATTATACTAAAGCATTGAGAAAACGAAGCACAAACAGTGAAATACAAAAGAGAAAATAATTACAAGAACAAAATACGAGACAAAGAAATACTACCACTAAACTTCTTGAAAGCATGAAAAAACAACATGAACACAACAGTAAAGGGATGAATGAAAAACTTGGCATGAGCGACTGAAGAACATGATTCTAACATTATTCCGGCATCTGAATCATTAATGACAACGAATGCTATCCATAAGCGTCTAATTAACCAATTTCTACTCTTCTGCCTTCTTTCCTACAGCATCAAGTTTGAAATTAGTAAAACCCCATATAAGATTATAAGAAAAATATCAACATCTTTCTCACAATGTTAGGTTGAGAAAAAAATTTGAAGCCCAACAGTAAAAATTCCATTAGTGTGAAGAGTGAAAAATTGGTTAGTAGAGAATTTCGTAAAGCTCATAGTGTCAATGACCATGAAAATCAAAAGGACTTCCCCAACTCTTGTGGAGATCATAAAAGTAAAAGCAATATTTCCATAACCTTCACAATTAAGTGTCCTGGTAAATGATGAAGCATTGAAATATTTTATAGAAGCAAAATGCTGCTCAACCGAAATTCATCCATCAAGACGATCGTTGGAATACTTTGTAACTCCAAAGACTCCTATTTGCATGTGAAAAGCGTAACTATAGTTGTCAAAATCAACTAACTTTTGTGCTTGTCGGACATATAAATAAATTTTAACATCATTTATATTTGGAAGCAAACCTGTAAAATATCAAGCATATGGGTCATCTGGAATGAGAACATGATGCCCTGGAAAAATACAACTTTTAAAATATTTGGTCCAAAATTTCAGCTTCACCATTAGCCTTTGATCAAGAAGTCAATTGAAACAACATTTTGGTTGGAAGTACACAATGAAACAAGAAAGTAAGGCAAATACAAATTGCGACACATAAGAGAAAAGTTTTTCTTATTTCAAGCAAACAACACAAATAGACTGCAAACACCCACATCCTTTGTCTACCAAATTGGGATGAAAAAAATGTCTGAACCAAGTATTCACCTTCTTCAAATGGTTTAGGCTCAATACCAGGATAGGGGTAAGCATGGTTCTATTACATAGACACACAAACAAAATAAGAAGACTAAAAAATCAAGAGCACTAATATTCAATAAGAAGAGAAACAAGGTGCATTAAGTGAGAACGGTGACAAGAGACACGATACAATATCTGCTTCTTGTTCAAAATTTTAGTCAATTAATCTTGACTGATTTAATGATTAAAAACTTAAAACTTTATGCAATCGATTGCTTGTCGTATCACATCATATTGATCTTTTAGGTTGGAACTTTGAAGTTCAAAATCAACAAATTGCCATTAAATAGTCATCTGAAAACTCCAAATTCCCATATGGAACTAAATGGTTAAGAGGAAGCATTTAGAATGAAGGTCATCATCAAGCACATAAATCCATACACAAACCTCTTCAAGAAAGAGAAAACAAGATTAGGATTAGTCCACCCGACTTCTTCAAAATAGAATTGTCTCCTCTGTAAGTGTCCAAAGAGATAAGTCCGCTGTTGTAATGACTTCTTTCTACTAATATGCTCATAAAATATACTTAATAAAAATACATATACATTGACTAAAAAGTAGTTGGGGCCAAGTTTTTTTTTTTTTTTACTTAATATATACATTCTTTACACAGTACAAAAATAACATATACAAAAACTATGAAAATGGTGGACAATGTAGCCATGTCTCTCCGCTTGCTGACGTCCATCCGACCACATCCTTACCTATTTCCTGCAAAAACATGGAAAACAACGGGGTGAGCACAAAAATGCCTAGAAGTAAATCCTCTACTCCGCTATTCCCCGTGCATCACTTTGATTCTTTCCTTATTCTACTCTTTCTCTTTTTCTTTTTCTTTCTGCTTACTCTCGCTTTTCTTTTCTTTCTTTCTACTTCTCCTCTATTCTTTCTTTCTTATTCTTTCTATTCTTCCTAACCATGATGAAATTCATGGCAATGTACATGAATAAAATGCATATGCAATAATGCACAAAAATGCTTTTTCTTTCTTATCTCTATTTTCTTGTTCTATTTCTTTTCTTTTCTTTTCTTATTCTTTGCTGATCGGACTCGGTTGATGTATGGATTCGAACCTTGGCCATGTGAGTGAGTACGTCCTCATCTACATGCACTCTTGGGGTAGTACAAATTCTTCTTTCTTCTTAGGCCACAATTAAGGTGACGTGCATGTAGGAATTCTTCTTGGTACAACCCTCATCCACATACACTCTTACAGGCTGTACAATTCTTCTTCTTCTTCTTCTTCTTATGCCACCCAATTAAGGTGACGTGTATGTGGGAATTTCTTCTTAACACTCACGGTTCCCCGTCACACCAACCTATTCTTTATTTTTTCTTTAACACTCTTTAATTCTTTAATGCTTATTCTTCCTTTCTTTTTTATTCTTAGAGTGTTTTATTCTTTCTTTCTTTATTCTTTATTCATTATTCTTTCTTATGTTTCTACACATACACAATTATATGCATATGGATGGCACATGCTTAAAATTTCTTACTTAAATGAACAAATGTAATGGTACATCAAAGACAGCCATTCTGCGCAGGTCACACTAAAAAGGGCATAACTTGCGTTATACACATCGGATTGCAACGGTTTTGGTCTCATTTTAAGACTAAAAATAGGGCTACAACTTTGATTTTTTGGTCTTAGCCCAGTTCAATCTGTAAGATGCCCAAAATTCACTTATAAAGTCACTAATGAGACAAGCATTTCACTTAGGCATTTCCTCAAATAACTCATGTGCATACCAAAGCTCTACTTATCTATAACTCTACTCTTCTCTTTAATCATCCAAAATGAGAGGAAAACTCCCTCATACACTCTAATTTCCTGTCAAGGCAAAACACTCCCATAGGGTTTGCTCATAACTCCCTCCAACTTCAATCAAACTCAACTCATCATCATACAATCATAACACTTCTCATAACCCAATTAAATTCATATCAACATAGATACATACTCATAACATCTCAATTTCTCAGCATAATACATACATATACATACACAATTTCTATCAAATAAATTCTTAAATCTCAATTTAGTTTGGATTTACTTACCTTTTGCTTGAGTAGTCTCCTAAGCTCTCTACTCTTGTTGGATTCAAATTTTCTCTTAACCCTAAGCATAAACTTCATAAGAACTCAACTTTTACACAAATAAAACATGAATAAAGAGCATGAATCCTTACCTTTTGATGCCTTGAATCAAAACCCTATGAAAAATCTACTCAAAAGCCCTCAAATTCCTTGGAAAAGTGAAAGAAAATTTGAGAGAAAAAGGAGGAGGAGTGTAGGGGGTGGTATGAACGAAATAAGGGTTTCAAACCCTTAACATTTTAGTTTATAAACTCACTTTCCCATTTTGCCCTTACTCTTTCCTAGAAATTCCATTTTGTCCCCTTAGAAAGAAATTCCATTTTTGTCCCTTTAGAAAGAAATTCCATCTTTGTCCCTTAATCAATTACCAAAATGCCTTCTACTTTTATTGAATTCTTTATGATTTTCTATCTCTTTTCACTCCCACAAAATCAACTAGTTTTGAGTGAAAAGACTATTTTACCCTTAATGCAAGTTTAAGGCATTTTCTTCATATTCTCTTAAAAATAATTCTAACAAAATTTAACTAAGGGCTATACAACATAATTTAAATCATGTACCTCAATGTTGGGTGTTAATTCTCCCCCTTAAAATTGTCCCCGAAATTCAAGCAAACAACTAGGGTAAGCAGTTACATGTCAATAACTGTCTCCCATGTAGCTTCTTCAACTTTATGATTTCTCCAGAGGACTTTCACTAAAGGGATACTCTTGTTCCGGGGCTCTTTAATTTTTTACTGTCTAAAATCTGCTTGGATGCTCCTCATACGAAGATTCTCTTTTAAGTCTACGTCCTCTATGCTCAGAATATGGGAGGGATCACTTACATACTTTCGAAGCATCGAGACATGAAATACATTGTGAACTTTGTCCATACTTAGTGGTAGTGCTAATCTATAGGCCACCTTTCCTACTCGTTGTAATACCTCAAATGGACCAATGAATCTCGGTGCTAACTTTCCTTTATTACCAAAACGCATCACCCGCCCGTTTGTAGGGGGAGACTTTCAGGGAAAAAACTTTGTCACCCACTTCAAACTCAACTTTTCTTTTTCTCTTGGGTTCAAGATCAAGTTTCGCGTTTACGCTTTTGTCTTGGGCTTTTTTTCATTCTACTTCTGATTAGCTTTACATCTTCTATCATTTTTTGAGTCATTTCTGGCCCAAGAGCTATATTCAACTCATCTTTCGCCCATCTCATCCCAATGCGGTTGGAGATCTACACCGCTACCATACAAAGCCTCATAAGGAGCCATTTTAATTGTAGACCAGTCGTTATTATAAGCAAACTCCACCAAGGGTAACATCTCATGCCAGGATACCTTATAATCCATACAACATGCTCTCAACATGTCTTCAAGTACTTGATTTTTTCTTCTGTCAGCCCATCTGCTTTGAGGATGATAGGCATACTGGGGGCCAATCGGGTACCCAAGTTCCTCTGCAAACTCAGTCCAGCAGAGACAAATTTGGAATCTCTCGATACTATTGTCTTGGGTACACCATGAAGTCTCACTATCTCCTTAATATACATCCGAGCCAACCCCGATCCAAGTGGTACTTTCCTTTACCGGAAGAAAATGGGCTGATTTGTCTATCTACTATCACCCATTTAGCATTATATCCTTTCTGCACTCTAGGGAGACCTGTAATAAAATCTAGCGAGATACTTTCCCATTTCCATTCAGGAATACTAAGTGGTAGAAGCCAACACGATGGCCTTTGGTGTTCTACTTTCACTTGTTGACAAGTCGATATTTAGCTACAAACTTTGCAATATCTTTCTTCATCCCTGGCCACCAATAGCCTTTCTTTAAATCTTGATACATCTTGGTTGCTCTAGGATGAGCGTTGTATGGTGTCTCATGAGCTTCAGTAAGGATTCTTTTTCTCGGGATAGCATCCCGAGGAATACACAACGACTCCTAAAAGCAGAGAACATTATCCCATAATCGAAACTCGATATCTTGCCCTCATGCACTTTCTCAAGGCTGTTTCACCACTCATCATTTAATGCTTTTCTTTCAATTTTCTTCCAGTAGGGTATACTTGAACCTCTAAAGCTGGCAATCCAATCCCTGTTATGACCTCGGAATGCACTCTTTACACAACTTCTTATTAATTCCTTCTTGTCTTGTGAGTGGGATAAATAACTTTGCCTTTCAGCATTGGCTACTACATTAGCTTTCCCTGGCTGATATTTAATCTCACATTCATAATCTTTAACTAGCTCTAACCATCTTCTTTGTCTCATATTCAACTCTTTCTGAGTAAAGAAATACTTTAAACTCTTATGGTCGGTGTAGATATTACTCTTGGCACCATAAAGATAATGCCTCCAAATCTTCAAGGCAAATACTACCGCTGCCAACTCTAAATCATGTGTAGGGTATCTTGTCTCGTACTCTTTCAGCTTGACGAAGCATAAGCTATAACCCTACCTAAGCTACTATCAATACGGTGCCGAGGTCCCCACAGCAGGCATTTGTATAAATGTCATAATCTACACCCTCCTCGTGGTAACACTAACACTGAAGCTGTCGTTAATCTTTTCTTCAACTCTTGAAAACTCTCCTCACGGGTAACTGACCATATAAAAGGAACTCTCTATTTGGTAAGAGCTGTCAATGGCTTAGCTAATTGGACAAACCCTGCCACGAACCGGCGATAGTAACCTGCTAGTCCCAAGAAACTCCTCACTTCTTTTACTGTCTTCGGCCTTTGCCATTCTAGGATTGCCTGTACTTTACTAGGATCTACTGAAATCCCCTTGCTAGAAACAGTATGGCCTAGAAATATCACCTAATCAAGCCAAAACTCACATTTAGAAAACTTGGCATACAACTTCTTTTCTCTCAGCCGTTGTAGCACAAATCTTAAGTGTTCCTTATGCTCTTCTCTTGACTTTGAATAAATCAGGATGTCATCAATAAATACCACTATAAACTGATCTAGACAATCATGGAACACCCTGTTCATTAAGTCCATAAAAACTGTTGGGGCATTAGTTAATCCAAAAGGCATCACCACAAATTCATAATGCCCATATCTTGTCTGGAAGGTAGTCTTAGCTATATCTTGTTCTGCCACCTTTACCTAATGATAACCCGATCTCAAATCAATCTTGGAAAATACTGCTGCACCCTTTAACTGATCAAAAAGGTCATCTATCCGAGGTAACTGGTATTTATTCTTCACTGCGCTTTATTCAATTCTCATAATCAATACACATCCGTAATGACCCGTCCTTTCTTCTTTACAAACAAGATTGGAGCTCCCAAGGAGAATGACTTGGTCGGATAAAACCTTTATCTAGGAGTTCTTGAAGTTGCTTTTTCAATTCCCTGAAGCTCGGTCCAGGGGCCATTCGGTAGGGCTTTAGAAATCGATGTCGTCCCCCGGTGCCAACTCGATACTAAACTCAACTTCTCTTTCTAGAGGAAAACCCGGTAAGTCTTCCGGAAATACATCTGGAAATTCCTGGACTACTGGCACACTCAGCAATTCTGTTGTGGGACATCTCTAATTTGCACCACATAAGCTATATATCCCAAACACCCTTTTCTTAACATCTTTCTAGCTTTCATACTACTAATCAACATACTCAATTGATGGCCCTCTCCGAAACTAAACTTATCTCCATTATCAAGATTAAATCTCACTTTCTTCTTTTAACAGTCAATTTCTACTCCATACCTCTCTAGGAAATCCATACCCAAAATCGCATCAAAGTTAGGCATATCAAACACTATTAAATCAACTACTAACTTCCGACCATGGATCACCACAAACTCTCCTGACAGCATCTCATGGGTCACAACACTAACCTCATCAGGTAACTCTATCTTAATGGGTTGGCTCACTCTGGTAGGTTTCAAACCTAATCTTTCTATCATCCCATAAGATATAAATGAATGAGTAGCTCTAGAATCAATTAAAGCATAGAGAGGAACCTGCATGAAATAATAATCGACCCGAATAATGGTGATGGATCGGCTTTTGCTTCACCTTGCAGCCATCAGAAACACTCTGGCATTAGTGCCTTTGGAGGTTTGTACTGCAGATGGAAGGGAAACTTTACAATCTTTCTTTAGATGCCCTGGCTGCCGGCATCGATAACAAATATTACGGCCTAACTCCTTTAGACACTCTCCTGGATGAGTCTTCCCACATTTAGGACATGGGGGAAACTCCATTGTTCTCGGCCGTTTATTCTGTCAATCTTTCCTGTCCTTATTTGGCTGAAACTTCCTCTTATTCTTTATTTCTCTATTTCTTGAACTTTCAAATCTTTCTCTCTGAGGGGCGGGGGATGGTTCACTTGATCCTCCTATTAAGGAACCTGCTGGGGTGATTTTGTTCTCAAATATTTCCGCCCTCAATGCTCGCCTTAAGGCCTCACTATAGGTTTGAGGGGGATCGGCACCTGTCATTATATCACGAGCTATCTCCGGCTTCAAACCATGGACAAATCTCTTCTCAATTCTGGAGTACTGACTATTCCGGGTGCAAACCTGGCAAGGGAATTAAATCTCACTGAGTACTTTTTCACTATACTAGACCCCTGCTGTAGGCTGATAAATTCTTGAACCTTCTCATGAACTCGGTCTTCTGTTCTATACTCAGCTTCAAATTCTCTTCTGAACTCACCCTAGGTCATCACAGAAACATCATGGGTGTCTTCCATTAATTCCCACCAAATTCAGGCATCATCCCAAAACAAGAAATTGGCATACCGAATCCTCTCCCTGTCTATCATAGGAAATAGTGCCGTCGTACGCTCAACGAATCTAAGCCATTCTTCTACCACTAAGGGATCTGTTGTACCTTTAAATTCTGATGGCTGATGTTGACTTGGAAGCCCATAAATCGGCTTAATCCGATTATGTACTGTCTGAGGTATCGGCCTTTCTCTTTCTTCTCTAGTGGGCGGCACTTGAAAAAAGTTTTCAATTCATTCTCTTTCTGGTTCGACTCTCCCCAATCTTTCTCCTAAGACTTGCTGTACAATCCCCCGAATTCTAGCTTCATCAAGGGTAGGGGGAGTAGGTTCTGGTTAGTTGGAAAGTTCCCCCGTACTCATTGTTCTCTTACTACTTGCTCGGGTTCTACCTCTACCTCTCATCTATAAAACAACCACATTTAATCAACATATGCAACAATTAAAGTAAGGAAAGAAAATTTAACTCACAGTGGTCGGCTTCGGAACATCGCGGCGGTGAGAATGGCACACTGTCAAATCCCAAAATCTTTGCTTTGATACCAAAAATGTAATGACTTCTTTCTACTAATATGCTCATAAAATATACTTAATAAAAATACATATACATTGACTAAAAAGTAGTTGGGCCCAAGTTTTTTTTTTTTTTTCTTTACTTAATATATACATTCTTTACACAGTACAAAAATAACATATACAAAAACTATGAAAATGGTGGACAGTGTAGCCATGTCTCTCTGCTTGCCGACATCCATCCGACCGCATCCTCACCTATTTCCTGCAAAAACATGGAAAGCAACGGGTGAGCACAAAAAATGCTCAAGAAGTAAATCCTCTACTCCGCTATCCCCGTGCATCACTCTTTGATTCTTTCCTTATTCTACTATTTCTCTTCTTTTTCTTTCTCTGTTTCTTACTCTCATTGTTCTTTTCTTTCTTTCTACTTCTCCTCTATTCTTTCTTTTTTATTCTTTCTATTCTTCCTAACCATGATGAAATTCATGGCAATGTACATGAATAAAATGCATATGCAATAATGCACAAAAATGCTTTTTCTTTCTTATCTCTATTTTCTTGTTCTATTTCTTTTCTTTTCTTTTCTTTTCTCATTCTTTCTTTTCTTATTCTTTGCTGATCGGACTCGGTTGATGTATGGATTCGAACCTTGGCCATGTGAGTGAGTACGTCCTCATCTACATGCACTCTTGCAGACGCATAAATTCTTCTTTCTTCTTAGGCCACTCAATTAAGGTGACGTGCATGTAGGAATTCTTCTTGGTACAACCCTCATCCACATACACTCTTACAGGTTGTACAATTCTTCTTCTTCTTCTTCTTCTTCTTATGCCACCCAATTAAGGTGACGTGTATGTGGGAATTTTTTCTTAACACTCACGATTCCCCATCACACCAACCTATTCTTTACTTTTCTTTAACACTCTTTAATTCTTTAATGCTTATTCTTCCTTTCTTTTTATTCTTAGAGTGTTTTATTCTTTCTTTCTTTATTCTTTATTCTTTATTCTTTCTTATGTTTCTACACATACACAATTATATGCATATGGATGGCACATGCTTAAAATTTCTTACTTAAATGCACTTATGAAATGCACAAATGTAATGGTACATCAAAGACAGTCATTCTGCGCAGGTCACACTAAAAAGGGCATAACTTTCGTTATACACATCAGATTGCAACGGTTTTGGTCTCGTTTTAAAAGCTTAAAAACAGGGCTACAATTTTGATGTTTTGGTCTCAGCTCAGTTAAATCCGTAAGATGCCCAAAATTCACTTATAAAGTAACGGCTGTGACATCGCAGATTTCACTTAGGCATTTCCTCAAATCACTCATGTGCATACCAAAGCTCTACTTATCTATAACTCTACTCTTCTCTTTAATCATCCAAAATGAGAGGAAAACTCCCTCATACACTCTAATTTCCTGTCAAGGCAAAACACTCCCATAGGGTTTGCTCATAACTCCCTCCAACTTCAATCAAACTCAACTCATCATCATACAATCACAACACTTCTCATAACCCAATTAAATTCATATCAACATCAAAATTGACATTTTTTGTTCTATTAAACTATACAGCTGTACAGACACAATAAAAAAAAAGTGTATTAAACAGCACAAAGATGTAGATTCAAGTGACAGACACCAGAATCTAAAGATTACCTTATAAAGTATAGATGTTGAATCAAGTGAACTATGACGAAGACCCATGTTGCTGCAAACCTCAAATTCTCATCATCATGAAAAAGAAAAAAAACAAAAGGTATGTGAAACGTACCTAAGCTGTGAGAGAGAACGATTAATATTTCCAGCTTCTTTCAAGTGTTCCCCGTGATTTAAAACTTAACTGCTTCTTTCCGACTCCACTACATCGACAAGATTTATTCTACTTGTTTTAAACCTGCTTATACCATCTACCTTGCTCTAAAAGACACAAGAGTTTAACTCAGAAAACATCGATCACAATGAAATGAAACAAAACTCATGAAAAAAACAAAGATATTCAAGTACTCTATTGTTGTTGCATGCCAATAGATTATACTCTTACGTCAAAGTTAATGAAGCAGATATAACGAGCAAAACTACACAGAATATCAGATTGCATAGCTGGTAAAGAGTATTCTAATAGATAGACACATATTAATATGCCTTTAAGAGAAACACTTTATGCAATCGTAACTCATAATTTAAAGAAAAACTACTAATTTTTTAAATTGCGGGCAGTTA
This sequence comes from Pistacia atlantica, assembly GCA_026229545.1. Classification (NCBI taxonomy): domain Eukaryota; kingdom Viridiplantae; phylum Streptophyta; class Magnoliopsida; order Sapindales; family Anacardiaceae; genus Pistacia; species Pistacia atlantica. The sequence continues at coordinate 34,318 of JAPEIT010000104.1, forward strand.
TTACCTTGCATCGAGATTCAACAACACAAGTGAAAACACTATGTGAGCGTGAGCTTTCTGCATTTATACTAGTTGCACCTGTCCTCCTGTTTGACAATCCCTACATCATAAAAGCACTGATTATAAATTTAATGCAAGAAAAATTAACAAATCAAATATATTAAAATCAGATATTGAGGGGAGACAGGAATGTTACAAGTGAATAAACCAATTTATTTTCCCCAAAATAATATTTAAGGTCGCTTAAGATCATATTGCTTTTTCCATAACCACCATTACTTTCAAAAGTCCACTAAGGCCAACACATCCATAATTGTCCACCTATGTTTACAAACTTTTTCAGGACATTCAAATCATGTAACAGACAAAAATGGTAAACTCCAAATGCAGTAGAACTGTAACACCTACTGAAAACTAGTACAATGCATGCAATTAACAATGGAAAATTGGGCCCAAAATGTTTCTTTTCATTACAAATCACATGTCTTTTATACACAAAAGTTCTTGTTTACAAAAGTGCATTTCAAAAGACAAAATAGGGGAACAGTGTAGCTATTGCTCCTCGCGCGCCGACACCCCTCCAACCGCAACATCACCTAGAACCTGCATCCACAAAGGAAAATAACGGGGTGAGCACAAATAATGCTCGTAAGTAAAACTCTCTAGCTGTCTCCCCGCGTGTGACTCTCAATTCTTTCCTTTTCTAATCTGTTTCTATTTCTGTTTCTAATAACATCATGGCCTCATCTTACGGAGTACGGCCGAATGGCGTTCACACACCATTTCACTCTCTATGGCTATCGGGTGGAATTCACACAGTACCAACCCGTTCTTAGTGACTACAGTGAGGATCACAAAGCACCAACTCGGTTCCTCCTAACTATCGGGTGGAGATCACCTAGCACCTACCCGTTCCTCTTGAATTTTGGGTAATGATCACCAAGCATTTACCCATCTCTAGTCACTATCGGGTGATGATCACAAAGCATCACCCCGCTACTAGCCATTGGATGATGATCACAAAGCATCAACCTACATATCTCTTAACTAATCGGGTAGTGGTCACAAAGCATCTACCCATTTCTATTACTCATTGGGTGACGATCACTAAGCATCGACCCATCTCTCTAAGGCTATTCGGATGATGATCACAAAGCATCAATCCGATTCCCATATGATCGGGTGATGATCACAAAGCATCATCCCAACTACACTACTCTTCTAACTCATTCTATTGTAGCATTTTTCAATGCTCTCTACCCTTAGAGTAATTTTACCCACTAAGCTCTCTACTCATAGGGTATTTCTATACACAAAGTTTCCTACTCTTTCTTAGGTCACTTTTCAATGCATATAACAATGCACATGGATGATTCATCTCTACTAATGCACTTGTGAAATGCCAACATGCAATGTTGCAAGAATTAAGGTTCATTACTAACACTCAACCTCTATTAGGCATTTCATCAAACAACTCATGTGCACTATAAAACTATATCATAGCCATGAATCTAAAACTTTTCCTAACCATCCAAAATGGGGAAAAACCCCTTCACAAAGCCATAATAACCTGCCATAGAAAACACTTCCAAAAAGGGTTCCATAATACCCCTTAAATTCCATCTCAACTACCTTGCCAAACCAACACCCATTTCTCAAATTTGCAAGGTAAGAACATTCACAAAGCATAGAAATTTCCATTCAATACTCCATACATGGCATATTACATGCACATCACATACATACATCCTTTCTATCAAAACCCTAATCAAGAAATTTCATGAATCTCAACTTGGGTTGGGTTTTACTTACTTGCTATGGAGAGACTTCACCAATCTTCTTTCCACTTGGTTTTCTTGGCTATTCTCTCTACTCTTAACCAAAAGAATGAAAACTCTCAAAAACCAAAATGAACTAAAATCTTCAAATCACACAACTTAAGGAGAAATCCTTACCTTAGGAAGCCTTAGGTTGTTTTCTCTACCTCAAATCACTTCAAAATCCCTTGGAAATCCTTGATCAAAAGAAAAGAAGTTGGGAGGAGAAGAATGAGAAGTTGCGTTTGAGAAGAAGAGAAATGAAGGGTTTCTTTGATTCTAATTCCTTTTAATGAAATATAACACACTCATTCCCATTTTGCCCTTATTCTTCTTTGGAAATTCCATCCATATCCTTTGATTCATTACAAACTCACCCCCATCTCAACATACTCTCCATGAAAAAATCCTTACAATTCACTCCCCACTTTTCCTACTAATTAGGGGTAGAAAGGTCAAATTGCCCTTGGGGAAGAAAATATCTAAAACTCAACCAACATAAAAAATCGGCCCGTGCGCGCGAAGAAACCTTTGTCGCCGCGGCAGCTGTCGAGAGTTTCGCCCTTGGTCTCAACACATCTTCGCCGGCGGAGACTCTTCTTCGCCCGTGACTTGGTTCACTAAGATTCTTCTATTTTCAACCAATTTCAGGGCAACATTCAACATAACGCTCAAACAAACAAATATAACAAAAACCCAACTCGATTAAGGGCGAAAGAGGAAACAATAACAACGTACCTCAAGTGGGGCGTTACAATTCTTCCCCCCTTAAAAGGATTTCGTCCCCGAAATTCAAACAAATAACTCGGGAAAGCGATTACGCATGTCCCGTTCTACTTCCCAAGTGGCTTCTTCCACTTTGTGATTCCTCCAAAGGACCTTCACTAGCGGAACACTCTTGTTCGAAGCTCTTTAACCCGTCGATCTAGAATCGAAGGCGGACGTTCTTCATATACTAGATTCTCTGCTACTTGACGTTCTCTCGCTCGGGATGTGGAGGGGATCACTTACATATTTCCGTAGCATCGAGACATGGAAGACATCATGCACCCTATCCATACTAGGTGGTAGAGCCAATCGTAGGCCACCTTTCCTACTCGTTGCAAGACCTCAAAAGGACCTACAAACCTCGGTGCTAACTTCCCTTTGGTTCCAAAGCGCATTACTCGCTTATAAGGGAAACCTTCAGAAACACCTTGTCGCCCACTTGGAATTCTACCTCTTTCCTCTTCAAATCGGCATAACTCTTCTGTCGATCTTGGGCTTGCTTCATTCTACTTCGGATTACCTTTACATCTTCTACAAGTTTCTGAGTCATCTCTGGCCCAAGAGCGGTACTCAACTCATCTCTCTCTCCCACTTCATCCCAATGAGCGGAGACCTACACCGTCTACCATACAAAGCCTCGTAAGGCGCCATTCTAATTGTAGGCTGATAACTGTTGTTGTAGGCAAATTCCACTAATGGTAACATCTCATGCCAGGATACTCTGTAATCCATGCAACAGGCTCTCAACATATCCTCGAGCACCTGATTCGTTCTCTCGGTTTGGCCATCTGTCTGAGGATGATAGGCAGTACTGAATGCTAAGCGGGTACCCAAACTCCTCTGTAAACTTGTCCAGAAGGCTGAAACAAATCTGGAATCTCTATCTGATACTATAACCTTGGGCACACCATGCAATCTGACTATCTCCTTGAGGTAAATGCGGGCCAAGCGATGCGTAGTGGTACTCTCCTTTACTTTGGGAGAAAATGGGCTGACTTGGTTAATCTATCCACAATCACCCATATTGCATTACACCCTTTCTGCACTCTGGGAAGACCCGTGATAAAATCCATTGAAATGCTCTCCCATTTCCACTCTGGAACACTCAATGGCTGAAGTCCACGACGGCGGCGGTGTTCGCTTTCACCTGGCGGCAAGTTAGACATTTAGCCACAAACTTCGGCGATGTCTTTCTTCATACCAGACCACCAATAGCCTTTCTTGATATCCTGATACATCTTGGTTGCTCCCGGATGAGCGGTGTACGGTGTGTCATGAGCCTCTATAAGGATTTTCTGTTTCAACTCCTCAATTGGAGGTATACACAACCGATTTCTAAAATAGAGGACACCATCTTTCACAAAGAACTCTGATGTCTTGCCCTCACGCACTTGTTGAACTATTTTCGACACCACTCATCAGCCATTTGCTTTTCTCTAATTTCCTCTAGTAAAGAGGACTGTACCACTAGGCTGGCAATTCTTCCCGGAACCACCTCAATCTGTTCCCTAGACAAATCCTCTATTAACTCTTTCTGCATGGTAAGCCGGAAAACATGAGCTTTTCTACTCAAAGCATCGGCTACTACATTGGCTTTCCCCGGTTGGTACTTGATCTCACAATCATAATCCTTAACCAGCTCTAGCCATCTCCTTTGCCTCATATTCAACTCTTTTTGAGTGAAGAAGTACTTTAAACTCTTATGATCGGTGTAGATATTACTTTTCACACCATAAAGGTAATGCCTCCATATCTTTAAAGCAAAGACCACAGCTGCTAACTCTAAGGTCATGCGTAGGGTATCTGGTCTCGTACTCTTTCAATTGACGAGAAGCATAAGCTATAACCCTACCTAACTGCATCAACACAGCTCCGAGTCCCTGCAAAGAGGCGTCTGTATAAATGTCATAATCTACACCCTCTGCGGTAACACTAGCACAGGAGCTGATGTTAACCTCTTCTTCAACTCTTGGAAGCTTTCTTCGCAAGCTGCTGACCAGACAAAAGGAGTTTTCTGCTTGGTAAGAGCTGTCAACGGTTTAGCCAACTGGGCGAATCCTGCTACAAATCGCCGGTAGTAACCTGCTAAGCCTAAGAAACTCGATTTCTTTCTTGTTCTCAACACGCCATTCGGGATTACTGCACTTTACTCGGATCTACCGAAATCCCTTCCTTCGACACGGTATGACCCAAGAATATCACTTGATTCAGCCAAAACTCACACTTGGAAAACTTAGCACACAACTTCTTTTCTCTCAGCCGTTGCAATACTAATCCCAAGTGTTTCTCATGCTCTTCTCTGGACTTTGAGTAAATCAGAATGTGTCGATGAAGACAACAATAAACTGATCCAAATACTCATGGAATACCCTGTTCATCAAGTCCATAAAAATTCTTTGGGGGCATTAGTCAAGCCAAAAGGCATTACTACAAATTCATAATGCCCGATACAGTACGAAAGGCAGTTTTAGCCACATCTTGCTCAGCCACTCTTACCTGATGATACCCGGACCTCAAATCAATTTTGGAGAACACTGCTGCACCTTTCAACTGATCAAAGAGGTCATCTATCCGGGGTAGCGGGTACTTATTCTTCACTGTAACTTTATTCAACTCCCTATAATCGATACACATCCTTAGTGATCCATCCTTCTTTTTCACAAAAGGATTGGAGCTCCCCAAGGGAATGACTTGGTCGGATGAAGCCTTTATCTAAAAGCTCTTGGAGTTGCTTCTTTAATTCTTGGAGCTCAGCTGGGGCCATTCTATAAGGGGCTTTAGATATTGGTGCTGTCCCTGGTGCTAGTTCGATACTAAATTCTACCTCTCTCTCTGGAGGCAAACCCGGTAACTCTTCCGGAAACACATCTAGAAAGTCTCGAACTACTGGCACCCTCTGGATCTCTAACTGTGGAACATCACCACTCTGCACTACATGGGCAATATAACCCGAACACCCCTTTCTCAACATCTTCCTGGCCTTTACATTACTAATCAGCATGCTCAACTGATGGCCTTCTCCAAAACTAAACTTATCTCCACTGTCGAGGTTAAACCTCGCCTTCTTTTTCCGACAGTCAATTTCTACTCCATACCTCCCTAGGAAATCCATGCCCAGAATCACATCAAAGTCGGGCATATCGAAAACTATTAAGTCAACGATTAACTCTCTACCCTGGATCACTAAGGACTCTCTTAACAAAACCTCTTGAGTCACAACACTAACCCCATCGGGTAGTTCTATCTTAATGGGTTGTGCCGCTCTAGTAGGTCTCAAACCTAATCTCTCAAGCATCCCATAAGATATAAACGAATGGGTAGCACCTGAATCAATTAAAGCATATAAAGGGAGCATGAAATAATAAGCCCGACCCGATGTGGTGATGGGTGGCCTCTGCTTCCCCTTGTGCCACAGTAAAAACTCTGGCACTCGCAGTACCTCCTGAACTCTGAGTAGTTGGTGGAAGAGGAGCTTTGCAATCCCTCATCATGTGCCCACTGTCGGCACCTATAACATACTCTCTGATCCTTCAGACACTCTCCCGGGTGGTTCTTACCACACTTAGGGCAAGGAGGAAACCCTTCCGTTCGAGGTCGCTTATTCCTCCACTCCTTTCTATTGTTTATCTTGAAACTTCTTTTCTTGATTCTTCATGTCTTTGCCTTTTTCACCCTCATGTTTCTCTCTCTGAGGAGCGGAGGGTAGCTCCTTCGGTCCTCCCGTCGAGGATCCTACGGGGAAGATTTTATTCTCAAAAATCTCCGCCTTCATTGCCCGCCTCAAGGCCTCACTGTAATTGCGAGGAGGGTTGGAGCTTGTCATAATATCCCGGGCTATCTCGGCTTCAATCCATGCACAAACTTATCCCTTCTCAAGGCCGGAGTGCTAACTATTCCCGGTGCAAACCTTGCAAGGGCGTTGAACTTCACCGAGTACTCTTTCACGGCAGCTAGCTCCTTGTCAGCTGATAAATTCTTGGACCTTCTCATGAACTTGGTCCTCGATCTATACTCGCCTCAAACTCTTGCCTAAACTCTTCCCATGTCATTCTGTCGCATCATGAGTTTCTTCCATTAATTCCCACCAAATTCGGGCATCACCCCAAGCAGGAAACTTCGCATACCGGATCTTCTCCCGTCGTCATGGGAAATAAACCCGTGGCTCGTTCTCTGACCCAAGCCACTCCTCTGCTACTCTTTGGGTCCGTAGTACCCTTAAACTCGAGGGCTGATCTTGTGGAAAGACCATATATCGGTTCAACTCGTTCGGTTCGGGGAGGTACCGGTTTGCCCTCTCTCTACCGTAGCGGCGGTATCGAGAGGGGTACAACTCTCCCCGAGTTTCTGCCATAACTTGCTTGTACAATTCCCCGGATTCTAGCTTCATCCAAGGGAGGGCGTAGACTCAGGTGGGTTAGAAGGTTCTCCTTCATTCACCACACCTTTACCGCGATTTCGATAACTACGCCTCATCTACAAAATGATCACACTAATGAACTCAAGAAACAATTACTGTAAGGAAAGAATTACTCACACGGTTGGTTAGAGGGACGTCGTGGCGATGAGAATAGTACCTTGTTCAATCCCAAAATCTTTGCTCGATACCAAAAATGTAACACCTACTGAAAACTAGTACAATGCATGCAATTAACAATGGAAAATTGGGCCCAAAATGTTTCTTTTCATTACAAATCACATGTCTTTTATACACAAAAGTTCTTGTTTACAAAAGTGCATTTCAAAAAGACAAAATAGGGGAGCAGTGTAGCTATTGCTCCTCGCGCGACACCCCTCCAACCGCAACATCACCTAGAACCTGCATCCACAAAGGAAAATAACGGGGTGAGCACAAATAATGCTCGGTAAGTAAAACTCTCTAGCTTTCTGTCCCCGCGTGTGACTCTCAATTCTTTCCTTTTCTAATCTGTTTCTATTTCTGTTTCTAATAACATCATGGCCTCATCTTACGGAGTACGGCCGAATGGCGTTCACAGCACCATTTCACTCTCTATGGCTATCGGGTGGAATTCACACAGTACCAACCCGTTCTTAGTGACTACCGAGTGAGGATCACAAAGCACCAACTCGGTTCCTCCTAACTATCGGGTGGAGATCACCTAGCACCTACCCGTTCCTCTTGAATTTTGGGTAATGATCACCAAGCATTTACCCATCTCTAGTCACTATCGGGTGATGATCACAAAGCATCACCCCGCTTCTACTAGCCATTGGATGATGATCACAAAGCATCAACCTACATATCTCTTAACTAATCGGGTAGTGGTCACAAAGCATCTACCCATTTCTATTACTCATTGGGTGACGATCACTAAGCATCGACCCATCTCTCTAAGGCTATTCGGATGATGATCACAAAGCATCAATCCGATTCCCATATGATCGGGTGATGATCACAAAGCATCATCCCAACTACACTACTCTTCTAACTCATTCTATTGTAGCATTTTTCAATGCTCTCTACCCTTAGAGTAATTTTACCCACTAAGCTCTCTACTCATAGGGTATTTCTATACACAAAGTTTCCTACTCTTTCTTAGGTCACTTTTCAATGCATATAACAATGCACATGGATGATTCATCTCTACTAATGCACTTGTGAAATGCCAACATGCAATGTTGCAAGAATTAAGGTTCATTACTAACACTCAACCTCTATTAGGCATTTCATCAAACAACTCATGTGCACTATAAAACTATATCATAGCCATGAATCTAAAACTTTTCCTAACCATCCAAAATGGGGAAAAACCCCTTCACAAAGCCATAATAACCTGCCATAGAAAACACTTCCAAAAAGGGTTCCATAATACCCCTTAAATTCCATCTCAACTACCTTGCCAAACCAACACCCATTTCTCAAATTTGCAAGGTAAGAACATTCACAAAGCATAGAAATTTCCATTCAATACTCCATACATGGCATATTACATGCACATCACATACATACATCCTTTCTATCAAAACCCTAATCAAGAAATTTCATGAATCTCAACTTGGGTTGGGTTTTACTTACTTGCTATGGAGAGACTTCACCAATCTTCTTTCCACTTGGTTTTTCTTGGCTATTCTCTCTACTCTTAACCAAAAGAATGAAAACTCTCAAAAACCAAAATGAACTAAAATCTTCAAATCACACAACTTAAGGAGAAATCCTTACCTTAGGAAGCCTTAGGTTGTTTTCTCTACCTCAAATCACTTCAAAATCCCTTGGAAATCCTTGATCAAAAGAAAAGAGAAGTTGGGAGGAGAAGAATGAGTTGCGTTTGAGAAGAAGAGAAATGAAGGGTTTCTTTGATTCTAATTCCTTTTAATGAAATATAACACACTCATTCCCATTTTGCCCTTATTCTTCTTTGGAAATTCCATCCATATCCTTTGATTCATTACAAACTCACCCCCATCTCAACATACTCTCCATGAAAAAATCCTTACAATTCACTCCCCACTTTTCCTACTAATTAGGGGTAGAAAGGTCAAATTGCCCTTGGGGAAGAAAATATCTAAAACTCAACCAACATAAAAATCGGCCCGTCGCCACGGCGAAGAAACCTTTGTCGCCGCGGCTGTCAGAGTTTCGCCCTTGGTCTCAACACATCTTCGCCGCGGAGACTCTTCTTCGCCCGCGACTTGGTTCACTAAGATTCTTCTATTTTCAACCAATTTCAGGGCAACATTCAACATAACGCTCAAACAAACAAATATAACAAAAACCCAACTCGATTAAGGGCGAAAGAGGAAAAAATAACAACGTACCTCAAGTGGGGCATTACAAGAACCTCAAAGCACAATTATAGTATTAGCTTATCATGCATAAGATGTCAGATAAACAATAAGAATAGGCTGATGCACATCATATTGTCATATAAGGGAACAGGAATTTGATTAACTCTTTGAACTTTTGAACATTACTAATTTAGACATACATACTTCCAGATGGGCCTTTAGGGTGTCTTTGTTACATTATATTGCACAAGATTAAAACTTTTTAATATTACATGGCCCAATGCTTGGCCAAGTTACAAACGCATTATGAACTTAATCAGCCCACAATACAGTCTCAAATGCACTAATGTGAATGGAAAGTGGGAGTTGGGACATACTGTATTAGCAAAATTAGAACTCCCTACTGTATTAGCAGTCATTAAACAACCAATGGGTAGGAGATGAATGAATTATCTGTCAAAAACACAATCCTAATATAGGGATTATTTTGACCTTACGCTTCATGCCTAATTGGTCTTCAAATCGAAATCCATCCACGTTCAATTCAACTTCCAAACCTTTGTTGATGTGATTACTACAAGTATCAAACATCTAGAAGAAATGAATGGTTAAATAGGTTAGCAAGTATGCCTTAAACCACTCTCAAAATATATACAAGTTTCCAATTATCTAACTTAGATAATACATTTGTTTGATTGTTGCAGGTTGAGCCAAAAAAAGTATTTCTTTAAATGTTATGATGAAGTACCTCAATATTCCATAAAAGTGTTCTAAATCTCTAATTATGCTAAAAGGAAATTAATAATATCATGTTTCAGCACTCAAATTAAAGATTAAAGGTGTACACTAAGTACCACGGGTTAAATGAATATACATTGTGAAATAACATATGCATCATTAAGGAATCTACCCCATTAATGCAGTTGATATGCTTAGGTTGTCAAATAACATATAATCATTTGTATAATCAATTGTGTTCCCAGTACAATATATACGATGTCAATATATAAGAATTAACTTTAAACTGAGTTCAACTAAGCCCCTCCTTTATAAGATTAATCTTTGAGACTAATGATTTGTCAACCATTCCAGTTTGCTTCATTAATCTACAATGTACTTAATTACTATCATAAGACATTACAAATTTTCCAAAATAAGTCTAGCCATGAAAATTATAACATCCCCAAAATACCTCAAATTTAAACTGCTTAACCATAGAACCTGGAAGCAAATTGTTCCCAAAATTTGGTGATTGGATAGTGACATACTTTAAAGATCTAGGAATGACTGATACATATATATAAATCATATTACATATGAGTACAATGGCAAGATGATGTTAGAAAAAAGATTAAAATAGGTTCTAGATGCAAATATGTTAAAATCAATGGAATACCTTGACATGGAATTGATACTGGTGCCAATTCATCTTGTGGAGATATCACCAAGGTAGCCTCATAATGTGGTTGGATCTTGTCCAACTCATAGCTTTCAATCAGAATATCCTGTAGAATAAGGATAACTTAAAAAAGGAGCTAATACACACCAAAAACATATTAACACTATTTAAATAAGAGGTACTTCTTTAAAAGGGCACATAAAAGATATTCATGTGTGAACTCATACCTCAATATTAAGAGTCAACTTGTCAGCTGAAACGTCTATCTTGAACTTGTCTACATGTATATTCACACTCTCGCTAGTATTAAGTTTGACTATCACCCCCGTAACAAATGCAAATGGAATCCAATTATCACAGATGCCATAGCACGCAATGGATAAAGGTGGAAAGCATGAACCAACTATGTGGAAAGTGGTCATTTTATGAGAAAAGGGGGAGTATAAAAGGTTATGAAGTCTAATTAGAAATGCTAGTTAAGGGAAAAATAATAGGAGGAATTGTAACGCCCCACATGAGGTACGTTGTTATTGTTTCCTCTTTCGCTCTTATTTGAGTTGGTTTTGGTAATATTGTTTGATTGAATGTTATGTTGAATGTTGCCCTGAAATTGGTTGAAAATAGAAGAATCTTAGTGTACCAAGCTTTGCCGGGGCGAAGAAGAATCTTCGCCGTGGCGAAGATGTGTTGAAACCTTGGTGAAACTCTCTGGATAGTTTCGCCGCGACGACAGAAGTTTCTTCGCCGCGGCGACAGGCCGAATAAAATGTTGATTGAGTTTTAGATATTTTCTTCCCTAAGGGCAATTTGACCTTTCTACCCCTAATTAGCAGGAAAAGTGGGGAGTTAATTGTAAGGAATTTTCATGGAGAATATGTTGATATAGGGGTGAGTTTGTAATGAATCAAAGGATATGGATGGAATTCCCAAAGAAGAATAAGGGCAAAATGGGAATGAGTGTATTTATATTTCATTAAAAGGAATTAGAATCAAAGAAACCCCTCATTTCTTCTTCTCAAACGCAACTTTCCATCTTTACTCCTCTCAACTTCTCTTCTCTTTTGATCATAGAATTTCAAGGGGTTTTTGAAGTGATTTGGGGTGGAAAAGCAACCTAAGGCTTTCTAAGAGTAGAGGAAAAGTCAAGCTAAACAAGTGAAAGGAAGAGTTGGTGAAGTCTCTCCATAACAAGGTAAGTAAAACCCAACCCAAGTTGAGATTTATGAAATTTCTTGATTAGGGTTTTGATAGACTTGATGTATGTATGTGATGTACATGTAATATGTCATGTATGAAGGATTAAATAGAGATTTCTACGCCTTGTGATTGTTTATTCATTGCAAATATGAGAAATGGGTTGTTGGATTGGCAAGGTAGTTGGGATGGATTTGAAGGGGTGTTATGGAACCCTTTTTGGAAGTGTTTTGTTTGACAGGTTTGTAAACCCCGCGTTATTATTCCAATGCCTTAAGGTATGAAATTTACCTTTTCAAGTAATTTTCTTTTTTTGAATGGAAGGGTAAAATGGTCAATTTACATGTATTTCGAGATGTGGCCGTTATAAAGTGTAAAGGATGATGTCATTGAAGAGAAATGAGGGTAGAATGGTTATAAAGTTGATTGATAAGGTTAAATGGCATAAACGGTAACCGAGGGTGTAATGGTCTTTTCATACAAAACCATATGATTAAGTGTCCATAAAAGTGCACCAAGGGTAAATTAGTCATTCACCTAATGGGATTGCTTAATGGTTAAGTGTTTTAAAGAAGTCAAATGGCATTAAATGAGTACTTATCTTTATGTTGAGGTAGAAATGACCAAAACACCCTTATATGAAAAATTTATGCCAAATGACCTTTATATCTAACTTTTATTGACCAATCATATTTGAGTATCAATGGAATGAATATTTACAAGGTTTAAAGAGAGAGTAGTCGGCCTTGGAGACCCCAAATATATCATCTTCTTCTTCATCTCTCAAATCCACCATAAAAGCCACTAATCCAAGCTTTTATTCTCAAATTTTCTTAGGATTTCAAGTTGATTTTCAAAGGAGATCACCATCCACCCCTAAAGAACTTCAATTTCAGGGTTAAAGGTGAGTTTCAAAACCCTAGTTTTTCTGAATTTTTTGGTTAAAAGAGAAATTCATAAGTGGTTGTGTGTGTAAGGTAGAAAGGTGAAACTTTGGAGCCAAGGAGGAGTACCTTTGTGCTTTGAATACTAAGGTGAGGAAAAAAAATCTCCCTTGTGACTATAATTGATAACACCTAGGGTTTATGAAACTTACATTTATTTATGTTAATATGAGTGTGATGCTATGTTTTGGTTATGGATTGTTTAAATGGCTGTGTTGATTGGTGTATGTGTGCATGTGGAGGATGATTATGCCAATTAAGAGATTTGTAGTTGGACGATGTTTTGGCACTTTTTGGTTCTGTAAAAGGGAGGTTTTTATGGCCTTTTATACTAAGAATGATATGGCAAATGATATGAATGTGCAAATGAAGGTGACATGGTTAAAATGAATAGAATTCGGATTTGGCTTTTTGAGACTTATACTGTACATGCTTCACTGAATCAGTCATAACTGAAGTTATAGAAGTCCGATTGAGTTGATTCTTGAAGTGTTAAAAAGTTGAGAAACAGACCTAAAACTTTTATGTTTTAGCCAAAAATAAATTCGAATTAGAAGATAATGGAAAATTTCTTGAAAGTAACGAACTGTATGGCATCCACCTTCTTAATGGAAATTCCCATTTGTTTCTAATTCTAATAAACCCCTGAATAATCTTACTACTGAAATTCTTTGTATTGTATGAGAAATTGAATGAATTAAGTTAAGAAATTTAGTAGGAGAATATAGTATGATTGAGCATGGAATATGTTAGTCCATATGTTTGCATTCATAATGGTAATGCATATAGCTTATTTAGTTGTCTTATGAAAAATTTATGAAATGTTAAAGAATGAATTCCATGAGTCTCTTGAGGTATAAACCAAGATCAGAGGAATGGAATTCTTATGGAAACCATGAGTCCTTTGAGGTGACGACCAAGAACAAGGTAATGGTTCAAATGAATCCGATCGGATAACAAAGACTAATGAAACCATCAAGTATAAAGACAAAAGAAATAAGCATGCCATGTACATGAATATTTCATAAGTCATATATGTTCTATGTTATATTATGTATGATTATGTTATGACTTATGTTTATGAGAAAAGTCCAAAGTGTATGATATGTTTTATGAACTTGTTATGTTAAAGAATGAAGGTCATATTTTGTAGGTAGGTAAGGTCCTAAGTAACATACTTGTAAAATGATGTTTAATGAACCTTAATAGTTTATAAATGGCCATATTCCTTACTGAGCGATTAGCGCTCACCCCACGAAATGTTTTAAAATGTTTTAAAATGTTTTGCAGGTAAGGATTAAGGCATGAAGCCGGGAGAGGATTCCGAGGGACGCTATGAGCATGAAGGGATGTTTTAATTATGACTTTTGAATGGTTTTGCTAGTATTTAGTGTAGTAATTATGTTCATACCTCGTAATGTAGTAATTATGTCCATGTTCTATAATGGAGTAAATATGTTATATTAATAAAGGAAATCAAATTGCTAGTAAATTTTATAAAAGTGTATATGTTCTAGTAAGTATTACTATGGATTTCATAATTTACTCCAAGAAAGGAAATTATATTTTTTGATTATACAATGAACTTATTATAGAAAAAAAATAAAATTAAACACATATATCTATATATATGTTTTAAACTACAAGTTTATTCTTTAAATAGGATTTTAAAATAAACTTCTTTCCTAGGCGTGCGTTTTCTAGGTTCTCAATGGCCAAGGGATACTTAGGAAATACCCGGCTAGGGAGGGGTTTTACAAGGTTATTATGGCTTTGTGAAGGGGTTTTTCCCCATTTTGGATGGTTAGGAAAAGTTTTAGAATCATGGCTATGATAGAGTTTTATAGTGCACATGAGTTGTTTGATGAAATGCCTAATAGAGGTTTGAGTGTGAGTAATGAACCTTAATTCTTGCAACATTGCATATTGGCATCTCATAAGTGCATTGGTGAAGATGAACCATCCATAGGCACTAGTTGTACATGGAAAAGTGACCTAAGAAAGTGTAAGGAAATGGTGTATGCAATTACCCTATGAGTAGAGAGCTTAGTGGGTAAAATTACTCTAAGGGTAGAGAGCATTGAAAAATGCTCTCTACCATGAATTAGAAGAGTAGTGTAGTTGGGATGATGCTTTGTGATCATCACCTGACCGTTATGGGAATCGGATTGATGCTTTGTGATCATCATCCGAATAGCCCTTAGAGAGATGGGTCGACGCTTTGTGATCGTCACCCAATGAGTAATAGAAATGGGGTAGATGCTTTGTGATCACTATCCGATTAGTTATTAGATAAGTGGGTTGATGCTTTGTGATCATCATCCAATGGTTAGTAGAAGCGGGTTGATGCTTTGTGACCATCACCCGATAGTGACTAGAGACGGGTAAATGCTTGGTGATCGTTACCCAAAATTCATGAGAAACGGGTAGGTGCTAGGTGATCTCCACCCGATAGTTAGGAGGAACCGAGTTGGTGCTTTGTGATCCTCACTCGGTAGTCACTAAGAACGGGTTGGTACGTGTGAATTCCACCCGATAGCCATAGAGTGAGATGGTCTTGTGTGAACGCCATCCATTGTACCTCCGTAAGATGAGGCCATGATGTTATTAGAAACAGAAATAGAATCAGAAATAGTATAAGGAAAGAATTAAAAGTTATTCATACGGGGACAGACAGATAGAGAGTTTTACTTACTAAGCATTATTTTGTGCTCACCCCGTTATTTTCCTTTGTGGATGCAGGTTCTAGGTGATGATGCGGTCGGAGGGGCGTCGGCAAGCGATGAGGAATAGCTACACTGTTTCCCCTATTTTGTCTTTTAAAATACATTTTTGTAAACAGTACTCTTTATGTATAAAAGACAAATGATTTGTAATGAAAAAGAAAAACTTTGGGCCCAATTTTCTATTGTTAAATTGCATGCATTGTACTAGTTTTCAGTAGATGTTACATTTTTGGTATCATAGCAAAGATTTTGGGATTGAACAGTGTACTATTCTCATTACCACGACGTCCTCTAATCGACTGTGTGAGTAATCCTTTCCTTACAGTAACTGTTTCTTGAGTTCATTAGTGTGATCATTTTGTAGATGAGGCGTAATTATCGAAATCGCGGTAAAGGTGTGGTGAATGAAGGAGAACCTTCTAACCCACGAGTCTACGCCCTCCCTTGGATGAAGCTAAAATCCGGGGAATTATACAGCAAGTTATGGCTGAAACCCAGGGGAGAGTGGTACCCCCCGTACAAGTACCGCCAGTTATGCCTGTCGAAAGAGGGCAACCGGTACCTCCCCCAGTACCGACCAGAGTGGAACCGATTTACGATCTTTCCAGTCAGCATCAACCCTTAGAGTTTAAGGGTACTACGGATCCAGTAATAGCAGAAGAGTGGCTTGGGTTAGTAGAACGAGCCATAGGTTTATTTCCCATGTCAGACCGGGAGAAGATCCGGTATGCGAGTTTCTTGTTTCGGGGTGATGCCCGAATTTGGTGGGAATTAATGGAAGAAACTCATGACGCAGTGATGACGTGGGGAGAGTTTAGGCAAGAGTTTGAGGTGAGTATAGAGCAGAGGACCAAGTTCATGAGAAGGTCCAAGAATTTATCAGCCTACAACAAGGGACAAGCGCTGTGAAAGAGTACTCAATAAAGTTCAACGCTCTTGCAAGGTTTGCACCGGGAATAGTTAGCACTCCGACCTTGAGAAGAGATAAGTTTGTGCATGGATTGAAGCCGGAGATAGCCCGGGATATTATGACAAGCTCCAACCCTCCTCGAAATTACAGTGAGGCCTTGAGGCGGGCAATGAAGACAGAGATTTTTGAGAATAAAATATTCCCCGTAGGATCCTCGACAGGAGGACCGAAGGAGCTACCCTCCGCTCCTCAGAGAGAGAAACATGAGGGTGAAAAAGGTAAAGACATGAAGAATCAGAAGAAGAAGTTTAAGTATAGACAGAATAGAAAAGAGTGGAAGAATAAACGACCTCGGACGGAAGGGTTTCCTCCTTGCCCTAAGTGTGGGAAGAATCACCCGGGAGAATGTCTGAGGGATCAGAGAGTGTGCTATAGGTGCCGACAGCCAGGGCACATGATGAAACATTGTAAAGCTCCTCTTCCACCAACTACTCGGGGGTGGTTCAGGGGAGGTATCGCGAATGCCGAGTTTTCAGCGTAGCACGAGGGGAAGCAGAGGCCGATCCATCATCGGTCGGCGTTATTATTTCATGCAGTCCCTTTATATGCTTTAATTGATTCAGGTGCTACTCATTCATTCATATCTTATGGGATGCTTGAAAGATTAGGTTTGAAACCTACTAGAGCGACTCAACCCATTAAGATAGAACTACCCGATGGGGTTAGTGTTGTGACTCAAGAGATTTTGTTAAGAGAGTCCTTAGTGATCCAGGGTAGGGAGTTAACCGTTGACTTAATAGTTTTTGATATGCCCGATTTTGATGTGATTCTGGGTATGGACTTCCTAGGAAGGTATGGAGTAGAGATTGTGTCGGAAAAGAAGGTGAGGTTTAACCTCGATTGTGGAGATAAGTTTAGTTTTGGAGAAGGCCATCACTTGAGCATGCTGATTAGTAATGTGAAAGCCAGGAAGATGTTGAGAAAGGGGTGTTCGGGGTATATTGCCCATGTAGTGCAGAGTGGTGATGTTCCACAATTAGAGATTCAGAGGGTGCCAGTAGTTCGAGACTTCCTAGATGTGTTTCCGGAAGAGTTACCGGGTTTGCCTCCAGAGAGAGGTAGAATTTAGTATCGAACTAGCACCTGGGGACAGCACCAATATCTAAAGCCCCTTATCGAATGGGCCCAGCTGAGCTCCAAGAATTAAAGAAGCAACTCCAAGAGCTGTTAGATAAAGGCTTTATCCGACCAAGTCATTCCCCTTGGGGAGCTCCAATTCTGTTTGTGAAAAAGAAGGATGGATCACTAAGGATGTGTATTGATTATAGGGAGTTGAATAAAGTTACGGTGAAGAATAAATACCCGCTACCTCGGATAGATGACCTCTTTGATCAATTGAAAGGAGCGAAAGTGTTCTCCAAAATTGATTTGAGGTCCGGGTACCATCAGGTAAGAGTGGCTGAGCAAGATGTGGCTAAAACTGCCTTTCGTACTAGGTATGGGCATTATGAATTTGTAGTAATGCCTTTTGGCTTGACTAATGCCCCAGAGTTTTTATGGACTTGATGAACAGGGGTATTCCATGAGTATTTGGATCAGTTCATTGTTGTCTTTATCGACGACATTTTGATTTACTCAAAGTCAAGAGAAGAACATGAGAAACACTTGGGATTAGTATTGCAACGGCTGAGAGAAAAGAAGTTATGTGCTAAATTTTCCAAGTGTGAGTTTTGGCTGAACCAAGTGATATTCCTGGGTCATACCGTGTCAAAGGAAGGGATTTCGGTAGATCCAGGTAAAGTACGAGCAATCCTGGAATGGAAGAAGCCGAGGAGTTGAAAGAAATCGGGAGTTTCTTAGGCTTAGAGGCTACTACCGGCGATTTGTAGCGGGATTCGCCCGATTGGCTAAACCAGTGCTGACTCTTACCAAGCGAGAAAACTCCTTTTCTGCAGTCGGCGGCATGTGAAGAAAGCTTTCAAGAGTTGAAGAAGAGGTTAACATCACTCGTACTAGTGTTACCGCAGGAGGGTGTAGATTATGACATTTATACCGCAGCCTCTGCGAGGGGACTTGGCGCCGTCTTCGATGCACGGGTAGGAGGGTTATAGCTTATGCTTCTCGTCAATTGAAAGAGTACGAGACCAGAATACCCTACGCATGACTTAGAATTAGCAGCCGTGGTCTTTGCCTTAAAGATTTGGAGGCATTACCTGTATGGTGTGAAGAGTAATATCTACACCGACTATAAGAGTCTAAAGTACTTCTTCACCCAAAAGGAGTTGAATATGAGGCAAAGGAGATGGTTAGAGCTAGTTAAGGATTATGAGTGTGAGATCAAGTATTAACCGGGGAAAGCCAATGTAGTAGCCGATGCTTTGAGTAGAAAAGCTCATGTTTTCCGGCTTACCAGGCAGAAAGAGTTAATAGAAGAATTGTCTAAGGAGCAGATTGAGGTGGTTCCGGGAAGAGTTGCCAGCCTAGAGGTACAGTCTTCTTTACTGAAGGAAATTAGAGAAAAGCAAGTGGCAGATGAGTGGTGTCAGAAAACAATTCAGCAAGTGTTTGAGGGCAAGACAGCAGAGTTCTTTATGAGAGATGGTGTCCTCTATTTTAGAAATCGGTTGTGCATACCTCCAAATGAGGAGTTGAAGCAGAAAATTCTGATAGAGGCTCATGACACACCGTACACCGCTCATCCGGGAGCAACCAAGATGTATCAAGATATCAAGAAAGGCTATTGGTGGTCAGGTATGAAGAAAGACATTGCAGAGTTTGTGGCTAAATGTCTAACTTGTCAGCAGGTGAAAGCAGAACATCAACGGCCGTCAGGATTGCTTCAGCCATTGAGTGCTCCAGAGTGGAAATGGGAGAGCATTTCAATGGATTTTATCACGAGTCTTCCCAGAGTGCAGAAAGGATATAATGCTATATGGGTGATTGTGGATAGGTTAACCAAGTCAGCCCATTTCCTCCCAGTAAAGGAAAGTACCACTACAGATCAGTTGGCTCAGATTTACCTCAAGGAGATAGTTAGATTGCATGGTGTGCCCAAGACTATAGTATCAGATAGAGATTCCAGATTTGTTTCAGCCTTCTGGACAAGTTTACAGAGGAGTTTGGGTACTCGTTTAGCATTCAGTACTGCCTATCATCCTCAGACAGATGGCCAAACCGAGAGAACGAATCAGGGTGCTCGAGGATATGTTGAGCTGTTGCATGGATTATAGAGTATCCCTGGCATGAGATGTTACCATTAGTGGAATTTGCCTACAACAAGATTATCATCTACAACTAGAATGGCGCCTTACGAGGCTTTGTATGGTAGACAGTGTAGGTCTCTGCTTCATTGGGATGAAGTAGGAGAGAGAGATGAGTTGAGTACTGCTCTTGGGCCAGAGATGACTCAGAAGCTAGTAGAAAATGTGAAGTTAGTCCGAAATAGAATGAAACAAGCCCAAGATCGACAGAAGAGTTATGCCAACTTGAAGAGGAAAGAGGTAGAATTCCAAGCGGCCGACA
Source organism: Pistacia atlantica (assembly GCA_026229545.1). NCBI lineage: Eukaryota > Viridiplantae > Streptophyta > Magnoliopsida > Sapindales > Anacardiaceae > Pistacia > Pistacia atlantica. Next base: position 54,342 of record JAPEIT010000104.1, read on the forward strand.
AAGTGTTTCTGAAAGTTTCCCCCTACAAGCGAGTAATGCGCTTTGGAACCAAAGGGAAGTTAGCAGGAGGTATGTAGGTCCTTTTGAGGTCTTGCAACGAGTAGGAAAGGTGGCCTACAGATTGGCACTACCACCTAGTATGGACAGGGTGCATGATGTCTTCCATGTCTCGATGCTACGGAAATATGTAAGTGATCCCCTCCACATCTTGGCGTAGAGGGCGTTGAAGTAGCGAGAATCTAGTATATGAAGAACGTCCAGTTGATTTTAGATCGAAGGGTTAAAGAGCTTCGGAATAAGAGTGTTCCGCTAGTTAAGGTCCTTTGGAGGAATCACAAAGTGGAAGAAGCCACTTGGGAAGTAGAGCGGGACATGAAGACTCGTTTCCCAGAGTTATTTGCATGAATTTCGGGGACGAAATTCTTTTAAGGGGGGAAGATTTGTAACGCCCCACATGAGGTACATTGTTATTGTTTCCTCTTTCGCTCTTATTTGAGTTGATTTTGGTAATATTGTTTGATTGAATGTTACGTTGAATGTTGCCCTGAAATTGGTTGAAAATAGAAGAATCTTAGTGTACCAAGCTTGGCCGAGGCGAAGAAGAATCTTCGCCGCGGCGAAGATGTGTTGAAACCTTGGGGAAACTCTCTGGATAGTTTCGCCGCGGCGACAGGCCGAATAAAATGTTGATTAAGTTTTAGATATTTTCTTCCCTAAGGGCAATTTGACCTTTCTACCCCTAATTAGCAGGAAAAGTGGGGAGTTAATTGTAAGGAATTTTCATGGAGAATATGTTGATATAGGGGTGAGTTTGTAATGAATCAAAGGATATGGATGGAATTCCCAAAGAAGAATAAGGGCAAAATGGGAATGAGTGTATTTATATTTCATTAAAAGGAATTAGAATCAAAGAAACCCCTCATTTCTTCTTCTCAAACGCAACTTTCCATCTTTACTCCTCTCAACTTCTCTTCTCTTTTGATCAAAGAATTTCAAGGGGTTTTTGAAGTGATTTGGGGTGGAAAAGCAACCTAAGGCTTCCTAAGAGTAGAGGAAAAGTCAAGCTAAACAAGTGAAAGGAAGAGTTGGTGAAGTCTCTCCATAACAAGGTAAGTAAAACCCAACCCAAGTTGAGATTTATGAAATTTCTTGATTAGGGTTTTGATAGACTTGATGTATGTATGTGATGTACATGTAATATGTCATGTATGAAGGATTAAATAGAGATTTCTATGCCTTGTGATTGTTTATTCATTGCAAATATGAGAAATGGGTTGTTGGATTGGCAAGGTAGTTGGGATGGATTTGAAGGGGTGTTATGGAACCCTTTTTGGAAGTGTTTTGTTTGACAGGTTATTATGGCTTTGTGAAAGGGTTTTTTCCCATTTTGGATGGTTAGGAAAAGTTTTAGAATCATGGCTATGATAGAGTTTTATAGTGCACATGAGTTGTTTGATGAAATGCCTAATAGAGGTTTGAGTGTGAGTAATGAACCTTAATTCTTGCAACATTGCATATTGGCATCTCATAAGTGCATTGGTGAAGATGAACCATCCATAGGCACTAGTTGTACATGGAAAAGTGACCTAAGAAAGTGTAAGGAAATGGTGTATGCAATTACCCTATGAGTAGAGAGCTTAGTGGGTAAAATTACTCTAAGGGTAGAGAGCATTTAAAAATGCTACAATAGAATGAGTTAGAAGAGTAGTGTAGTTGGGATGATGCTTTGTGATCATCACCCGACCGTTATGGGAATCGGATTGATACTTTGTGATCATCATCCGAATAGCCCTTAGAGAGATGGGTCGACGCTTTGTGATCGTCACCCAATGAGTAATAGAAATGGGGTAGATGCTTTGTGATCACTATCCGATTAGTTATTAGATAAGTGGGTTGATGCTTTGTGATCATCATCCAACGGTTAGTAGAAGCGGGTTGATGCTTTGTGACCATCACCCGATAGTGACTAGAGACGGGTAAATGCTTGGTGATCGTTACCCAAAATTCATGAGGAACGGGTAGGTGCTAGGTGATCTCCACCCGATAGTTAGGAGGAACCGAGTTGGTGCTTTGTGATCCTCACTTGGTAGTCACTAAGAACGGGTTGGTACTGTGTGAATTCCACCCGATAGCCATAGAGAGTGAGATGGTGCTGTGTGAACACCATCCGGCCGTACCTCCGGTAAGATGAGGCCATGATGTTATTAGAAACAGAAATGGAATCAGAAATAGTATAAGGAAAGAATTAAAAGTTATTCATACGGGGATGAACAGATAGAGAGTTTTACTTACTGAGCATTATTTTGTGCTCACCCCGTTATTTTCCTTTGTGGATGCAGGTTCTAGGTGATGATGCGGTCGGAGGGGCATCGGCAAGCGATGAGGAATAGCTACACTGTTTCCCCTATTTTGTCTTTTAAAATACATTTTTGTAAACAGTACTCTTTATGTATAAAAGACACATGATTTGTAATGAAAAGAAAACTTTGGGCCCAATTTTCTATTGTTAAATTGCATGCATTGTACTAGTTTTCAGTAGATGTTACAGGAAGAAACTCCCTAAGAAGCATAAAAATATGCACGACAATTGATGTGAAAGGTAAATAGAATTATTAGGTAACTACTTAAACAAAAAGTTTAAGCTTATAGGTTTAGGCCCAATGATAATATTTAGGCTATAAAGTCTCGACATGCGTAATGCAGGTTAAAAGATGCAAAGATGATGATTTTCTAGTCTTTAATCCTATGTAGAGAGTGTATTGAGATTGAGTGGATGATATAGAGTATCATACTTAATTCTAGGAATGAGCCAATAAAATTGCTTTTTGTCTGTCTACAATACACCTACGATGGGAAATTGTGAAATTCATTCTTATGCAATACAGGAAGCATCTTGTAATAACTTATTTGGGCTACTTATCATCCCTCATTTTGTACTCTAGGCTTAAGACTAGCGAAGAATAATGTTACCTGAAGTTTCTTCAAAATTTTGTATGAATGAGCTATCTCAACCAAAAGATGGAAAGAATTTTATTGTGAGTTTCATGAACAGAAAAATTGATAAGGCGATTCGTTAAAAGTTTTCGACCTAACACGAGAACTTTAGGCTCGCTTACAACTCAACGATCTCAATTTCCAACCTTAGAAGATCCCTTAACTACCACCTATCTCTCACAACTCTTACGACTTGCAGAGGCTAAAGCACAAAATTTCATTATATCAGGGTTATATAATCATAAAACACAAGCGATATCATATTATATTGTAACAAACAAAAAAGAGCTAAGAATCTTTTGTATCACTTACAAGGTGAAATGAAAACCTATACATCCCAGCATTCTAAAAGAAGTTTGGTAACTTGCACCCAAATTAAAATATATATAAACCTTGATACATGTTCGTAGAAGTTGGTGGTACTCCAGCTGCGTAGATGTTGATAACCTTTTGAAGATTCTTCCTTTCACCTATGAATCCGACTTCCATGATCATCTCTAAATTATTCTTAACAATGTGCTTATGGTCCAACTTCTTTGAAGCACTAGAAGAAACAACATTAGCAGGCCGAACAACAGCCACAATTTCTCTAAGAGGAACTTCTCGATCTTTAGCACTAAAAGGTAATGCCTGAAACAGAAACTAATTAGTTGTCATTAAATATCTTGACGGAAGAGAAAAGAAAGGAATTGAATTTTTGTTCCTCAAGCTAAGTGCCAAAAAAAAAGGGATAATATTTTTACATATATAAAAGATGTGACATTCTATATTTATGAATTTCTAGATAACTTAATCATTGTTCTCATCCTTGATAAGCCAAAATAAGAGAAGTTTGATGAATACAGACCTCATTAACTAAGTTTTGACATTGTGTTACATTCAACAAGTCAATCAAAGCAGGAGTTTTCTGATGTTGCTTCTCTAGTTGCAATTCCCAATCAATATTGTCAATAAATACACACTAATGCCAATGACAAAAAAATTAATAAATACCTACTCTCAATTAAAATTTGCAAATATCAAAGAAATAGAAATGCACGCAGCAATAAAGAGAAAATTGAAACTAAATGGAAAACCTTTCCAAAATCAATTATGCCAATAGGTGACGATAAGGAGCCAAAAATATCTAAGCTGACAGTCCCATTGTTCTCCACGAGGACACATCCTTCCTTATCCATGAGACCTATTGGCCTTTCAGGACCATAAAAGATATTAGACATCACATGTTTATGAAACAAAAAAATAGAAGGATTATATTTATACACTAAAAAATAGAACTTTTAGAGCCACAAATGTGCAAGATAGCGTACCTGCATATGATTCAACCATCACCTATTAGAAATGTACAAAAGGGAGGGTGAAATTTATCAAATTTGCAAGAAGATTAAATTACATAAACATGTCAATAATACGTTTGTTCTGTTATGAAATGATAAAAAGTAAACTAATAGTCATGTTCTATAAGTCTTAAGAGTCTTAAAACCATTGCCTACCAGCAGCATCCCCTTGAAGACCTTCAATTAAAAAATATTCTATTGTTGCATAGATATTGTTCTTATGAACTCTAGCACATGCTCCCTTGAAAACCTTAACTCTTTGACCTATTTTCCAAGTTAAACCCTTCCTCTTTAGTACTTGGTGCACCCTTGCAACTATAGTTGAATAATATATATATGATATGTCATTAGATAGAAATAGCAGGTAAACAAACAAATCAGCAACAAAAGAATAAAAAAGAGACCCAAGGAATTGAACAAAGTATATGAAAAGCAAACTATGCAAAATGGAAAATAATTTTATGTAAGTTAAATTCCTTATCAATCAAAGCCTACCATCAGATGAAATGCCCAGTGACTTTTTGTTTTTGAGGCTAATGATAAAAATTGGTTGATCTGCTCCAAAGTTATTTTCTTCATCATAATGATCATGCATCTGCAGAAGCCAGTCTTGATATTCCTTTTCCAGTTGCAAAGGAGTTAATATTTTTCCAGCTAAATAAATTTTAACATTGATATCTGCAAATTTGGAAATTATATCATTGGGAAGATAGTGTAACAATTCAAATAAACTGATTAAAGCTAGCCCTATATTTACAACTTGCAAATAAGAATTACCTTTGTCTTCCTTACAAGTAATAAATGGATTTTGGTGTGCTAAATCAGTCTGTTAAATCATCATCATTTGACAAAAAAAAAAAAAAAAAAATCAACAAAAAAATATTATACAATTACTTCACCGCATCCACAAATTGAATTTAGAATTATTTTAGTTTAGTTGCAATGTCTGTAACCATCTTTGAAAATCTTGGTGAAAGAGAATTGAACATTGTAGGCATATGTTGAGAGCATAAACAATTAGTACTAAGAAATGTTTTTTTCCAAATTAATATTTAGAAAGAAAATTATACATTAGTTTTTAAAGATACACTAATTTGCCCCAATATATAAAATAACTTTGGTAATAAGGCCTTACAACTCAAAGTCAAACAAAACTGTAAAAAAGACAGGTTGCAGCATGAGATGGTACAAACACACGGAAATTTCACTACATTCCTTACATTAGAAGCTGTCGGATTAAAACCAGCATCAGTATCTACAACCAAACAGATTTTGTAATACATGTCTTATATGAGAGGAAAACAAATCACAACCCAGTGAATGGAAAGTACATGGATAGTAGTGACATAAAAAATATTCAATTACCCTACCAATGAAGCATTTTGCTCTTGAGCAACATCTCTTCAGTAGGTGATTCTTATCTCCCTTTTTCTGCCTCAAATCCATAAACGGAAGCCATATGGGGTGTAAATCAGAAACGTGAAAAATTACCTTGGGAATTTACATTAAGTGGCAGATGATACAATCCAAGCATGACTAGACATATAAAGAAATGAAAGCATTAGTAAAAGCTTGCAAAATTTCACTACTTAAATTTACAACTTATATACTATTATGTTGTAATATGGTTAGATGTAGAGCTTGAAAAATATTATTGGACCCTTACATAAGCTTTTAGGTCACGTTGTAACTTAGGCATTAGATAGGACCTTTACATAAGCTTTAAGGTCACACGATAACTTAAATGGCATTAGAGTGAAGTTAAAATGATCTTGTCTTTGGATCCTCCTAATAATTTAATTATGATTAGTCGTGCTTACGATTATGATTGTATTTGTACTTATGTTGGTCCAAACATAAGTGCATGTGGTTGGACACAGTAGAGCTTTAATACTATAGTACAGCTCTTACCTATAAGTTTAAATTTTTATGTAAAGTTGTAAGTAAACAAGAATCAGAACCAAGTTGAACAAGTACTCTTGTGTTTGAATCCTCCTAATAATCATGTCTAACGTTATAATTAGTTCTGCTAATGTTTGATCCACATGCAAGTGTAGGTGCACTTTTAAATCCTAAATGGGCTCTTACTTAGCAAATTAAACTTTTTATAACAAAAACCAAGGAACTCTAGCTTCTCCTAAACATTGACCAAATTGTGGATGTATGTCCATGTAGGGTTGAATTTGAGGTGAGTCATTATGTGATTAAAACCATTCTTTTGAATTCGTAGGATTTAAAACTTACCCAGCGAGCATCTGGAAGAAGACAACCAAGATGACGCATAGCAACACAACTGAAAGTTTCATAGTTTTCAGGCACTCCACATCCTTTAGAACTTAACTTCTTATAATCATTTTAATGCTCTCTCCCCCCTGTATTAAACAATTTCTGAATTTATCTAGCATGCAGAATGTGCTCTGTATGGCACATACCTTCGTAACTGAAAAATAAACACATTTTAAGCGTGCATTTGCTTCTTGAGATGTCCATGAACCTGACAAATACCAATTCTTAAGATATTAAAATCTACCAAAGATTGCATTTTGATGACAATGATATGCCATTGAAAATCATGACAAAAGAACTGCAATTGCTACCAGGACTTTTGGCTGTAGAACAACGAAGTTTAAGGGAAAAGTTAAGCTATAAAACAAACTCAGGACCATTGCATGAATTCAGGTTCGTTATTGCAACCACCCCACCTGCAATTTCAGCTAAGTCAACACCATTAACCTGCAAAGACGAAGTTCCTTTTTGTTATTTTCTTTAATTAATTTAAGAACCATAAGAAAGAATTCTATTAATAAAATAAATAGAGACAAAGCTGCATTTCAATCTCCATGACTTCTGTAATTCCTTCTCATGACTTGTAAAATTTGCTTTAAAAAATCCCCAAGTACTTTGGTGTATGTATACCAATCACTTGAAGTATTGGGAAGAAATTCAGCAGGTAAAATAACAGTAACAAGTTAAACTTGGAGCACAATTGGTGTGGTGGTCTTCCCCGTCTTAGATACTTCATCGCAATACACATCAACAAGGATATATGAGACATAATAATTATTAATATCTGAAAAGATTTGCATATTGACAATGTCTACAATCAAATTAATTTTGTATGGTCAACCGAATTGTCATTATAATGAATTAAAAAAAAAAGCTTTTTACGAAAAGAAGAAAGAAAAGAAAAGATGGACGGGTAAAAAATGAGAAATGACAATAGAAAAAAAGCAGAAAACATAGAAACATTCTTATCATTAAAATCAGACATTCGGGGAGGAGAGAATTTTACAAGTGAATAATCCAATTTATTTTCCCCAAAATAACTACTAACTATGATCCGAGCGGTACATAAAAAACAAAACAAAATGAATTTCATGTATGAAAATTCTCTACACGAACCTCATCAATTAGCCAAACTTCTAGATCTGAGGTGAGAACTTAAGGTAAAGCCTTACACCATCAGCAATAATCTTTAAAATGCTTCAGTCCAGTAAGCAAATATACATCAATCTGAATCCCCTTGAAGAAGTAAAACCGGCATACTTCTTGTAAAAAAACAACTTAAGTAAAACATTTAATGCTTTGTCTCAATCTTTATTACAATTTATTTATTGATTATTCAGAAAAGCTCAGACTTCCATATAAATCCTTCACCATCATGTATAAACTAAAAGAAAAATAAAAAAAACTCTTAAGTCACCTTAACTCTTTTGTCTGGTCAGTTCTTTGTCTCCTTTTGAGTCATTTGGGAATAGGATACAAGGAGAAGATTCAAACTCCTAGAAGAACATGAATGATTTCCTATGTATAAGAATCACCAATGTGTACATTTGATACGTATTCTTATATTTACTTCCTTCTTTGTCATCCAAAAAGAAACTTATTTTTATTCTTGCCATATCTTGAACTTTCTATTTCCTAAACCATGGTTCTTGTATTCGCCAAAAACACCTCCTTCTTTTATGTTCAAACACTTGATAAATTTGTAGTGTACTCTATTCACATGCCAGAAAAAAGAAAAAGAAAAACAAATAGAGTTGCCAAGCATTACATGCAGTAAACCCTTAAAATAAATTCAAGCACCAGGAAAGATTCCTATATGTTGGGTGTACCTATTAGGTCATAGTCAATGTAACATGGAATTAAATTTGTCAAACAAAGAAACACTATAACGACAACGAAAATAAATATATACATGTTCGTACTAGCCAAGGAATCATACAACATTTCTTTTATAGGCATTCTCTAGAAAGTCTCAAATGCTAGGAACCCACCTTAAGCATCCTCACTATGCGTTCCAAGAAGAAAAAAGGAAGCAAACCTTTATCAATAGTTGTGTGACATCCTTCATTGTGCATATATACTCCTCTGTCAAATTTTCAACATAAACACTAGATTTGACATCTTCTCTTATCTGGAAGGAGAAGCAAAACAAGGTCAAGGAAAACTGAATTTATGTAGGTCTTTTACTGGATGTGAGTGCTTTTGTTACCTGAAGATTTCTTTGGCTTGGATCCAACAAATCTATGATTTGTTCATTGCAAATCTACACTAATATGTGGATATATTAGGACATGCAACATTAAATTCCACAAGAGCAAAAGGGATCTTGTCCGGTCCACAAAACAAACGAAGCAAAGAACAACGACATTTCTCTCTCTCTTCTAATGCAAAACAAAAGAAAGAAACTAAGCAATTTCTCCCTTTTCCACTCAGTAAAAAAACAGAAGCTTTAAAAATTACATTTTCCCAAGCTTAAGTCACTTTTCCCCCAAATTCTGTCAAAATACAAAAAAAATAATATCAAATAACCACTGAAAAGAAGAAGATTAAAACAATTACTTGAACACCTGAGTCGGGGACCCAACCATTACGTTTTCAGGAAGTGTATGAGTGACGAGCTTGCACTTGAGTGGATTGCGCGGGCGTGGGGCCAGCGGACTCTTAATTTTGGAAGATGCCGGAGAAGGAGGAAGAAGTGAGTTCAGATAATCTGGCCTTTTAAAAAATCCTATCATAAATAAAAATATTAATTATAGGTTTTTTGTGCAGTAGAAATTAATCAGCTCCAAACTACAGCTTGCTTTGAAAGAACTCTACCTTTGTGATTCAGTAAAGAAATACATAAATTTGAGATGGAAAAAGGAAACGTAAGTTGTCTAAACAAATGTAGAATTTATCAAACTCGTTAAAATCTTGATTGTAATAGAGATAATTTTCTCTTCTTGAAGGCAGCACAAAAAGTCAGATATTGATAAAATACCCAAACAGTCAAACTAATGCTAGCTCTTGCTATTTTCAATTATGAAAGTACACTCACCTGACAATCATAGTATTTCAAAAACATAGTTTGCAATATTTTCTTCCACCAAAACTTGGATCAGTTTGCCCAGAGCACCTTTCGAGGACAAAAAATGGAAGATCAAATCTAATGTGTTGAATTGGACTTGGGTATCGGATGAAAGCGTGGGCCTTTGATGGCCTCACAAATAAAACATTCAAGGAAGGGACGACCTTCTCCATCTTCCGTTATTTTCATGGAGTTATCTCCCTCATCCAAACTCATGCTACATACGTTATTGGCATATGCATTTACGAAAAAATCCTTTACGAGCAGGGATCATCAAGTCTTTGGGCAAATATAATCGAAAAATGTTCATTGTGAGAAGACAACATTGATAATACTATGGAGATGGGTCTCTAGATGACTGTATATGTCCATGCTATGTCACCACGAATGCTACTCAGCCTTATGGATTGATTCAAAATTAAAGCATGAAGTCTCATGAATGCTACTCAGCCTTATGGATTGATTCAAATTAATGCTAGCTAGCCTGATGGTACTCATGGTGCTTCCCATTTGCCTATAGCCCCTTGGGCATGGGTTCGAGCCATGGGGGAGGCGAAGAAATCCCTTAAGGGAGGGGGACAGTACCTGCCACGTAGGGAGCTATGTGAACTCCGGGGGCCGATTAGTAGTGGGCCCACCATGCGACCGTTACAATCCAAAGGTAAGATTCTAGCACAAAGGTGTGTGATTAAACTTTAATGTTTTAAATTCTTATGGTTTTATATGTTTTAGGTCCAAGAGGAAGAGAATTTTAGCAAAGGGAGGTTATATCATTAGTGTTGCACAAATTCAAGGTAAGTAAACCCAATTTTAGTTTTGATTTGAGCAATGATCATGTAGATTGATTCTTGTATGTTTGTATGTGATTGTATGGTGGGAATTATTGGCTGTTTTGTGTTTAATGATGTGTAAATTTCCAACCATGAGAAGTAGTGCTTAAGTATGTGGTGATTTGGATGAAATATGGAAGAATTAGTGATGAAATTCTGAAGTGTTGAAAATTGTTGAAACCGGCCAGATTTAAAGCTAAAGTTAGTGAGTTTTTGCTCCAATTTTGGTGGATTTGGAGAGATGTGGAAGTGTGGTCAACCAAGTATTTGCATGTGCATATGAATTGTTTGATGAAAATTCAAAAAGAAATGCATGCATGAGTTGGTTAAATTTTATTGAAGAAATTGGTAGAGAAAGGGAAGAATTGGAGTAGAAAGGTTATGTTAGCCTTAAACAAATGTAAATTTTCGTATTCAAGAGTGAATTTTGTTATTGTAACGCCCACTTTAAGGTATGTAGCTTAAATATGCTTATTTGCCCTTAGTTAAGTTTGTATGTTCGTAATATTGTTTGGTTGCCCAAAATTTAGTGAAGGATTGGCGAAGTTGGGAATTGCAGACTTCGCCGCGATGAAGAAGGAAGCTTGCCGCGACGACGTATGCTCTAGAATTTTTCGGCGAGGCAAAAAAAAATCTTTACCGGGGCTAAGAGCTGTTTGAAATTCTTGAAAAGATTCTAGAGAATTTTCTTTAGTGACAAAGTGACCATTCTACCCCTAATTAGTAGTAAAAGTGGGGAGTGAAAAGTAAGGAAATTTCATGGAGAATGCATTGGAGATGGGGGTGTATTTGTAATGAACTAAAGGGAAAAGATTGAATTTTCAAGAAAGTGCAAGGGCAAAATGGGAAGAATGCATGTTTATATGAGATATTAAGGGTTGAGTCACACAAACCCTCCCATTCTCTACACCCAGCACGCCACTTCTACTCTCCTATTCTCTCATCTTTTCATCAAATTTCCAAGGAAGATTGGAGGGCTTTTGGTAGAGATTTCATCCTAAGCATCAAAAGGTAAGGATTCTTGCTATAGATATGAGATTAATTTTTGTAAGTGTAGAATTCTTATAGTGTTTATGCTTAGGGTTTTAGAGAAAGAACAAGTCTACCAAAGAAAGGGTGATCCTAGTGGAATTACTCAAGCATAAGGTAAGTAAATCCAACCCAAGTTATGATTCAAGAAATCAATTGTGTAGAGATTGTATATGCATGTATATGCCTTTAATTTTGAGAATTGTTGAGAAGAATGATGTTGATTGATGAGTAGATGGTTATTGATGAGTAGAAGTGAGCCATGTGAAGTGGTTTTGGTAGTATGTGATTAAATGAAGTTTGGTTGGATCTAGAAAGAGTTTGAGTAGAATTTTTTAAGCATGTTTCCTAGCCAAGTTTGATCTTGTTTTAGAGGAGTTTTACTCCAATTATGGATGGTTTAAGAAAGTAGAATTATAGTTAAAATAGAATTTGAGTATGCATGTATGATGTTTGATGAAATGTCTAAGAGAATTGTATGCATGAGTAGAGAAAACTTATTTTTGTGCTACATGGCATTTTTGCATTACAAATTTGCACGTAGAAAGAATTAAAAGCATGAGCCATCCTGTAACGCCCCACCTGAGGTACGTTGTTATTGTTTCCTCTTTCGCTCTCTTTTGAGTTGGTTTTAGTAATATTGTTTGGTTGAATGTTTGCCCTGAAAATTGGTTGAAAATAGAAGAATTTGAGTGTACCAAGCTTCACCGGGGCGAAGAATCTTCGCCGCGGCGAAGATGTGTTGAAACCAAGGGTGAAACTCTCTGGATAGTTTCGCCGCGGCGACAAAGGTTTCTTCGCCGCAGCGACAGGCCGAATAAAATGTTGAGTGAGTTTTAGACATTTTCTTCCCCAAGGGCTATTTGACCATTCTACCCCTAATTAGCAGGAAAAGTGGGGAGTGAATTGTAAGGATTTTTCATGGAGAATATGTTGATATGGGGGTGAGTTTGTAATGAATCAAAGGATATGGATGGAATTTCCATAGAAGAATAAGGGCAAAATGGGAATGAGTGTGTTTATATTTCATTAAAAGGAATTAGAATCAAAGAAACGCCTCATTCCTCTTCTTCTCAAACGCAACTCTTCATTCTCCTCCTCTCAACTTCTCTTTTCTTTTGATCAAGGATTTCCAAGGGATTTTGAAGTGATTTGGGGTAGAGAAAACAACCTAAGGCTTCCTAAGGTAAGGATTCCTCCTTAAGTTGTGTGATTTGTAGATTTTAGTTCATTTTGGTTTTTGAGGGTTTTCATTCTTTTGGTTAAGAGTAGAGAGAATAATCAAGAAAACCAAGTGAAAATAAGATTTGGTGAAGTCTCTCCATAACAAGTAAGTAAAACCCAACCCAAGTTGAGATTTATGAATTTTCTTGATTAGGGTTTTGATAGAAATGAGGTATGTATGTGATGTGCATGTAATATAGCATGTATGAAGGATTAAATAGAGATTTCTATGCTTTGTGATTGATTATACCTTGCAAATTTGAGAAATGGGTTGTTGGTTTGGCAAGGTAGTTGAGATGGAATTTAAGGGGTATTATGAATCCCCTTTTTGGAAGTGTTTTCTATGGCAGGTTTTGTGGCTTTGTGAAGGGGTTTTTCCCCATTTTGGATGGTTAAGAAAAGTTTTAGAATCATGACTTTGATAGAGTTTTATAGTGCACATGAGTTGTTTGATGAAATGCCTAAAAGAGGTTTGAGTGTGAGTAATGAACCTTAATTCTTGCAACATTGCATGTTGGCATTTCACAAGTGCATTAGTAGAGATGAATTATCCATGTGCATTGTTATATGCATTGACAAGTGACCTAAGAAAGGGTAGGAAACTTTGTGTATAGAAATACCCTATGAGTAGAGAGCTTAGTGGGTAAAATTACTCTAAGGGTAGAGAGCATTGAAAAAAAATGCTACAATAGAATGAGTTAGAAGAGTAGTATAGTTGGGATGATGCTTTGTGATCATCACCCGACCGTTATGGGAATCGGATTGATGCTTTGTGATCATCATCCGTATAGCCTTAGAGAGATGGGTCGACGCTTTGTGATCGTCACCCAATGAGTAATAGAAATGGGGTAGATGCTTTGTGATCACTATCCGATTAGTTATGAGATATGTAGGTTGATGCTTTGTGATCATCATCCAACGGCTAGTAGAAGCGGGTTGATGCTTGGTGATCATCACCCGATAGTGACTAGAGATGGGTAAATGCTTGGTGATCGTTACCCAAAAATTCATGAGGAACGGGTGGGTGCTAGGTGATCTCCACCCGATAGTTAGGAGGAATCCGAGTTGGTGCTTTGTGATCCTCACTCGGTAGTCACTAAGAACGGGTTGGTACTGTGTGAATTCCACCCGATAGCCATAGAGTGAAATGGTCTTTGTGTGAACGCCATTCGGCCGTACCTCCGGTAAGATGAGGTCATGATGTTATTAGAAACAGAATTAGAAAAGGAAAGAATTAAGAGTCACACACGGGGACGAGCAGGTTAGAGTTTTACTTGCCGAGCATTAATTGTGCTCACTCCGTTATTTTCCTTTGTGGATGCAGGGTTCTAGGTGATGATGCGGTCGGAGGGCGTCGGCAAGCGAAGAGGATTAGCTACTTTGTTCCCCTATTTTGTCTTTTAAAATGCACTTTTGTAAACAGTAACCTTTGTGTATAAAAGACATGTGAATTGTAATGAAAAGAAACTCTTTGGGCCCAATTTTCTATTGTTAAATTGCATGCATTGTACTAGTTTTTAGTAGGTGTTACACATCCACATGCATACTTATGCATATGTATAAGAACCTAAAGAATAAAGAAATAAAAGCACTAAAGAATAAAAGAAAGAAAAGTGCTAAAAAGAAGAAAAGAAGAGGTTGTTGTGATGGGGAACCTGTGAGTGACAAGAAGAAGAAGATTCCCACATACACGCCACTTTAATTGAGTGGCCTAAGAAGAAGAAGAATTTGTACGGCCCGTAAGAGTGTATGTGGATGAGGGTTGTACCAAGAAGAAATACCTACATGCACGCCACCTTAATTGAGTGGCCTAAGAAGAAGAAAAGAATTTGTACAGTCCGTAAGAGTGTATGTAGATGAGGATTGTATTCACTCACACAGCCAGGGTTCCGAATCCATTCATAAACCTAGTCCGATCTGCAAAGAATAAGAAAGAATGAGAAATGATAAGAAAGTATAAGAAGGAATGAGCAAGCAAGAAAGAAAATAAGAGAAAATAAGAGAATAATGAAAAGAAGAAAAGAAAAGAAAAGAATAGAAAGAAATAAAAAGAAAAGAAATAGAAAGAAAGAAGCATAAAAATAGAAAGAAAGCAGAATAAGAAATAGAAAAGAAGAAAGAAAATGCATCTCTATGCATTTATGCATTTGCATCTCATCCATGCATGTTACCATGCTTCCTATCATGGTTTGTGAGAGATAAGAAAGAAAGAAAGAATAGAGAGAAGTAGAAAGAAAGAAAGTACTAAGAAAGTTAGAATGAAAGAACAGTGAGAACTAGACACAGCGAAAGAAAAGAGAAAGAATAAAAAGAGAATGAAGAAAAAGAAAAAAGAGTAAAGTAAGGAAAGAATACAAAGAGTGAGCAACGGAGAGAAGGAAGTGTGGAATAGCGATTTACTTACTGAGCAATTTGTGCTCACCCTGTTGTTTTTCCATGTTTTCAGAAAAATAGGTAAGTGGTCGGATGGGACGTCGAAGCGAAGAGAATTGGCATTACTATCCACCGTTATTAAAACTTTTGTATATGCTATTTTGTTATGTAAAGAAATTTATATAGCAAGTAAAGAATATTTTTGAGCCCGTTTACTTTTCATTTTATTGTATATACTATTTTATTATTATATAATTTCCAAGTATACTAGTTAAGAAAGAAGGTATTACGATTATGCCAAAATTTAGAATATTACTTGGCCATGTTAGTTCAATGAGATAAATGGCTCTTAGTGCATGATTCAAGTTACTTCAACCTTTAGTATTTCTTGAATAACACATTATATTTTAGTTATTGAATTAGAAATTGTGAAACTTATGGCCTTGGGAAAGTGTCAGAAAGGAATTGTATGTTAAATTTTACTTTGATGTGACATTGATGACAATAAAGAATGGTATATGTCATGACATATCAATATGCCATAATAAATTCTCAAGTTTGTGTACTTGAATTTAGAAAGATTATCCAAATAATGGCTTGGCCAAATGAGTATATTGTTGTTTCTTGTTTTGAGATCAATTACAAACAATATGTAATAAGTGATTTTATTACATAAAGAATATAAAAGCTTTCCCAAGTATAGATATCAAAAGAAACATTAAAGACATAGAAGTTTGGTTTTGTATTAAATACATAACCATTTTAGAAATTGATTGGTATGAGTATAGTTTTCATGCCTTATTATTTATTACAAGCTGTAGAACTGTACTAGAAGATCTTGAGAATAAGTTGTATTGGCCAAAAGTTTAGTTAAGAATATTAGAAAGAAATTAGAATTTAGCCAAAGTATATATGTTGTGCCATATGTTAGATTGAATTTACAATGATTAATATGCCAATATAGACCAATGTATAGAATGTAGCCAAAAAAAAAAAAAAAAAAAAAAGAAAGAAGGGCATGTATAACAATTGAAGTTGATGGTCATGTAAGAGAATGCAAATTTATGGCATTAAGATTTGTATTTAGAAAATTGTACAAGGCATGTTTGTTACATTAGAAAAATATTAGAGAGTTGTTTAATGACATGGTTATGTGACATATAAGTTCGAGAAAAACTAGTAGTATAATTGGGCAAGTTAGTAGACTTAATACCCAAGTTGTGACATAGATTTTTATAGAAGAAATTAGATTGCCCAAAATGTAGCATTCATTCCCAAATTGAATTATGCCATTTTAATATATCACTAATATAATTATAGAAGAGTGGAATTAGTGAGAGCTAATGTACTTGTGTACATGTACATTTTACATAGCATAATAGAATTGAAGAACTACAAAATTATGTAGAAATTATATAATCGCGTATCTACACACGATGCATAGAATTTAGAAATAAAGAATAAAATAGAAAATGTTTAGTTTAAGCATGTTAGTAGAATAGAACTTTGGGCTTTCCAGAAAAGTATAGAAATAAAAGCCTTAGAATTAATAGAATACATGCCAGAGTTAGACACGTATTTTGGGATCACGCATAGACAGCATATTAATGCATGAGATAGCATAGCATATATTTCATAAATTTTATAATTATCGGAAATGTCTAGCTAGTTATTTTGCAAATTTCTGAGAATGTTTTGAGGAGGGCATTGCGATGGGGAACCTGTGAGCATTCGCTGCGTTAGCTAGTGGCGACAGAGATGCAGAAGCTTCCCACATGCACGCCGCCATCAGTGGTAGCCTCAAAATAGAAAACAGAATTTTATAGTCCGCTAGGATTGCATGTGGACGAGGACTGTACCCAGAAAGAATTTTCGAATACGCTCACACGGCCAGGGTTCCAAATCCATGCCTCAGCCTTGTCCGATCGGCAAACTAGAACAGAAAACAGAAAGAGTTTCAGAAAGAAAGAAAAATAGAATAAGAAGCAGATATCATAAAGAATTTGAGAAGGAAAGAAAAAATAGAATAAGAAATAGAAAACATAAAGAATTTTAAAAAGAAGAAGAAAAGAATTAGAAAAGAAGTTTGAAAGAATACAAACATAATCATTTACATATGCATTAGACATTTCATGTGCATTGCATCTTATGCATTTATGCATAGATTAAACAGTTTTTTTATTATTGCGTGTCTGATTAGCCAAGAAAAGAAAAATAAAAGCCCATGAGAATAGAGAAGAAAAGAAAATAGAAGCTCATGAGAATAAAGAAGAAAACAAAATAGAAACTCATGAGAATAGAGAATAAAAGAAAATAGAAGCCTATGAGAATAGAAAATAAATTAGAGATATACAAGAAAAGAATAGAAATTAGACACATGTTTGAAAAGAACAGAAATTAGAAATATGACAAATAGCAAGGAAACTTAGCAATTTGTTGAATAGAGAAAGAAACAACAAGTTATAATCTAGAAGATAAGAGAAATAAAATGATAAAGAATAGCACAACCCTAGAAGGATTTAGAAAGATTTGAGAAAAATAGAAGATTGCTAAATAGTACGCCTGAGAATAAAGAGAGAAAGCAAGTAGAAATTTAGAAGCAGTACTGCAAAAATAGGAACAACAGAGTCAAAACATAATTAGATTTGGTTTACTTATTGAGCATTTATAGTTCACCTCGTTGCTTTCCTTGTTTTTGCAGGTATTAGATTGTAGTGGTTGGAAGACGTCAAGCTGGCGAGAGAATTGCACACACTGTCTCAGTGAAGAAATTTAATGTGGATTTATATATGTGAGAAATAATCATGTAATGGTATGTTATCTTTGGATTAAGGACAAATTTTAGGACGAACACCCTTTTTAAACTAGCAATTCTCTAGATTCTCTCTATAGGATACTTAGTGAATACTTGCCTAGTAAGACATTACATCTTATTAGACAACTAGTAGAAATTTACTCAAAATTCACACTAGTAATCACCCAAAAATGTTGAGAATGCTAGAAGCGGTACAAGATTAAAGTTGATGGTATCATTTAACGAACCTTGCAGTTGATGTAGAAAAGTTTTATTACTTAGATTGTAGAAAAATTCTTGTGCTATGAAAATTATTAGTGTAACATCATATATTTTTTCATTAAATAAGAAGAAAGAAATTCGAATAATATTTAATGAGAGAGTGAAAAAAAGCCAATGATTGCCAACATTTTGTAGATATCACCCTCTTTTGCTTATTAAACAAGCTATGTATTCTTCTTCATCTCCTCGAGCTCATACTTGCAATAGAATTGAGCAGATCAACCAAATCATCATTTACTTCATTGAAAAGTCCCAACAGTTGACCAATAAAAAAACATGCATGTTTGTAAAAACTAAATTCAGGAAAAAAAGCATTATTTCTCAAATTGGTCACATTTAAAAAACAATGAAATTGTATTTTGATGCATGAAAGCTCATTAACGGTAACTAATTCTGGAGATGGCTCGTTTATCATATTTTTCTTGAAATGAGTGCAGAACCACGACCTCCAAGTATGTATCGCAACTAAGGCGGCATGAAGTGTTGTAAAACCAAAGTAAGGATAAGGAAGAAGGATTCCTACTAATTCAACAACATCAACTAGAGTTACTGTGAATAGAAAAACAGAGAGGTAAAAGCTACGATGAATAGTTACAACTCTGGTAGGGACAAGATGATAAACTATTTGAAATAATGCAATTTTTTAAACAAAGTATTGTAACAACCAGGTTTGCAAGTTGCAATTAATCACACCACTCAACAATTACTTTAAACTCGTGTAATGACATTCTCTTCTAGTTCTTTTTTAGCTGAGACAAATTTATAAGTGAAGGGGTGAATCAGTTTTGTAATGCCCTTTTTTCATGAAACTTGAGTTCATGGCTTTATCCAAAGTTTTTATAAGAATCAGACGATAGTAAACTTGATTAGTAACAATTTAGTGCATATTAACATTACCTACTGAGATTTAAGTGCTCTTCTTACACCCAAAATGAAATACAAGATGTAGCCTCCAAAGTTTCTTGGAAATCAAACACAACCGCTAACCTTTCTTGTAAGTTCTCCACTCAAGTGACACGCCATAGTCTAAGAGACATGACCTTTTGGAACATGCGCATCCAACTCTTTCTTAGCCAAAAATAATCATGCTTACTATTAATCCATTCTAAGATTGAAACCAAACTAAATTGAAAACTTCCTAAAACTTTGATGGTCTAAGCTTAAGGATCAACTTCCCATTTGTTTTATTTATCCAACAACATCCGGACGGACATTCAAATGCGGGAACTTACTTTCTATCTGACAGATATTAAATGAAAGACAAATAGGTGTAAAAGAACAAACAAATTATATAACCAAGTTTTGTGAAATTATAGGTCCTATAATAAGTTACCTAGTAGATTTTAAAACGACAATCTTTGCATGTATATATTGCAACCTACATAAGTGGCTTAACATCTAGCGGAGTTATAATGCTTGATATCCGTAAGGGTGACCAATATGTGAAGCCTTGACCTCCCTCATAGTAAATCGTTGCCTCTTTGAAGGTTACCTTATATAAACTTCAAAGAATCAAGAATGGGAATTCAGTACCCACCAAATGTATCAAATATTTCATGTTGAGCTATACCATCTATTCTAATCTCAAGCATATAAGACATTCTTCAAGGATAATGCATTACAACTAATTAACACAAAAATCAGTTCAACTATTGTATGCCAACGTTATAACAAAATGTTTACCATTGTACTATTATTCATGTAGAAATAAATAAAAAAACAATGAGTAATACTCAAATTTTATTAAGCCCGACACCGGAAAAAAAAATAAAGAAGCAAGAATTAACATCAAATAATCAAAGAAAGAGAGGAGAATAACCTTTATCTACGTTGAAGTGAAGCAAAAAAGTAAGAGAGAAAAAGATGAGAACAGGGAGAGAAGGTATTATTCGGTGCCAAATAATAGTATAGGAGAAAAGTATATAAACAAAACAAACCATCCACACCACCAGTGAATGAATCCGTCATCATAAATAATGAAAATAC
The DNA here is from genome assembly GCA_026229545.1 of Pistacia atlantica. Classification (NCBI taxonomy): domain Eukaryota; kingdom Viridiplantae; phylum Streptophyta; class Magnoliopsida; order Sapindales; family Anacardiaceae; genus Pistacia; species Pistacia atlantica. The sequence continues at coordinate 74,544 of JAPEIT010000104.1, forward strand.
CAGCACAAAAATCTCTCCTAAGACCATAAACAACTTGTTACGAAGGTAACTAGTTTGATTTAGATTTGCATAAACTGTAAAAGGTGAGGGTAAAAAAATAAATAAATAAATAAGTGAAATTCATAGGACAGATACATCCCACTAGTTAACCAAAAAAAAGGATGGAAGACAAAGCCGACTAGCAAAGTTAAGAAAATTTTAAACGAATAAGAATCCCCAATTTTTATGAAGAAATCAACATTAACCAGTCTATAACGCGAAAGAAATTGCTGAAAATGGATGTAATGGATGCTTTATACTAGGATACTCATAGAAATATATCAAGTAGAATATATTTATATTAGCAAAAGTAAATGGGCCCAATTTTTTTTTATTACATATAAACATTATTTATACAAAACAAAGTATCATTTACAAAATGATATTAAAACAGTGGACAGTGTAGCTATTGCTCTTCGCTTGCCGATGTCCAACCAACCGCATTCTCACCTAGATCCTGCAACCACAAAGAAAACAACAAGGTGAGCACAACATAATGTTATGTAAATCCTCTATCGTCCCCATAACTCTTTCTCTTAATTCTTTCCTTATACTTTTTTTCATCTCATTTATTTTCTCTTTCACAGACTCTCTTTCTTAACTTCTATATGTCACGGCCTCATCTTACCGGGAGGCACGGTGGCAGGGTGGAGTTCACACAACCCACTCTTCGTGACTTTCGGGTGGAGATCACAAAACACCAACCCGTTTTTCATAACTTTCGAGTGGAGATCACAAAGCACCAACCCGTTTTTCATAACTATCGGGTGGAGATCACAAAGGACCAACCCTTTTTTCATAACTATCGGGTGGAGATCACAAAGCACCAACCCATTTTTAGTGCTCTTCTCATTCTCTCTACTCTTAGAGTAGTTCATTCATACAATTCTCTGCTCTTTCTCAAGCTACTTCTCAATGCACAATTAATGTATATGGATGGTTCATGCTCATTAATGCACTTAGGAAATGCCAATATGCAATGTTGCAAGAATTAAGGTTCATAACTCATTCTCATACTTCTTTTAGGCATTTCATCAAACAACTCATGTGCATACAAAAAGTCTTCTCTAACTACAACTCTATTTCTCTTTGTAACCATCCAACATGGGAGAGCGCTTCCTTCTATGGACATGGTTCCTATCATAGAAGAACACTCCCAAAATATCTACTCAGTCACCTCCAACTTCATCTCAAACTCATCACACATCAACACTTCTCATAAAGGAAATATATACAACAAACACAACATGAATACTCATCTCAACTCAATTTCTCAACAAGTAGACATATATCTCTAATCATATATACATGCATAAAGAAATCTCTACTCAAGGATTTCTTAAACTTTAGCTTGAGTTGGATTTACTTACCTTGTGATGGTGTGATTCCACTAACACTTCTCTTTTCCTTTGGTAGATGTCTTTTCTCTACACCTTTAAACAATAACACATTAAGACCTCAACACCTTTATAGGTAAATTTCACATCTAAAGTAAGGATTCTCACCTTAGGATGCCTTAGATCAATTCTCTACCAAGATCCAACTAAAAACCCTCAAAAATCCTTGAAAGCTTGAAGGAAGAATTGAGAGGAAATGGAGAATGGAAGAGGCGGTGGAAGAAGAATGAATGAAGGGTTTATGAAGCTTATCTCCTTTTAAGCTCAAACTTTCTTCATTCATTCCCATATTGCCCTTGCTCTTTCTTCAAAATCCCATCTTTGTCCTTTCAATCATTACAATCACACCCCACTCTAACATATTCTCCATAAAATTCTTTTACATTTTACTCCCCACTTTTCCTGCTAACTAAGGGTAGAAAGGTCATTTTGCCCCTATGGAAAAAATTCTCTAGAAACCTCAATACACATTTTATTCAGCTCTTTGCTGCGGTGAAGACTCTTTCTTCGCACTGGCGAAAAATTACAGAACCTACCTCTTTAGTTGCAAAACCTTGTCGCCACGGCGAAGATTATTCTTCGCCTCAGCGAAGTCTTTAACACCAAGATTTTGCCAAGTCTTTACAATTTCAGGGCAACCAAACAATATTAACAATATAACATCTCAAATAAGAGCAAAACAATAAACATTAGCAATGTACCTCAAGTAGGGCATTACAATGGAACATGTATCAATTTATAAATTTCAACCAACATAACCAAACAAGAGTAGACTACCAATTAATTAAAAGCAAGAAAAGGGGAAACGAATCATTTCAATGGTTAACTTACAGTGAAAATTTTCCATCAACCAAATTGAAGCATCCTATTTCATATGTCGTCGCAAGTGCTTTCTAAACTATAGTTCTACCATCATTCCACCACTCATTAATCCTAGGGTTAAAATGATGACAATTCAAAACATAAGAGCACCAAGAGTTATAATAAAGGAGTGAGCCACATGAGCAAAATAATTTAGCAAATTAAAATTTTGCTGATAAATAGTTTGACTCTCTAAATCGAGTAAAATTCTCTAAAGTTTGACTACTAAAAGTCTGAACAACCTAATCTTGAGTCTATCTTGTTCCTCTAATCGGCCCATCTCTGTCTTGTATTCAAAAAATTAAAAAGGTGTACTTTACAAAGAAGGGAAGATATATCACAACATAAGGCGATAAAAGAATGTTAGAGTAGATGCCCTAGAGCCAATCAATTATTGTAGAATTGACTCTTTGTAATAATGTTCATTAATCAATAATAAAAGGCATTTTATTCTATATCGCGTAAATCATTATTATTGCAATATGTATTGATATATGTCCTTAGAATGGTAGAACCGTGACGAGGGTATCAAGTGTTTCAAATCTTGATAGTGAGAACCCTATGAGCACATATGGTGGCCATTCTAGAAACGTCCGTAGCCCCGGTATTATTCTGAAGTAAGGGCACAGATAATACGGTAAGGCTATCATAGTGTTGAACGACCCTGTCGAAAGGCAGTGACTGATCTCACTTGTCAAGGTTGTTCGGTGACAACCTGGTGTAACACATGGGTGCTTGTTGTAGGCGGATATACCACAGCAAGTTCACTGGACTGACCCACCAGAGGATTCCATATGGATGGTAACCCCAGTGTCTATGGAACAAATCCTCTAACGAATGGTGGTGCATGTGATCCTTAGACTTGAGATCACCGGAGTGCCTTGTGCACCGATTGGTACAGTTTGACACTAGCCTAACGCAGTTCTATTCGAGCTGTCAGTACGGTGGTGATTGGCTATATCAAGGAGTGTATCAAGACTATGGTGGATTGACAAAGGATTCATCACTCCCGGGTGCGGGAGAAGTTATCTCATGGCGCAATTCGGTATATGGCAATGACACTAAAAGCTGGCCCACAGTGGGATTGAGTTGTTGCTCTATCCAGTTATAATACGGTCATTGGTCCGTCCTCGAATATATAATATCGAGAGTAACCGAAGGTTGACACTATTTCTATGCCTTCGTCTCGTCGAGATAACGAATGATGAAAGGATCGTATTGTACGGTAACCATATCGTTGACAGGTAGCTACTTTGCTGAATCCGAATCTATCGGGTGGCCATGATGCCTTGCTAGGGGCCAATCTTGGTCTCGTATTAGTGAGACGATTAATTGGTGTTAATCGCGATACTGTACACTGCCGGTATGATGAGGAGCCTATGGGTCACACACATAGAAGATAATTTAAGAGCTAAGAAGAAAGAAGGGCGTTTTCGTCTTTTTAGGAGAAAGGGTATTTTGGTAATTTCACAGTGCAATTAAATTTGCTGAGGTCGTAGCCTTTTATTTAATTTGTTAAAAATTAAATAAGTGAAATTACGGTTAAATGTGTGTTCGCACATATTTAATTAAATCATCATTATTGTTAAATGTTAATTAAATATTAATTGATTTTAATTAAGATAATGATGAATTAAATTAAAATATCCAATTGGGAGTGTTTGGCAACATGGGGTGTTTGGGTTGGAGCCCAAGCCCATTCCATGTGGGAATAGGGCAACTTGGTTTGCCTATAAAAAGAATAGTGTGTGTGTGTTATTTGATGAGATTCATTCTTTAATTTTTGAAAAGAAAAACACAGCAGCCCCTTATACACTCTCCCACGCCAATCTCACTGTTTGATTGAAAATCAAATACTGATCTTCTTCTTGATTTCTTAAGGCCAAGGAGGATCTAGCAAATCACTCCTTGGTTCTTGTTGATTGTCTTCGTGTGGACCTCTACGGTTCGATCCTACACTTGGATCGGTAGCAAACACATTCGAGGCGACATTGGTGGAGCCTCCAAACGTGGGTATGAATCTAAACCTTTAGATTTATTTTTCTGCAGATTCTTATTATGCATAAACTGTAAAATCTGTGCCTTGATTTTGGGTTCTAAGGAACGATCCGTGGTTGTAAATTTTTTGTTTTCCGCTGCGCAACCGGGTCGTTTCCTAACAGTGGTATCAGAGCCTAGGGTACTAGATTTACAGTTATTGAATGGTTGATACATGTATTTGTTGATAACATGCTGCCATGATGAATCTGCCATGAAAAACCCAGTTTTTTGTAAAATCTGAAAAATCAGTTTATGGATGAATGATTCAAATGATAAACTGGTTTAAAATGTGTTGATGAATGTTATATTGGTTGGTTAATATCCTGGTTGAACGTATATACGTTTGATTTGATTTGGATTAATGTTTATACACAAAAAACTGCAAAAACGCGAACTGTAGGAATTGGGGATTTCCAGGTTTCGCCGCGGCGAAGCTAAAGGAGCCTCTGGACAGTTTCGCCGCGGCGAAGATAAAACCTTCGCCGCGGCGAAATCTGTGGCGGCTAGACCTAATTCAAATCCTCGCCGCGGCGAAGATAAAACCTTCGCCGCGGCGAAGTATGTCAGAGCGAAATGCATACTGTAAATCCTCGTCGCGGCGAAGGATGTAGTTTTCCCATTCTGTATTTTTCTGAAAGGGACTAATCTGTAGTTTTTAATAACCTATAAAGCCAATGTACATTCTGCACATTTAAGAGGGTAATTAATTAATTAACCCACCCAATTCAAAAATTGATTGTTTTTGAAATGTATGCTTTGTACTTGTTTGTATATTGCATGGTGCGCGGTACATGAGCCTTAGACCTAAGGGTGAATGTTTTAAATTATTTTGGGTATGTATGGCTGTAATATTTTAAATAGGGCCTGCGTGTCTGCCTTCTCTCTTCTTCTTAATGTACATTCTTTTCTCATCTCATTCCCCTCGAATGTAAATCGAGGTTTCTAAATTTGTTGATGTAAAATTAGTTTAATATTAATTTTATTGTAAATTTAGAATGATGCTTTTGTAATGTACCTGGAGACGAAGCGAAGGACGAGGCAACCATACTTGAAGACTCAAGATATTTGTTACAGGATCCCTAGGTGACCCACCCGATCCCTCTAGGCTCGAGGAGATCGGTTTTAGTTAGGCCATGTACCAACACGTTTAATATTTTGTTTAGAATGCATGCTAAGGTTGAATGTTGAATAACATGCCAAACAATGTCATTCTAACAAAGATAATAATCTGATGAGACATTAAATAACAAACCCCTCAACTAAGTATATTAAGTCACGAATGCCTTCCATCACCATGGTTTTAATCAAACCACTGTTCGTCGAAACCTTGTTCGCCAAAGCGAAGGGTACACTTCTACCAGTGGGAGGTTAAAATTCATTGGAGTTTTCCTTAATGGTGATGGGTCGACTTAAAATGACGGTTTTGCTTGTTCGCCAAAGCGAAGGTTGATAAACACGTCATAGGCAAAGTAGAGCAGTACATATATTATGTGTACGTGGTGACATGTAGTGTCCACTTCTCGATACTGAGAATCACACTTGAGGACAATGGTTGGAGCCATTGAATTGTGTGATTGGCTTGTTGGCTTTTTCACATTTGAGGTTGATAGTGGGAGCTATCAATTGGTGTGGATTAAGTTTGTTGGCCTACCTAATCAACCCATTTTGGCTTGTTCGCCAAAGCGAAGGTTTGAAATGGGCAGGATGGGATCTCGGTCCACTAGGAAAGCCAACGGGCTTTCCCGAGTTAATAGTGAGGGCTATTGGCTTGAGTAAAATAGTGGGGAGCATCGTTTAATAAAAGACCTTATTAAATAACAATGAACTTTATAATAACTTTATCTTTTCTGCAATTGTAGATTCACCAAAATGAGCATTATGAACCTGCGACCGATAATCGAAAAAGAAAACAGGTTGGATGGATCCAATTTCTCAGACTGGTATCGTAATCTTCGGATTATACTTAAGTCAGAAAAGAAATTGTATATCCTTGAAAAGCCATACATGGTGAGCCTGATCCTGATGCCACTCAGGGAAGTTAAGGATACTTATCAAAAGTTCCTTGATGATGCTGATAGCGTACAATGCTTGATGTTAGCATCGATGACACCTATGCTGCAAAAGCAGCATGAGAATATGGATGCTTCTTCCATAATTCTACACCTCAAGGAGCTTTATGAAACAAATGCTCGACATGAGAGGTACAAGGTGTCGAAAGCACTGTTTGGGAGTCGTCTGACTGAGGGTGCCCAAGTTGGTCCTCATGTGCTCAAGATGATCGAGCACATTGAGAGGCTTGAGACTTTGGGATGTGGCTTGGATGCAGAATTACAAATGGATTTAATTCTGCAATCCTTGCCTGACTCATATGCTCCGTTCATAATGAATTTCAATATGAACACGATGGAGAAAACCCCTCGTAACGGAACTTGAACATGCCCGAGGATCGCAGAGCAGGACTTGAAAAAGTCCAAGCTGCTTTAGTTGTTGCCGCCATAAAGCAAAGGGAGGTAAGGCAAGAGGTAAGGCCAAGGCCAAAGGGCCCAAGCCCAAGCCCAAAGGACAGGTTGCTCTTGGGCAGAGTGGCATAGGAAAGGGCAAGGTAGTCTGCTTCTTTTGTGGCAAGCCTGGCCACCTGGAGGAAACACTGCAAGGCTTTCCTCGCAAGCAAGAAGAAGTCAGAGGCTACGACTTCAGGTACTTTCATGATTGAGATTAACTTCTCTCCCTCAACATCTTGGGTCATGGACACAGGATGTGGTACTCACATTTGTATTGATGTGCAGGGGACTAAGGCAGAGTAGAGTGCTCGCCAAGGGAGAGGTGGACCTACGAGTTGGAAATGGAGCACATGTGGCTGCATTAGCTGTAGGGACTTATTGTTTATCTTTGCCTACGGGCTTATTGTTGGAACTACATAACTGTTATCACGTACCTTCTATTTCTAGAAATATTATTTCAATATCCGTTTTGGATAATATGGGGTATCATTTTGAGATATCTAATGGATTGTTGTCCTTTAGTTTGAATGGTATTCTATTTGGAATTGCAAGGTTATATAATGGATTATATGTTCTTGATTTAAACAATAAAGATATTCTCAATATAGAAACCAAGAAAGCTAAGCATAGCGATCAAAACCAAACATATCTTTGGCATTGTAGATTGTGTCATGTTAATAAGACTCGCATTGCAAAACTTCAAAGGGATGGAGTTTTGGCCCCTTTTGACTTCCAGTCATTTGAGGTATGCGAGTCATGCCTTTTAGGCAAGATGACCAAGTCTCCTTTCACAGGACAAAGTGAAAGGGCTACTGAACTGTTAGGCATCATCCATAGTGATGTATGTGGTCCACTAACAGTTGAAGCCAGAGGTGGATATTCATACTTCATCACATTTACTGATGATTTCAGTAGATATGGTTATGTCTACCTTATGAGACATAAATCTGAAGCCTTTGATAAATTCAAGGAATTCAGGAATGAAGTACAGAATATGTTGGGCAAAAGTATTAAAGCTCTTCGGTCGGATCGAGGAGGTGAATACTTAAGCTCGGGGTTTTCTGAGTACCTGAAGGAATGTGGGATAGTATCACAACTCACCCCTCCTTATACACCCCAACACAATGGAGTGTCAGAAAGGAGGAATAGGACCTTACTTGACATGGTTAGGTCCATGATGAGTTTTAGTGATTTACCTGCATCATTCTGGGGTTATGCCCTAGAGACTGCGACTCACGTTTTAAACCGTGTGCCGTCAAAGTCTGTAGATAAGACTCCATATGAGCTATGGAGTGGGCGAAAGCCCAACTTGTCTTATCTAAGGATTTGGGGTTGCGAAGCTTATGTTAAGAAATTAACTTCGAACAAGCTGGGCCCAAAATCCTGTAAATGTATATTTGTGGGGTATCCAAAGGAGACCAAAGGATACTATTTCTACCACCCAGAAGAGCGCAAAATTTTTGTTGCTCGATCTGGTGTCTTCCTAGAAAAGGAACATTTTCTAAGAAGTACTAGTGGGAGAAAAGTAGAACTCGATGAAGTTCTAGAACCACAAGATATACTAGACGAAGGACGGGATGATGTGCCACAAGGAGTGGTTGAGCATCATGAGGAGGTTACTCCACAAATTGTGGATCAAAGTGAACCACCTCAGGTAGCACAGGAGCTACGTAGATCTGGGAGAGTACGCCATGAGCCCGAGAGATACGGTTATCTCGTGACTCAACATGGTGACGTACTAGTCTATCAAGACGATGAACCCAGAACCTACGAAGACGCTATATCGGATCCAGATTCCATTAAATGGCTTGAAGCCATGAAATCTGAGATGGACTCCATGTACCAGAACCAAGTGTGGTCTCTGGTGGAACCACCTGAAGGGGTAAAACCTATAGGGTGTAAATGGGTCTTCAAGAAGAAGACTGACATGGATGGCAACGTGCATACTTATAAAGCACGGCTGGTTGCCAAAGGTTTCAAACAAATTCATGGCATTGACTATGAAGAAACCTTTTCGCGGTTGCCATGATTAAATCCATCCGGATTATGCTTGCAATTGCTGCATATCATGACTATGAGATTTGGCAAATGGATGTCAAAACTGCTTTCCTGAACGGAAACCTTGAGGAGGATGTGTATATGACACAACCTGATGGTTTCGTTCTTGATAGTCAAGCTAATAAGGTATGCAAGTTGCGAGATCCATTTATGGACTCAAGCAAGCTTCAAGGAGTTGGAACATTCGTTTTGATGAGGCCGTAAAAGAATTCGGTTTTATCAAAAACGAAGATGAGCCCTGTGTTTACAAGAAAGTGAGTGGGAGCGCAGTAGCATTCCTAGTGTTGTATGTCGATGACATACTTCTGATCGGGAATGATATACCGAACTTGCAGTCGGTAAAGACTTGGTTATCCAAGTGCTTCTCCATGAAAGACTTAGGGGAAGCAGCCTATATCCTTGGTATAAAGATCTATCGTGATAGATCGCGTAGGTTGCTTGGCCTAAGTCAGAGTGCATATATTGACAAAGTACTGAAACGATTCAGTATGGAAGAATCCAAGAAAGGATTTCTTCCGATGTCACATGGTGTTTATCTCTCTAAGGAATTGTGTCCTAAAACACAAGATGAGAGAGATAGGATGAAGAGGATCCCATATGCATCAGCAATTGGATCCATCATGTATGCCATGCTATGTACTCGGATTGATGTCTCATGTGCTTTGAGCACTTGTAGTAGATATCAATCGGATCCAGTGAGCGTCTTGGATGGTGTCAAGAACATTCTTAAGTACTTGAAGAGGACTAAGGATATGTTCTTGGTTTATGGAGGGAAGATGAGCTCACCGTAAGAGGATACAAAGGTGATGCTAGTTTCCAAACGGACAAAGACGATTATCGATCGCAATCGGGGTGGGTTTGTATTTTGCCTCAATGGCGGTGCGGTGAGTGGAAGAGCTCCAAGCAAAGCACGTAGCGGACTCTACAATGGAGGTTGAGTATATTGCATTGTCGATGTGGCCAAGGAGGCACGGATTAAGAAGTTCATCATTGAACTTGGTGTGGTTCCTACGATTGTTGATCCTATAGACATCTATTGTGACAACAATGGAGCAATTGCTCAAGCTAGGGAACCACGGTCTCATCAGAAGTCCAGACACATACTGACGATTCCATCTCATCGAGAGATAGTTGAGAGGAAAGACGTGCAGATTAGTAAAGTGCATACGACGACAATCTTGCGATCCACTAACAAAGCCTCTGCGCAGCGAAGCATGAAAGGCACTTGAAATCATTTGGTATTAAATACATGAATGATTGGCTATAGTGCAAGTGGGAGATTGTTAGAGTAGATGCCCTAGAGCCAATCAATTATTGTAGAATTGACTCTTTGTAATAATGTTCATTAATCAATAATAAAAGGCATTTTATTCTATATCGCGTAAATCATTATTATTGCAATATGTATTGATATATGTCCTTAGAATGGTAGAACCGTGACGAGGGTATCAAGTGTTTCAAATCTTGATAGTGAGAACCCTATGAGCACATATGGTGGCCATTCTAGAAACGTCCGTAGCCCCAGTATTATTCTGAAGTAAGGGCACAGATAATACGGTAAGGCTATCATAGTGTTGAACGACCACGTCCGAAAGGCAAGGATCGATCTCACTTGTCAAGGTTGTTCGGTGACAACCGGTGTAACACATGGGTGCTTGTTGTAGGCGGATATACCACAACAAGTTCACTGGGATCGACCCACCAGAGGATTCCATATGGATGGTAACCCCGTGTCTATGGAACAAACCCTCTAACGAATGGTGGTGCATGTGATCCTTAGACTTGAGATCACCGGAGTGCCTTGTGCACCGATTGGTACAGTTTGACACTAGCCTAACGCAGTTCTATTCAGAGTCAGATGCGGTGGTGATTGGCTATATCAAGGAGTGTATCAAGACTATGGTGGATTGACAAAGGATTCATCACTCCCGGTGCGGGAGAAGTTATCTCATGGCGCAATTCAGTATATGGCAATGACACTAAAACTGTGGCCACAGTGGGATTGAGTTGTTGCTCTATCCAGATTATAATACGGGTCATTGGTCCAGAAACTGAATATATATAATATCGAGAGTAACCGAAGGTTGACACTATTTCTATGCCTTCGTCTCGTCGAGATAACGAATGATGAAAGGATCGTATTGTACGGTAACCATATCGTTGACGAGTAGCTACTTTGTCAAGAATCTATCGGGTGGCCATGATGCCTTGCTAGGGGCCAATCTTGGTCTGTGTATTAGTGAGACGATTAATTGGTGTTAATCGCGATACTGTACACTGCCGGTATGATGAGGAGCCTATGGGTCACACACATAGAAGATAATTTAAGAGCTAAGAAGAAAGAAGGGCGTTTTCGTCTTTTTAGGAGAAAGGGTATTTTGGTAATTTCACAATGCAATTAAATTTGCTGAGGTCGTAGCCTTTTATTTAATTTGTTAAAAATTAAATAAGTGAAATTACGGTTAAATGTGTGTTCGCACATATTTAATTAAATCATCATTATTGTTAAATGTTAATTAAATATTAATTGATTTTAATTAAGATAATGATGAATTAAATTAAAATATCCAATTGGGAGTGTTTGGCAACATGGGGTGTTTGGGTTGGAGCCCAAGCCCATTCCATGTGGGAATAGGGCAACTTGGTTTGCCTATAAAAAGAATAGTGTGTGTGTGTTATTTGATGAGATTCATTCTTTAATTTTTGAAAAGAAAAACACAGCAGCCCCTTATACACTCTCCCACGCCAATCTCACTGTTTGATTGAAAATCAAATACTGATCTTCTTCTTGATTTCTTAAGGCCAAGGAGGATCTAGCAAATCACTCCTTGGTTCTTGTTGATTGTCTTCGTGTGGACCTCTACGGTTCGATCCTACACTTGGATCGGTAGCAAACACATTCAGAGACGACATTGGTGGAGCCTCCAAACGTGGGTATGAATCTAAACCTTTAGATTTATTTTTCTGCAGATTCTTATTATGCATAAACTGTAAAATCAGTGCCTTGATTTTGGGTTCTAAGGAACGATCCGTGGTTGTAAATTTTTTGTTTTCCGCTGCGCAACCGGGTCGTTTCCTAACAAAGAAGCCCCTCTTACAAACATTAAATTAACAAATTATTGTAGAAGAAAAGATATATCATATCAAGTCCAGTGAAACTAGAGATCCTGTAATTAGTTACCTGTAGATTTACATAGAAATGGATTAAATGTTGTCATATAATTACTTAAATAGCCTAAAAGGAAATGAGACATCCGATGTGAATCTAACTATCAGTAGAAGTTCAACATTAAGACAAAATATTAAAACCAAGACTCTAGTTTGGTTCTCATAACATGAAGAAACTAGGCCACCTAATCTGTCATTAAAAATTAAAACATGTTCAACTCAAATCATATAAAACTAGGTGCCAACGACAACTAGAATCAACATTCCAGATCAAGAAAGCTATATATATCACTTTGAGGAGTTTATGCCTTGGATTATACACAACAATCTTTTATTCAAATAATTCATAAGTGTCTGTGTGTGCCATGGGAAGCAATTTAGATAGGAAAAACAATAAATAACACAAGTTTAGAAAGAAAATAAAAGCAAACCATTAATTCGTAGACAATGCAGATCACTAAGATTAATGTCCCTTAACTCAAAAGCCCTCTAATCTGAAGTAGCAATGTTTACATAAAGTTTTTTGAATGCATCAAACATCCCTCCATGCCCCCAGCTTCTAGAGTTATCAACGCAACTGGAAAATTAGCATTCAAAAAATTCATAATATTCTTAATGACACCAAATTTATTGCTTGACAATTTCAAACCGAAAGACAAATAAATTGGATAGTGGTAAGCCCTAGCTATGAAGTTTTTAACTTAAACTTTTTAATTCAGCTTTCATACTAATCTAAGAATTCTTGTCCTTCAGTAGCTTCCCAGATTACAAATTACAGCAAAAATCTACAAGGTAAAACATAATAAGATATTCTAAGCATTATAAGAAGAAAAGTCCTGAGCTTTCATTGTTGCTTGACAAATGGCTTCATGCTTATATTTCGACGAAAAATTATACTAAAGCATTGAGAAAACGAAGCATAAACAAGTGAAATACAAAAGAGAAAATAATTACAAGAACAAAATACAAGACAAAGAAATATTACCACTAAACTTCTTGAAAGCACAAAAAAATAACATGAACACAATAGCAGAGGGATGAATGAAAAACTTATGAGATGAACAGAACATGATTCTGACCATATTCTGGGCATCTAAATCATTAACAGACAACGAATGGTATCCATAAGCATCCTAATTAACCAATTTCTACTCTTCTGCCTTCTTTCCTATAGCCTTAAGTTTGAAATTAGTAAAACCCCATATAAGATTAAAAGAAAAAGATCAACATCTTTCTCACAATGTTAGGTTGAGAAAGAAATTCGAAGCCCAACAGTAAAAATTCCATTAGTGTGAAGAGTGAAAACTTGGTTAGTAGAGAATTTCATAAAGCTCATAGTATCAACAGCCATGAAAATCAAAAGCACTTCCCCAAATCTTGTAGAGATCATAAAAGTAAAAGCAATATTTCCATAAGCTTCAGAATTAAGTGTCCTGGTAAATGATGAAACATTGTGTGAAGAAATACTTTGTTTTATTACATATTTCACAATGAAATGTACAAGGAATTTATAGCAAAAAACAAAAAACTAATCTAGGAAGTAAATTGTTACATTCCTATTATAACTGATCTAATTCTTAATAGCTTTGATCCTAACCTAATATAGAAGATAGTCTTTAATGAGAATAATCATATTTCCTATTTGACCAAGCTTGTTACACCAAGCTTGTTACAAATAAAATCAACACGAGAACCCTTGAGAGACTTAGTGAGGATGTCTGCTAACTAGTCGTTGGAACTGACATAACTAGTTTGTAATGACTTCTTTCTACTAATATGCTCATAAAATATACTTAATAAAAATACATATATATTGACTAAAAAGTAGTTGGGCCCAAGTTTTTTCTTTACTTAATATATACATTCTTTACACAGTACAAAAATAACATATACAAAAACTATGAAAATGGTGGACAGTGTAGCCATGTTTCTCCGTTTGCCGACGTCCATCCGACCGCATCCTCACCTATTTCCTGCAAAAACATATAAAGCAACGGGTTGAGCATGTAATACCCAAGATGTCAAAGGTATGTTCCTAACTCAAAATAGTCCTTTAAATGTTTATTTTATGTTAAAAAGCATAAAATCTAACTAAGGCCAAAATAGCCAATTCATTTGGAACGGTATGAATCAATTATCCATAAAGAGGCTTAGGGGCAAAATGGTTATTTTGCCTATGGATAAGCATTGAAAAAGTCAAGGATGAGTAGGCTTCATTGCATTTAATGGCATTAATTAAGTAATAATTATGTCTAGTGTGAAATGACCAAAATGCCCTTATATGAAGAATTAAGGACTTATGAGTTATACAATTAAAATAATTGGGCCAATTGCATAATTTTGGAAAATAAATGAAATATTTTCCTATAAATGAGATGAAATTCGTTCAAGCCAAAGGAGAGAGCCTTTCTTCAACATTTCTTCCATTTTCTCTCAAATCTTCCATGAAACAAGCTTTCTTTCTCTAGGTTTTCAAGGAGTTTTGCATAATTTTTCAAGGAGAACAAGATAGGAGCCTTGGATCTTCAATTTGAAGGGTTTAAGGTAAGGATTAAAAACTTTAGTTTTGATGTGATTTGAAGATTTGAGGTAGATGTTGAGGTATAATGTTATATATGTAGGATTAAGGTGTAAAAGAAGTCAAAGGCAAAGGATTTGTTGGAGGAAGTCTTTAAAAAGGTAAGGAAGAACCTCCAATGACTTTATGGTTTATGCTAGGGTTTGTAGATTTTTATGAAACCTTAAATTAAGGCTTTAAGGCATAGAATTAGTTGATGGCAAGTGTAGTTGAACTCATTTATTCTACTTATTGCCTTGAATTCATTATACATGAAGTTATTGCTCTTTATGTTTTATGAGTTGTTATGTTTGATTGAAGAAAATGAAGTGTGGATACTGATTGTGGCAAAAATTGTAGTATTGGAGGCCACATAGTGTTGAATGGTTGCTATTAGAAGTGTTGATGTGTTGTTTGCATTAGCTTACAATGTTATAGCAATAATGGATGATTATGGAAATGAGATTTTACACTTCTTTTAAGATTTTAAAGACTATTAAGGGGAGGTTTATTTGATCCACAAGTTAACCTATTGGTTAATGTCAATAGGAATTGATGTGGCATAGTTAATATGAAAATTCGGATTTAATGGGCTTAGGGGTTTTGTTAACCCTGCTTCTGTATTTCGACCATAACTTGAGTTATAAAAATCTAAATGAGATGATTCTTGAAGCATTAGAAAGCTAAGACACAGACCTATAACTTTTATGTTTATTCCAAGAGCCAATTCGTTTGAGAAAAGGATGGAAAATGGCCTGAAGCATAAACTGGTTATTAAAGTTTAAGATTTAACATAATCAATTCTTATGATTATGAATTGATTATTAATGTATTATTGTAATTATGCCATGTTCTAATGTTTACCCATTAGTTAGATGATCTTTGAAAGATATACATGGTCATGATGTCAATGCATGATTAATGTTATGAAATGGCATGAAGATGCAATGTAATACATGTGTTAAGATGATGTATGTGAGCAAGAGGTAATGTAAATGGGTTGATAATCCATAGATGAATTAAAAGTATTAAGCTCACCAAAATATGTATTTACATGCCATAAGATGTTAGAGATGCAAATAGACATGACAGAGATGCATATAGACACGATGGAAAACGCCTAAGCATATCCTCGTATACCGGTTGAGGAAAGATGAATATATGCTTTAGATGCTAAATAACGCGTAAGCACGCCTCCCGATGATATGAGCTCTAGATGAAATTTGAGGCTAGATGATATGAAGTGCTTAAGATGCTAAGAAATGTCCGATTGGCTAGACGTTAAATGTTTCATATGCATTTAGTTGCATTACATGAGTTATGATGTTATTTACATCATGAGATGATTTATACTCATGTTAGATGATTTTAGATGTTATGTCATGATATGTGATGTGTGTACTATGTTTACATACTTATTTGTATGTGTACACATTGATGTTTATATAGCCATGGGATAAAATGATGAAAAGCATATGAATTAGTAATAAAAGGGGAAGTATCCCTAGATGTAAAAGATAAGTGATGTGTTAACAGATATGTTTAAATAAAGATCAAATAGTACATTTAGAATGAAACGGATCATTCCTTCATGACGATTAGCGCTCACCCTTTCATTGTTGATTGCTTTGCAGGTAGACTAGAAGCGAGGGATGCTAGAGACAGCGGGACTACACGTGAGGGGAGATGATTTATTATCATCTCGATGTTTTTATCTTGATGTAAATATGTAAATGATAAATATTTGTGAAATACATTTGAAAGCTTCCACCCTATAAATATGTTTTGATTGTGTAATTTCTTAAAGTTTGTAAATTATAAGTTTAGATCCTGCGTGATATTTTATATGCATGTTTTGGATATTATTATTATTATCCTTATACAGATTTTTTCTAAATACAACTCGTTCTCCAGACATGTATTCTCGGGATTCTCATTGAGGGATATTCAGAGGATACCTGACTAGAGGGGGGTTTTACAGAGCACAAAAATGCTTAGTAAATAAATCCTCTACTCCGCTATCCCCGTGCATCACTCTTTGATTCTTTCCTTATTCTACTCTTTCTCTTCTTTTTCTTTTTCTATTTCTTACTCTCACCGTTCTTTTCTGTCTTTCTACTTCTCCTCTATTCTTTTTTCTTATTCTTTCTATTCTTCCTAACCATGATGAAATTCATGGCAATGTACATGAATAAAATGCATATGCAATAATGCACAAAAATGCTTTTTCTTTCTTATCTCTATTTTCTTGTTCTGTTTCTTTTCTTTTCTTATTCTTTCTTTTCGTATTCTTTGTTGATCGGACTCGGTTGGTGTATGGATTCGGAACCTTGGCCATGTGAGTGAGTACAGTCCTCATCTACATGCACTCTTGCGGACCGTACAAATTCTTCTTTCTTCTTAGGCCACTCAATTAAGGTGACGTGCATGTAGGAATTTTTCTTGGTACAACCCTCATCCACATACACTCTTACAGGTTGTACAATTCTTCTTCTTCTTATGCCACCCAATTAAGGTGACGTGTATGTGGGAATTTCTTCTTAACACTCACGGTTCCCCATCACACCAACCTATTCTTTACTTTTCTTTAACACTCTTTAATGCTTATTCTTCCTTTCTTTTTATTCTTAGAGTGTTTTATTCTTTATTCTTTAGTCTTTAGTCTTTATTCTTTCTTATGTTTCTACACATACACAATTATATACATATGGATGGCACATGTTTAAAATTTCTTACTTAAATATGCTTATGAAATGCATAAATGCAATGTTGCATCAAAGATAGTCATTCTGCAGAGGTCTTATTCAAGAAGGCATAACTTGAGTTATACACATCGGATTGCTACGATTTTTGTCTTGTTTTAAAGCTTAGAGACAGGGCTATAAATTTTATGTTTCGGTATAAACCCAGTTCAATCTGAAAGATGCCCAAAAATCACTAAGAAGGTCACGGCTGTGACAGGGCAGTTTGGTAACATGTTTTCATTTAGGTATTTCATCAAACAATAGTTGTGCATAAACAAACCCTAATTTAATTATCATTCAATTGGTTTCTTAAATCATCCAAATTGAGAGAAAAACTCTCCCATATCATCACACACCTACACGGCACAAACACTCCCAAAAGATTTCTCCAATTCTTCCACTTTCAACCCATCATCAAAACATCACATACACTCCTCATATTCAACTATATCCAACAACAAGCATAAATAATCATCCATCTCCTCTCAATTTCTTAGTAATCATAACATTTATATATTTAAAAGAAATCTCTACTCATTGATTTTCTTAAACTTTAACTTGAGTTGGATTTTGAGGAATTTACTTACCTTTTGCTTGAGTAGTCTCTCCTAAGCTCTCTACTCTTGTTGGATTCAAATCTTCTCTTAACCCTAAGCATAAACTTCATAAGAACTCAACTTTTACATAAATAAAACATAGATAAAGAGCATGAATCCTTACCTTTTGATGCCTTGAATCAAAACCCTTACCTTTTGATGCCTTGAATCAAAACCCTATGAAAATCTACTCAAAAGCCCTCAAATTCCTTGGAGAAGTGAATGAAAATTTGAGAGAAAAAGGAGGAGGATTGTGGGGGTGGTATGAACGAAATAAGGGTTTCAAACCCTTAAAATTTTAGTTTATAAACTCACTTTCCCATTTTGCCCTTACTCTTTCTTAGAAATTCCCTTTTTGTCCCTTAGAAAGAAATTCCATCTTTGTCCCTTAGTCAATTTTACCAAAATGCCCTCACTTTTATTGTATTCTCTATGATTTTCTATCTCTTTTCACTCCCCACAAAATCAACTAGTTTTGAGTGAAAAGACTATTTTACCCTTAATGCAAGTTTAAGGCATTTTCTTCATATTCTCTTAAAATAATTCTAACAAAATTTAACTAAGGGCTATACAACATAATTTAAATCATGTACCTCAATGTTGGGTGTTACAATTCTCCCCCTTTAAAAGAATTTCATCCCCGAAATTCAAGCGAACAACTCCAGGTAATGGTTCTGCATGTCTTGTTCTGTCTCCCATGTAGCTTCTTCAACTTTATGATTTCTCCAGAGGACTTTCGCTAAAGGGATACTCTTGTTCCGGAGCTCTTTAATTTTTCTGTCTAAAATTTGCACTGGTTGTTCCTCATACACAAGATTCTCTTCCAAGTCTACGTCCTCTATGCTCAGAATATGGGAGGGATTACTTACATACTTTCGAAGCATCGAGACATGAAATACATTGTGAACTCTGTCCATATTGGGTGGTAGTGCTAATCTGTAGGCCACCTTTCCTACTCGCTGTAATACCTCAAATGGACCAATGAATCTCAGTGCTAACTTTCCTTTATTACCAAAACGCATCACCCGTTTGTAGGGGGAGACTTTCAGAAAAACTTTGTCACCCACTTCAAACTCAACTTCTTTTCTCTTCAGATCAGCATAACTTTTTTGCCTGTCTTGGGCTTTTTTCATTCTACTTCTGATCAGCTTTACATCTTCTATCATTTTCTAAGTCATTTCTGGCCCAAGAGCTATATTCAACTCATCTTTCTTGCCCATCTCATCCCAATGCAGTGAAGATCTACACTGTCTACCATACAAATAAGGAGCCATTTTAATTGTAGACTAGTAGCTATTATTATAAGCAAACTCTACCAAGGGTAACATCTCATGCCAGGATACCTTATAATCCATACAGCATGCTCTCAATATGTCCTTAAGTACTTGATTTGTTCTCTCTGTCTGGCCATCTGTTTGAGGATGATAGGTAGTACTAAAGGCCAATCGGGTACCTAAGTTCCTCTGCAAACTCATCCAGAAAGCTGAGACAAATCTGGAATCTCTGTCTGATACTATTCTCTTGGGTACACCATGAAGTCTCACTATCTCCTTAATATACATCTGAGCCAACTGATCCGAAGTGGTACTTTCCTTGACTGGAAGAAAATGGGCTGATTTAGTCAATCTGTCTACTATCACCCATATAGTATTATATCCTTTCTGCACTCTAGGGAGACCTATAATAAAATCCATCGAGATACTCTCCCATTTCCATTCAGGACTACTAAGTGGCTGAAGCAACCCTGATGGCCTTTGGTGTTCTGCTTTCACTTGTTGACAAGTCAGACATTTAGCTACAAACTCTGCAATATCATTCTTCATCCCTGGCCACCAATAGCCTTTCTTTAAATCTTGATACATCTTGGTTGCTCCAGGATGAGCAGTGTACGGTGTCTCATGAGCTTTTGTAAGGATTCTCTTTCTAAAATCATCATCCTGAGGAATACACAACCGACTCCTAAAACAGAGAACATTATCCCATAATCAAAACTCTGATATCTTGACCTCATGCACTTGCTGAACTGTTTTCTGACACCACTCATCATTTAACTGATTTTCTTTAATTTCTTCCAGTAAGGTAGACTGAACCTCTAACCTGGCAATCCGTCCTGGTATGACCTCAATCTGCTCTTTACACAACTCTTCTATAATTCTTTATGTCTTGTGAGTCGGGACAAATAAGCTTTCCTGCGTAGAGCATTGGCTACTACATTAGCTTTCCCCAGCTGATATTTAATCTCACACTCATAATCTGTAACACCCCACTTGAAATACGTAGCCACTGTTTACGGTATGGCCTAAAGAATTACTGAATTGCCCCTAAATGAGTTTATATATTGTTCATGTTCTGTGGTTGAGTTTATGTTTTGGGGTTTGGTTGAGTGTGTACCTGGAATTGATCAAGACTTAGCAAATTTTGGAATTTCGGTCTTGGGCGAGGCGAAGGAGAAGCTTGAGGCGGCGTTGATTTTTTGTTGGTGGTGTCGGTTGGAATGTTTCGCGGGCGCAGGGAAGTTCTTCGCCGTGGCGAAGTTACGGCAGAAAAGTTCCTTGAGGTTTCTAGAGAATTCTTCTTTTGGGACACAATGACCATTCTACCCCTAATTAGTAGGAAAAGTGGGGAGTAAAATGTAAGGAAATTTCATGGAGAATAATGTTAAATGGGGGTGAGTTTGTAAAGAATTAAAGGATAAAGGTGGAATTTTCAAAAAAGAGTAAGGGCAAAATGGGAAAGAGTGGATATTATATGAGTTAATAAGGGTTGAGTTCTCAAAACCCATTCATTTTACCCATTTCCACCGCCTCTTCATCTCCCATTTTCTCTCAATTTCTCACTCAATTTTCAAAGGGATTTTTGAGAGTTTTGAGTTGGAATTTGACAAAGAAGTGATCCTAAGCAAGAAGAGGTAAGAATCCCTACTTTAGAGATGAATTTTATTCATGTAAGGGTTAAGTTCTTACTAAGTTTATGCTTAGGAAATAAGGGAAAGTTATGATCCAACAAGAGTAGAGAGCTTTAGTGGAGACTACTCAAGTATGAGGTAAGTAAATCCAACTCAAGCTAAAGTTTAAGAAATTCTTAAGTAGAGATTTATTTATGCATGTATATATGATACTTATTGAGAAATTGAGTAGAGATGTATGTTTATTTGTTGAGAAATTGAGTTGAGAAGAGTATTTATATTATGTTTGTTGGGTATTTCCTTTATGGAGAGTGTTTATGAGTAATAGTTTGAGATAAAATTGGAGGAGATTGAGTTTGTATTTTGGGAGTGTTTTTCTATGGTAGGGTTTATGCCCATAGAAGGGAATTTACTTCCAATTCTGGATGGTTAAAAAGAGAAGGAGAGTTGTAGTTAGAGAAGAGTTTTTATGTGCATATAAGTTGCTTGATGAAATGCCTAAGTGAAATCTGCCCTGTCACTGCCGTAACTTTCTAAGTGATTTTTGGGTATCTTACGGTTTGAACTGGGCTTACACCAAAACAGAGAAGTTGTAGCCCTGTGTCTAAGATTTAAAACGAGACCAGAACCGTAGCAATCAGAGGTGTATAACGAAAGTTATGGTCTTTTTAGTGTGACCTGTGCAGAATGACGATTTTAGAGCAATATTACATTTGGCATTTCAAAAGTGCATTAATAAGTATGAACCATCCATATGCATAATTTGTGCATTAAGAAGTAATTTGAGAAAGAATATAGAATGTTGAGTATGAGCTACCTTGTGAGTACTAGCTTAAGAGTAAAGAATTTTGGAGATAAGCTATACTATAAGTAATAGCTTGAGTAAGAAAGAGTAGAGAATGTGGAGAATAGCAACTCTTAAGAGCAAAGAGAACGAGAATAGTCTGATAGTAAAGAGAAAAGTTGAGAAAGAGTAAAGAATTACTCTAAGAGTTAAGCTACATTATGATGAGTAGCTAGAGAGAGAATAGAGATCTTGTGCACAAGAGTTAAAGGGGAGAATAGAGTAAGTTGTGCGATGGGGAACCCGTGAGTGACGAGTAGAGTCACGTAGAGTGGAACACGAGGTTCCAGCCGTGCCTCCGGTTAGATGAGGCCGTGACCGTCACGTAGAGTGGAACATGAGGTTCCAGCTGTGCCTCCGGTCAGATGGGGTCGTGACATTCAGAGAGAGAGAGAGATTGTACACTCACATGGCCAAAGGTTCCGAATCCATGCATAACTACATCCGATCGGTAGCAAAATGAGCAGAAGTCACGTAGAGTGGTAGCGCCCAGCCGTGCCTCCGGTCAGATGAGGTCGTGACATTTCAATGAGTAAGAATGAGAAAGAATAGAGATGAGATAAGCTAAAAGTTAAGCTATATTATGATTACTAGTTTGAGAAAGAGATGAGCAAACGTGGGAAAGAGTAAGAGAGAGATACGAGCATAGAGAGTAGGTTATGCGATGGGGAACCCGTGAGTAATGGGTAGAGTATTCCCGCATGTACGCCGCATTGAGAGAGCGGCATGAGTATCAGATAGAGAAGTGGTGTAGCCCGTGAGAGTGCATGCGGATGAGGGCTATACCCGAGTACCCGAGAGAGAGAGATTTTATACTCACGTGGCCAAGGGTTCCGAATCCATGCATAACCAAGTTCGATCGGCTAGAATGAGTAGAAGTCATGTAGAGCGGGAGCGAGTCCCGGCCGTGCCTCCGGTAAGATGAGGCCGTGATTACTAAAGAGAGTTATCAGAAAAGAGTTATGAGAAAGAGAAACAGAAATGAGAATGAGATAATAGACAGAATTAAAGAATGAGAAAGCTTGAGAAAGCTTGGGAAGGAATGAGATAGAAAGAGAGAGAGTATGAGAAAGAATGCGAAAGTTTGAGTTAGTAAGACTAAAGAGTAGAAGAAAGAAACATGCAGTTCTTTTACATTAGTTGCATGTACGTCTCATATATGCATGTACCATGAGTTCTTCCATGGTTAGTGAGAGTATATCGCGAATGAGAAAGAGAACCATGACTTTCCTTCATGGTAAGTATGATGAGAATAAGAGAGAACCATGATTGTTCTTCATGGTAAGCAAGAATAAGAGAAAGAGAACAAAGAGAAAGAGAAAGAAAGAAATAAGAGCAGAACAGAGTTAAAGGAGAAGAACAGTATTAGAAAGAAAGAGAAAAACAGTGAGAAATAGAAATAGCAGAACAGTCGAGTAAGGAAAGAACAAAAGAATGAGTTGCGGGGATAGTAGTAGAGGATTTACTTACTGAGCATTGTTGTGCTCACCCCGTTGTTCTTCTCTGTTTTGCAGGATTTAGGAGCAGCGGTCGGATGGACGTCGAGGAGCGAAGAGTATTGGCACCACTGTCCACCAGCTATGATATTTTGTATTAATTAGAAAGTTTTTAATACATGGTATTTTGTATTTGTAAAGAAGTATATTTTTATGAGTAAAGAAAAATTTGAACCCACTATCTTTCATATTATATACATATCTATATTTTACATAGTACGTATTATAAGAATAGTACTAAAGAGGAGTTGTTACATAATCTTTAACCAGCTCTAACCATCTTCTTTGTCTCATATTCAACTCCTTCTGAGTAAAGAAATACTTTAAACTCTTATGGTCGGTGTAGATATTACTCTTGGCACCATAAAGATAATGCCTCCAAATCTTCAAGGCAAAGACTATCGCTGCCAACTCTAAATCATGTGTATGGTATCTTGTCTCGTACTCTTTTAGTTGACAAGAAGCATAAGCTATAACCCTACCTAACTGCATCAATACGGCACCAAGTCCCTGCAGAGAGGCATCTGTATAAATGTCATAATCTACACCCTCATGTGGTAACACTAACACCTTTGGAATTGTCGTTAATCTTTTCTTCAACTCTTGAAAACTCTCCTCACAGGCAACTGGCCATATAAAAGGAACTCTCTGTTTGGTAAGAGCTATCAATGGCTTAGCTAACTAGGCAAACCCTGCCACGAACCGGGGGTAGTAACCTGCTAGTCCCAAGAAACACCTCACTTCTTTTACTGTCTTCGACCTTTGCCATTCTAGGATTGCCTGTACTTTACTAGGATCCACTGAAATCCCCTTACTAGAAACAATATGGCCTAGAAATATCACCTAATCAAGCCAGAACTCACATTTAGAAAACTTGGCATACAACTTCTTTTCTCTCAACCGTTGTAGCACAAATCTTAAGTGTTCCTCATGCTTTTCTCTTGACTTCGAATAAATTAGGATGTCATCAATAAATACCACTATAAACCGATCTAGACAATCATGGAACACCCTGTTCATTAAGTCCATAAAAACTGATGGGGCATTAGTTAACCCAAAAGGCATCACCACAAATTCATAATGCCCATATCTTGTTCGGAAGGCAGTCTTAGCTATATCTTCTTCTGCCACCTTTACCTAATGATAACCCGATCTCATATCAATCTTGGAAAATACTGCTGCATTCTTTAACTGATCAAAAAGGTCATCTATTCAAGTTAATGGGTATTTATTCTTCACTGTCACTTTATTCAATTCTCTGTAATCAATACACATCCGTAATGACCTGTCTTTCTTCTTTACAAACAAGATTGGAGCTCCCCATGGAGAATGACTTGGTCGGATAAAACCTTTATCTAGGAGTTCTTGAAGTTGCTTTTTCAATTCCTAAAGCTCGGTTGGGGCCATTCGATAAGGGGCTTTAGAAATCGGCGCTGTCCTTGGTGCCAACTCAATACTAAACTCAACTTCTCTTTCTAGAGGCAAACCCGGTAAGTCTTCCGAAAATACATCTGGAAATTCCCGCACTACTGGCACACTTTGCAATTCTGGTTATGGGACATCTCTACTTTGCACCACATGAGCTATATACCCTGAACACCCTTTTCTTAACATCTTTCTAGCCTTCATACTACTAATCAACATACTCAATTGATGGCCCTCTCCGAAACTAAACTTATCTCCATTATCAAGATTAAATCTCACTTTCTTCTTTCGACAGTCAATTTCTACTACCTCCCTAGGAAATCCATACCCAAAATCACATCAAAGTCGGGCATATCAAACACTATTAAATCAACTGCTAACTTCCGACCATGGATCACCACGGACTCTCCTGACATCATCTCATGGGTCACAACACTAACCCCATTAGATAACTCTATCTTAATGGGTTGACTCACTCTGGTAGGTTTCAAACCTAATCTTTCTATCAGCCTATAAGATATAAATGAATGAGTAGCTCCAGAATCAATTAACGATAAAGAGGAACGCATGAAATAATAATCGATTCCGTAACGGTGATGGGATCCAGGCCTTCGCTTCACCTCGCGCTGCTGTAAATACTTTGGCATTAGTGCCTCTGGAGGTCTGTGCTACAGATGGAAGGGAAGCTTTACAATCTTTCTTTAGATGCCTTGGTTGCTGGCATCGATAACAAATATTACGGCCTAACTCTTTTAGACACTCTCCTGGATGAGTCCTCCCACATTTAGGACATGGGGGAAACTCCACTGTTCTCGGCCATTTATTCTGCCAATCTTTCCTATCCTTCTTCGGCAAAAACTTCCTCTTATTCTTTATTTCTTTGTTTCTTGCACTTTCAAATCTTTCTCTCTGCGTGGCGGGGGATGGTTCACTTGATCCTCCTATTGAGGAACCTGTTAGGGTGATTTTGTTCTCAAATATTTCTGCCCTCAATGCTCGCCTTAAGGCCTCACTATAGGTTTGAGGGGGATCTGTAACGCCCCACCTGAGGTACGTTGTTATTGTTTCCTCTTTCGCTCTCTTTTGAGTTGGTTTTAGTAATATTGTTTGAATGAAGGTTATGTTGAATGTTTGCCCTGAAATTGGTTGAAAATAGAAGAATTTGAGTGTACCAAGCTCCGCCGGGGCGAAGAAGAATCTTCGCCGCGGCGAAGATGTGTTGAAACCAAGGGTGAAACTCTCTGGACAGTTTCGCCGCGGCGACAAAGGTTTCTTCGCCGCGGCGACAGGCCGAAAAAAATGTTTATTGAGTTTTTGATATTTTCTTCCCTAAGGGAAATTTGACCTTTCTACCCCTAATTGGTAGGAAAAGTGGGGAGTTATTTGTAAGGATTTTTCATGGAGAATATGTTGATATGGGGGTGAGTTTGTAATGAATCAAAGGATATGGATGGAATTCCCAAAGAAGAATAAGGGCAAAATGGGAATGAGTGTGTTTTTATTTCATTAAAAGGAATTAGAATCAAAGAAACCCCTCATTTCTTCTTCTCAAACGCAACTTTCTATCTTCACTCCTCTCAACTTCTCTTCTCTTTTGTTCAAGGATTTCCAAGGGATTTTTGAAGTGATTTGGGGTAGAAAAGCAACCTAAGGCTTCCTAAGGTAAGGATTTCTTATTAAGTTGTGTGATTTGGGAGTTTTAACCCATATTGAAGTTTGAGGGTTTTCATTCTTTTGGTTAAGATTAGAGGAAAAGTCAAGCTAAACAAGTGAAAGGAAGAGTTGGTGAAGTCTCTCCATAACAAGGTAAGTAAAACCCAACCCAAGTTGAGATTTATGAATTTTCTTGATTAGGGTTTTGATAGAAATGATGTATGGATGTGATGTGCATGTAATATAGCATGTATGAAGGATTAAATAGAGATTTCTATGCTTTGTGATTATTTATACCTTGCAAAATTGAGAAATGGGTTGTTGGATTGACAAGGTAGTTGAGATGGATTTGAAGGGGTGTTATGGAACCCTTCTTGGAAGTGTTTTGTTTGACAAGTTATTATGACTTTGTGAAGGGGTTTTTCCCTATTTTGGATGGTTAGGAAAAGTTTTAGATTCATGGCTATGATAGAGTTTTATAGTGCACATGAGTTGTTTGATGAAATGCCTAATAGAGGTTAGAGTGTGAATAATGAACCTTAATTCTTGCAACATTGCATGTTGGCATTTCACAAGTGCATTAGTAGAGATGAATCATCCATGTGCATTGTTATGTGCATTGACAAGTGACCTAAGAAAGAGTAGGAAACCTTGTGTATAGAAATACCCTATCAGTAGAGAGCTTAGTGGGTAAAATGACTCTAAGGGTAGAGAGCATTGAAAAATGCTACCATAGAATGAGTTAGAAAAGTAGTATAGTTGGGATGATGCTTTGTGATCATCACCCGACCGTTATGGGAATCGGATTGATGCTTTGTGATCATCATCCGAATAGCCTTAGAGAGATGGGTCGATGCTTAGTGATCGTCACCCAATGAGTAATAGGAATGGGTAGATGCTTTGTGACCACTACCCGATTAATTAAGAGATATGTAGGTTGATGCTTTGTGATCATCGTCCAACGGCTAGTAGAAGCGGGTTGATGCTTTGTGATCATCACCCGATAGTGACTAGAGACGGGTAAATGCTTGGTGATCGTTACCCAAAATTCATGAGGAACGGGTAGGTGCTAGGTGATCTCCACCCGATAGTTAGGAGGAATCCGAGTTGGTGCTTTGTGATCCTCACTCGGTAGTCACTAAGAACGGGTTGGTGCGTGTGAATTCCACCCGATAGCCATAGAGTGAAATGGTCTTTGTGTGAACGCCATTCGGCCGTACCTACAGTAAGATGAGGCCATGATGTTATTAGAAACAGAAATAGAAACAGAATTAGAAAAGGAAAGAATTAAGAGTCACACACGGGGACAAAGCTTAGAGAGTTTTACTTGCGAGCATTAATTGTGCTCACCCCGTTATTTTCCTTTGTGGATGCAGTTCTAGGTGATGATGCGGTCGGAGGGCGTCGACAAGCAATGAGGAATAGCTACTGTTTCCCCTGTTTTGTCTTTTAAAATACATTTTGTAAACAGTACTCTTTATGTATAAAAGACGCATGATTGTAATGAAAAGAAACATTTTGGGCCCAATTTTCCATTGTTAAATTGCATGCATTGTACTAGTTTTTAGTAAGTGTTACAGGATCGGCACCCGTCATTATATCACGAGCTATCTTCAGCTTCAAACCATGGACAAACTTATCTCTTCTCAATTCTAGAGTACTGACTATTCTGGGTGCAAACCTGGCAAGGGAATTAAATCTCACTGAGTACTCTTTCACGTACTAGACCCTCTGGCAGTAGGCTGATAAATTCTTGAACCTTCTCATGAACTCGGTCTTCTGTTCTATACTCAACTTCAAATTCTTTTCTGAACTCACCCCAGGTCATCACAGAAACATCATGGGTGTCTTCCATTAATTCCCACCAAATTCGGGCATCACCCTGAAACAAGAAACTGGCATACCGGATCCTCTCCCTGTCTATCATAGGAAACAGTTCCGTCGTATGCTCAACGGATCTAAGCCATTCTTCTGCCACTAAAGAATCTATTGTACCTTTAAATTTTGATGGCTGATGTTGACTTGGAACCCCATAAATCAGCTCAATTCGATTCTGTACTGCCAGAGGTACAAGCCTTTCTCTTTCTTCTCAAGTGGGCGATACTTGAACGGGGTTTTCAATTCTTTCTCTTTCTGGTTCGACTCTCCCCAGTCTTTCTCCTAAGACTTGCTGTACAATCCCCCGAATTCTAGCTTCATCAAGGGTAGGGGGAGTAGGTTCTGGTGGGTTGGAAGGTTCCCCCGTACTCATTGTTCTCTTACTACTTGCTGAGGTTCTACCTTTACCTCTCATCTACAAAACAACCACATTTAATCAACATATGCAACACTTAAAGTAAGGAAAGAAAATTTAACTCACAGTGGTCGGCTTCGGAACATCGCGGCGGTGAGAATGGCACACTGCCAGATCCCAAAATCTTTGCTCTGATACCAAAAATGTAATGACTTCTTTCTACTAATATGCTTTTTCTTTCTTATCTCTATTTTCTTGTTCTATATCTTTTCTTTTCTTTTCTTTTCTTATTCTTTACTGATTGGACTCGGTTGATGTATGGATTCGGAACCTTGGCCATGTAAGTGAGTACAGTCCTCATTTACATGCACTCTTGCAGACCGTACAAATTCTTCTTTCTTCTTAGGCCACTCAATTAAGGTGACGTGCATGTAGGATTTCTTCTTGGTATAACCCTCATCCACATACACTCTTACAGGTCGTACAATTCTTCTTCTTCTTATGCCACCCAATTAAGGTGACGTGTATGTGGGAATTTCTTCTTAACACTCACGGTTCCCCATCACACTGACCTATTCTTTACTTTTCTTTAACCAAACAAGCTCACAAGTGGCTAAAGCCATTGCACGATACTCTACTTCAGCACTTGACCTTGCAACAACCGCTTGTTTCTTACTTTTCCATGAAACTAGGTTTCTTCCAACAAGAACAAAAAAACCTGAGGTAAAACGTCTATCAGATGGAGAACCTGCCCAATCAGCATATGAATATCCAACAATATGTGAATGGCCCTTATTTTCATACATTAAGCCTCTACCTGGTGCTCCCTTGATATAACTTAAAATCCGGACAACTGCATTCCAATGACTATCACATGGAGTTTGAAGGATCTGACTTACAACACTGATAGAAAAGGAAATATCTGGTCATGTGATTGTAAGATAGTTAAGTTTTCTAACAAGTCTTCGATACCTTCCAGGATCAGCAAGAGGCTCCCCCCATCCAAGTGAAGGTTTTAAATTAGGATCCATAGGAGAGTCTATTGGTCTGCAGTCTGACATCCTTGTTTCCTCTAGAATATCCAATACATACTTCTTCTGAGAAATAAGAATACCAAATTTGGACTGAGCGACTTCTATGCCAAGAAAGTATTTGAGTAGCCCTAAGTCTTTTGTCTGAAAGTGTTTGAACAAGTGTTGCTTCAACTGTCCAATGTCATCTTGATCACTTCTTGTAATAACAATATAGACAACCAGATAGATACATTGCCCTAATGATGCATGTCTATAAAAAATTGAGTGATCAGACTCACATCGAATCATACCAAACTCTTGGATAACTGTACTAAATCGTCCAAACCAAGCACGAGGAGACTGTTTTAGGCCATATAGAGAACGACGAAGTTTACATACCAAACCAGACTCCCCCTAAGCAACAAAACCAGGACGTTGCTCCATATAAATATCTTCCTAAAGTTCACCATGAAGAAAAGCATTCTTAATATCCAATTGATGCATAGGCCACTATTGAATGGCATCCATAGCAAAGAACAAATGAACGGAAGACATCTTAGCAACAGGAGAAAAAGTGTCAAAATAATCTATCCCGTAGATTTGAGTGTATCTCTTCGCCACCAAATGGGCTTTCAGCCGATCAACCTTACCATCTGGACCCACATTTGTAGTGTAAATCCATCGACAACCAACAGTCGAATGGCTCGGAGGTAAGGAAACTAACTCCCAAGTATGATTGTGATGCAAAGCAGACATTTCTTCAACCATTGCCTAACGCCACCGGGGGTGAGAAAGTGCCCATGAACAGTGCAAGGAATAGAAACAGAAGAAATGGTGGATACAAAGGTATAATATGAAGGATATAAATGATGATAACTCAAAAAATTGTAGATGGGATGAGGATTGTGTGTAGCCTGCATACCTTTACGAATAGCAATGGGAAATTGATCAGCTTGAGACAAGACCGTGGCATTGGAGGAATCGAGCACAGGACCTTTAGTGATAGGGGTCTTAGGAACAGCAGCAGGAACATCAGGATCACCTGTAAAAGGAACAAGATTATTGATCATAGGAAGAGTGGTATTAGTAGTAGACCGAGGTACCGAAACAGTCGAAGGTGGGAAAGCAATGTATGAAATTGGTAGGACATCTACTATGGGATCAGACTCTAATGTAGGATGAGGAAAAAATGGAGAAGACTCAAAGAACGTAACATCAGTAGAGATGAAGTAGCGATGTGTGGCGGGAGAATAACACTTGTAGCCCTTCTAAAGACGTGAATACCTTAAGAAAATACACTTCGTAGACTTGGCTGATAGTTTATCCCGACCAGGAGAGAAAATATGAACAAAATAGGTGCTCCCAAAGACACGTGGGGAACAGAAAATAATGGATGATCAGGGAATAATATGGAGTGTGGGACCTGGTCTTGGAAGACAAAAGAAGGCATGCAATTTATTAAGTACCAAGCGGTTAGAACAGTGTCAACCCAAAAACGGAAAGGGACATGGCTATGTAAAAGAAACGTGCGAGCAGTTTCAATGAGGTTCTATTTTTACGCTTAGCAATGCCATTCTGTTGGGGACTATAAGCACAAGAAGACTGATGTAGAATTCCCTGAGATGACATAAATTTAGTAAAGGAATCAGAGAAATATTCTCGAGCATTATCACTCCTGTAAAACTCCTCCCTAGCCGGGTATTTCCTAAGTATCCCTTGGCCATTGAGAACCTAGAAAACGCACGCCTAGGAAAGAAGTTTATTTTAAAATTCTATTTAAAGAATAAACGCGTAGTTTAAAACATATATATAGATATATATGTTTAATTTTTTTTCCTTAACTATAATAAGATCATTGTATAATCAAAAAAATATAGTTTCCTTTCTTGGAGTAAATTATGAAATCCATAGTAATACTTACTAGAACATACACACTTTTATAAAATTTACTAGCAATTTGATTTCCTTTATTAATGCAACATATTTACTCCATTATAGAACATGGACATCATTACTACATTATGAAATATGAACATAATTACTACACTAAATATTAGCAAAACCATTCAATAGTCATCATTAAAGCATCCCCTCATACTCATAGCGTCCCTTGGAATCCTCTCCCAACGTCATGCCTTAATTCGTACCTGCAAAACATTTTAAAACATTTCGTGGGGTGAGTGCTAATCGCTCAGTAAGGACTATGGCTATTTATAAACTATTAAGGTTCATTATACAAGTAAATTACTTAGGACTTTACCTACCTACAAAACATGACCTTCATTCTTTGACATAACAAGTTCATAAAACATGTCATACATTTTGGACTTTTCTCATAAACATAAGTCATAACATAACCATACATAATATAACATAGAACATAAATGACTTACGAAATATTCATGTACATGGCATGCTTATTTGTTTTGTCTATATACTTGACGATTTCATTAGTCTTTGTTATCCGATCGGATTCATTTGGACCATTACCTTGTTCTTGGTCGTCACCTCAAAGGACTCATGGTTTCCATAAGAATTCCATTCCTCTGATCTTCGTTTATACCTCAAGAGACTCATGGAATTCATTCTTTAACATTTTATAAATTTTTCATAAGACAACTAAATAAGCTATATGCATTACCATTATGAATGCAAACATATGGACTAACATCTCCCATGCTCAATCATGCTATATTCTTCTACTAAACTTCTTAACTTAATTCATTCAATTTCTCATACAATTCAAGGAATTTTGGTATTAAGTTTATTCAGGGGCTTATTAGAATTAGAAACAAATGGGAATTTCCATTAACAAGTTGGATGCCATACAGTTCATCACTTTTCAAGCAATTTTTACCTTATCTTCCAATTCGAACTGGTTCTTACCTAAAACAAAAACGTTTTAGTTCTGTTTCTAAAATTTTTAACACTTCAAGAATCAACTCAATCGGACTTCTATAACTTCAGTTATGACTGATTCAAGAAGCATGTATGTATAAGTCTTAAAACAGCCAAATCCGAATTCTATTCATTTTAACCATGTCACCTTCATTTGCACATTCATATTATTTGCCATATCATTCTAAGTATAAAAGGCCATAAAAACCTCCCTTTTTACAGAACCAAAAGGTGCCAAAACATCGTCCAACTACAAATCTCTTAATTGGCATAATCATCCTCCATATACACACATACACCAATCAACACACCCATTTAAACAACTCATAACCAAAACATAGCATCACACTCATACTAACATAAATAAATGTAAGTTTCATAAACCCTAGGTGTTATAAATTGTAGTCATAAGGGAGATTTTTTCCTTACCTTAGTATTCAAAGCACAAAGGTACTCCTCCTTGGCTCCAAAGTTTCACATTTCTACCTTACACACATAACCACTTATGAATTTCTCTTTTAACTAAAAAATTCAGAAAAACTAGGGTTTTGAAACTCTCCTTTAACCCTGAAATTGAATTTCTTTAAGGGTGGATGGTGATCTCCTTTGAAAATCAACTTGAAATCCTAAGAAAATTTGAGAATAAAAGCTTGGATTAGTGGCTTTTATGGTGGATTTGAGAGATGAAGAAGAAGATGATACATTTGGGGTCTCCAAGGCCGACTACTCTCTTTAAACCTTGTAAATATTCATTCCATTGATACTCTAATGTGATTGGTCAATAAAAGTTAGATATAAAGGTCATTTGGCATAAATTTTTCATATAAGGGCGTTTTGGTCATTTCTACCACAACATAAAGATAAGTACTCATTTAATGCCATTTGACTTCTTTAAAACACTTAACCATTAAGCAATTCTATTAGGTAAATGACTAATTTACCCTTGGTGCACTTTTATGGACACTTAAATCATATGGTTTTGTATGAAAAGACCATTATACCCTTGGTTACCGTTTATGCCATTTAACCTTATCAATCAACTTTATAACCATTTTACCCTCATTTCTCTTCAATGACATCACCCTTTACACTTTATAATGGCCACATCTCGAAATACATGTAAATTGACAATTTTACCCTTCCATTCAAAAAAGAAAATTACTTGAAAAGGTAAATTTCATACCTTAGGGCATCGGAATAATAACGTGGGGTTTACAATCATCCCCCCTTATAAGAATTTCTTCCTCGAAATTCAGTGAAAGAGGTCTGGATATCTTTCCTTCATATCTTGCTCAACCTCCCATGTCGCTTCTTCTACATTATGATTCCTCCACAGTATTTTAACAAGCGACACTTTCTTATTTCGAAGCTTTTTTATTCTTCTATCTAGAATCTGAACTGGACGTTCTTCATAAATTATTTCATCTTTTAACTCCACCTCATTTACTTGTAATATATGCGAAGGATCACTAACACACTTTCGTAATAGGGAAACATGGACAACATTATGGATCCGATCCATACTAGCTGGTAAGGCAAGTATGTAAGCTACTTTGCCCACTTTCTCTAATACCTCATATGGACCAATATATCTAGGGGTAAGCTTCCCTTTTCTTCCAAACCTCATGACTCTCTTATAAGGAGAGATTTTCACAAACACTTTGTCTCCGACTTGGAACTCTATATCCTTTCTTTTCGGGTCTGCATAGCTCTTCTGTCTGTCTTGGGCCTGCTTTATTCTCTCTCGGATTAACTTTACATCTTCTATCATTTTTTGTGTCATTTCTAGACCAAGAGCTTGAGTCAATGCATTCTTTTCTCTTATTTCGTCCCAATGTAATGGAGATCTACATTTCCTTCCATACAAGGCTTCATATGGTGCCATTTTAATGGTTGCTTGATAACTATTGTTATAAGCGAATTCAACTAGAGGGAGAATGTCACACCAATTCAACTTATGGTCAATACAGCATGCCCGTAACATATCCCCCAATATTTGATTCGTTCTTTCTGTCTGTCCATCTGTTTGAGGATGATAGGCTGTGCTGAAATTAAGCCAATGCCTTCTGCATGCTACTCCAGAATACGACATAAATTTCACATCCCCTGTCGAGACAATACTATTAGGTACTCCATGTAATCTTACTATTTCTTTAACATATAATCGGCCTAGCTGATCAGAGGAGATCTTGTCTGTAACTGGAATGAAATGAGCAGATTTAGTTAATCTATCTACAATCACCCAAATGGCATTATAACCCCTTTACACTTTAGGAAGACCTAAAATGAAATCCATAGAAATATCTTCCCATTTCCACGAAGGAATACTAAGGGGCTGCAACAATCCTGAAGGGCGTTGATGTTCTGCTTTAACCTGTTGGCACACCAAGCATCTGGCAACATACTCAGTTACATCTTTCTTTAACCTTGGCCACCAATAGCTCTTCCTCAAATCCTGATACATCTTTACACTCCCAGGATGAGCAGCGTAGAGAGTACTATGTGCTTCCTCTAAAATCTTCTTTCTTAATTCAATATCCTGAGGAACATACTGTAACGCCCCACATGAGATACGTAGTTATTGTTTCCTCTTTCGCTCTTATTTGAATTGGTTTTTGGTAATATTATTTGACTGAGTGTTGTGTTGAATGCTTGCCCTGAAATTGGTTGAAAATAGAAGAAGTTCAGTGTGCCAAACTTCGCCGGGGCGAAGAAGAATCTTCGCCGCGGCGAAGATGTGTTGAAACCACGGGAAACTCTTCGGCGTTTCGCGATGTGAGCTTCTTTGCCGCGGCTGACAGGGCCGATTAAAATGATTGTTAAGTTTTAGATATTTTTCTTCTCTAAGGGCAATTTGACCATTCTACCCCTAATTAGCAGGAAAAGTGGGGAGTTAATTGTAAGGATTTTTCATGGAGAATAAGTTGTTATGGGGGTGTGCTTGTAATGAATCAAAGGACATAGATAGAATTCCCAAAGAAGAGTAAGGGCAAAATGGGAATGCTTTGGTATAAATTTCATTAAAAGGAATTAAGAGTTAGCAAACCCCTCATTCTTCTTCTCAAAAACGCAACTCTCCATTCTTGTTCCTCCCAACTTCTCTTTCTTTTGATCAAGGAGTTCCAAGGGGTTTTGAAGTGATTTGGGGTAGAAAATCAACCTAAGGCTTCCTAAGAGAAAGAGTCAAGCAAACCAAGTGAAAGGAAGAGTTGGTGAAGTCTCTCCATAACAAGGTAAGTAAATCCCAACCCAAGTTGAGAATTGAGAATTTTCTTGATTAGGGTTTTGATAGAAATGATGTATGTATGTGATATACATGTGATATGCCATGTATGGAGGTTTAAATAGAGATTTCTATGCCTTGTGATTGGTTATACCTTCCAAAGATAAGAAATGAGTTGTGGTTTGGGATGGTAGTTTGAGATGGAATTGAAGGGGTATTGTGGATCCCTTTTTGGAAGTGTCTTTCTATGGCAGGTTTTGTGGCTATGTGAGAGGGTTTCTCCCCATTTTGGATGATTAGAGAAAGATTTAGAATCATTGCTATAGTAGAGTTTTATGATGCACTTGAGTTGTTTGATGAAATGCCTAGTAGAGGTTTGAGTGTGAGTGGTGAACCTTAATTCTTGCAACATTGCATGTTGGCATTTCATAAGTGCATTAGTGGAGATGAATCATCCATATGCATTAGTTATGCATTGAAAAGTGACCTAAGGAACAGTAGGAAACTTTGTGTATGCAATTACTCTATGAGTAGAGAACTTTGTGGATTCAACTACTCTAAGGGTAGAGAGAATGAAAATGCTAGAACAGAGTGAATTAGAAGAGTAGAAGAGATGGGTTGATGCTTTGTGATCATCACCCGACAGTTATGGGAATCGGGTTGATGCTTTGTGATCACCACCCGAATAGCCCTTAGAGATGGGTCGATGCTTTGTGATCGTCACCCGATAAGTATTAGACACGGATGGATGCTCTGTGACCACCACCCGGTTAGTCATTAGGAAAAGGGTTGATGCTTTGTGATCATCATCCGACATTTATTAGAGGTGGGTTGATGCTTTGTGACCATCACCCGACAGTGACTAGAGACGGGTTAATGCTTGGTGATCGTTACCCAAAAGTCATGAGAAACGGGTAGGTGCTAGGTGGTCTCCCCCGATAGTTAGGAAAATCGAGTTGGTGCTTTGTGATCCCCACTCGGTAGTCACTAAGAACGGGTTGGTACTGTTGAATTACCTGAGTAGTCATGGAGAGTGAGATGGTGTAGAACGCCATCCGCCTGCATCTGTAAGATGAGGCCATGATGTTAGTAGAAACAGAAATAGAATCAGAAATAGTATAAGGAAAGAATTAAGAGTTATTCATACGGGGACAGATAGATAGAGGGTTTTACTTACTGAGCATTATTTTGTGCTCACCCCGTTATTTTCCTTTGTGGATGCAGGAATCTAGGTGTTGATGCAGTCGGAGGGCGTCGGCAAGTGAGGAGCAATAGCTACACTGTTTCCCTGTTTTGTCTTTTAAAACGAATTTTTGTAAACAATACTCTTTGTGTATAAAAGACATATGACTTATAATGAAAAGAAAGTTTTGGGCCCAATTTTATATTGTTATTATGCATGCATTGTACTAGCCCCGGTTGTTACATTTTTGGTATCGTAGCAAACATTTTGGGATTGAACAAGGTACTATTCTCATCGCCACGACATTCTATAACCAACAATGTGAGTAATTCTTTCCTTACAGTAATTGTTTCTTGAGTTCATTAGTGTGATCATTTTGTAGATGAGGCGTAGTTATCGAAATCGCGGTAAGGGTGCGGTGAATGAAGGGGAACCTTCTAACCCACTAGAGTCTACGCCCCTTCCCTTGGATGAAGCTAGAATCCGGGAATTATACATCAAGTTATGGCGAAGCTCAAGGAAGAGTTGTACCCCCGCAGACTGTGCCGCCACACATGTCGAAAGAGGACAACCGGTACCTCCCCAAGATGTAATGAGTTGAACCGATTTACGGTCTTTCTAGTCAAGATCAACCCTCGTAGTTTAAGGGTACTACAGATCCAAGAATAGCGTAAGAGTGGCTTGGGCGGTAGAACGAGCCACGGGTTTATTTCCCATGTCGACCGGGAGAAGATCCGTATGCAAGTTTCTTGTTTCAGGGTGATGCCCGAATTTGGTGGGAATTAATGGAAGAAACTCATGACACGGCAAGAATGACGTGGGAAGAGTTCAGCAAGAGTTTCCGAGTATAGAACAGAGAACCAAGTTCATGAGAAGGTCCAAGAATTTATCAGTTATGCATTAAGATAGAACTACCTAATGGGGTTAGTGTTGTGACTCAAGAGATTTTGTTAAGAGAGTCCTTGATGATCCGGCCTATGTGGGAGTTAACCTCCGTGGACTTGGTGAGGGGCTATATGCCCGATTTTGATGTGATTCTGGGTATGGACTTCCTAGGGAGATATGGAGTAGAGATTGACCGACGGAAAAAGAAGGCGAGGTTTAACCTCGATAGAGGATGTTTAAGCCCTTTTGGAAAAGGAAGTTGGCCACTACCGAGCATGCCGATTAGTAATGTGAAGGCCGGGAAGATGTTGAGAAAGGGGTGTTCGGGATATATTGCCCATGTAGTGCAGAGTGGTGATGTTCCACAGTTAGAGATTCAGAGGGTGCCAGTAGTTCGAGACTTTCTAGATGTGTTTCCAGAAGAGTTACTGGGTTTGCCTCAAGAGAGGGAGGTAGAATTTAGTATCGAACTAGCACCAGGGACGGCACCAATATCTAAAGCCCCTTATCGAATGGCCCTAGTTGAGCTCCAAGAATTAAAGAAGCAACTCCAAGAGCTTTTAGATAAAGGCTTTATCCGACCAAGTCATTCTCCTTGGGGAGCTCCAATCCTGTTTGTGAAAAAGAGGGATGGATCACTAAGGATGTGTATTGATTATAGGGAGTTGAATAAAGTTACGCTTGAAGAATAAGTACCCGCTACCCGGATAGATGACCTTTTCGATCGGTTGAAAGGAGCGCGGTGTTCTCCAAAATTGATTTGAGGTCCTAGTTACCATCGTAAGAGTGGCCGAGCAGATGTGGCTAAACTGCCTTTCGTATCTGAGATATGGGCATTATGAATTTGTAGTGATGCCTTTTGGCTTGACTAATGCCCCAGCAGTTTTTATGGACTTGATGAACAGGGTATTCCATGAGTATTTGGATCAGTTCATTGTTGTCTTCATCGACGACATTCTGATTTACTCAAGGTCAAAAGAAGAACATGAGAAACACTTGAGATTAGTATTGCAACGGCTGAGAGAAAAGAAGTTGTGCTAAATTTTCTAAGTGTGAGTTTTGGCGAAAACCAAGTGATATTCCCTGGGTCATACCGTGTCGCAAGGAAGGGATTTCGGTAGATCCGAGTAAAGTGCAGCAATCCCGGAATGGCAGAAGCCGAGAACAAAGAAAGAAATCAAGAGTTTCTTAGGCTTAGTAGGTTACTACCGCACATTTGTACGGGATTCTTACTTAGCCTTGGCTAAACCAAACTGCTGATGTACTCTTACCAAACAGAAAACTCCTTTGTCTCAGCAAGAGATGAAGAAAGCTTTAAGAGTTGAAGAAGAGGTTAACACTACTCCGTACTGTGTTACCAGCAGAGGGTGTAGATTATGACATTTATACGACGCCTCTTTGCGAGGACTTGGCGCCGTGCTAATGCAGTTAGGTAGGGTTATAGCTTATGCTTCGTCAATTGAAAGAGTACGAGACCAGAGCACCCTACACGACTTAGAATTATACCGTGGTCTTTGCCTTAAAGATTTGGAGGCACTACCTTTATGGTGTGAAGAGTAATATCTACACCGATCATAAGAGTTTAAAATATTTCTTCACTCAAAGGGAGTTGAATATGAGGCAAAGGAGGTGGTTAGAACTGGTTAAGGATTATGATTGTGAGATCAAGTACCAACCAGGGGAAAGCCAATGTAGTAGCCGATACCTTGAGTAGAAAAGCCTATGTTTTCCGGCCGCCACTGTGCAGAAAGAGTTAATAGAAGAATTGTCTAAGGAAGAGTGCATTGAAGTGGCTCCTAAGGCAATTGCCACTCCTAGAGGTACAGCTTTCTTTACTAGAGGAAATTATGAAAAGCAATGGCGTATGAGCTGGTATAAAACAACAGCAAGTATGAGTGGGTAAGACAAGCAGAGTTCTTTGTGAGAGATGGTCATTTCGTAAATCGGTTGTGCATTCCTCCAAATGAGGAGTTGAAACAGAAAATTCTTATGGAGGCTCATGACACGCCGTACACCGCTCATCCGGAGCAACCAAGATGTATTAAGATGTAAAGAAAGTGGCTATTGGTGGTCAGAAGAAAGACATTGCGTAGTTTGTGGCTAAATGTCTAACTTGTCGCAGAAAGTAACATCAACGGATCATAGGGTTGTGTTCAACCATTGAGTATTTCAGAGTGGAAATGGGAGAGCATTTCAATGGATTTTATCACGGGTCTCCCCAGAGTGCAGAAAGGGTGTAATGCTATATGGGTGGTTGTGGATAGATTAACCAAGTCAGCCCATTTTCTCCCAGTAAAGGAAAGTACCACTACAGATCAATTCGCGGATATACCTCAAGGAAATAGTCGATTGCATGGTGTGCCCAAGACTATAGTGTCGTATAGAGATTCCAGATTTGTTTCACCTTCTAGACAAGTTTACGAGGAGTTTGGGTACCCGTTTAGCATTCTGCATCGCCTATCATCCACGTAAGATGGCCAAACCGAGAGAACAAATCGGGTGCTCGAGGATATGTTGAGAGCTTTGTTGTATGGATTATAGAGTATCCTGGCATGAGATGTTACCATTAGTGGAATTTGCCTACAACAAGCTTATCGCCTACAATTAGAATGGTGCCTTACGAGGCTTTGTATGGTAGACGGTGTAGGTCTCCGCTTCATTGGGATGAAGTAGGCGAAAAAGATGAGTTGAGTACCGCTCTTGGGCCAGAGATGACTCAAAAACTAGTAGAAGATGTGAAGGTAATCATAAATAGAATGAAACAAGCCCAAGATCGACAGAAGAGTTATGCCGACTTGAAGAGGAAAGAGGTAGAATTCCAAGTGGGCGATAAGGTGTTTCTGAAAGTTTCCCTCTACAAGCGAGTGCGCTTAAGCAAAAGGAAGTTAGCACCGAGGTATGTAGGTCCTTTTGAGCTCTAGCAACGAGTAGGAAAGGTGGCCTACAGATTGGCATTACCACCTAGCATGGACAGGTTGCACGATGTCTTCCATGTCTCGATGCTACGGAAATATGTAAGTGATCCCCTCCACATCCTGAGCGTAGAGGACGTTGAAGTAGCAGAGAATCTAGTATATGAAGAACGTCCAGTTCAGATTTTAGATCGAAGGGTTAAAGAACTTCGGAACAAGAGTGTTCCGCTAGTGAAGGTCCTTTGGAGGAATCACAAAGTGGAAGAGGCCACTTGGGAAGTAGAGTGGGACATGCAGAACCGTTTCCCTGAGTTATTTGCATGAATTTCTGGGGACGAAATTCTTTTAAGGGGGAAGAATTGTAACGCCCCACATGAGGTACGTAGTTATTGTTTCCTCTTTCGCTCTTATTTGAGTTGGTTTTTGGTAATATTATTTGACGAGTGTTGTGTTGAATGCTTGCCCCTGAAATTGGTTGAAAATAGAAGAAGTTCAGCTGCTTTCCAAACTGGGCGGAAGAAGAATCGGCGCCCAAGATGTGTTGAAACCACGGGAAACTCTCAGGGGCGCTACAGAAGATGTATTTCACCGCGGCGACAGGCTCCGATTAAAATGATTGTTAAGTTTTAGATATTTTCTTCTCTAAGGGCAATTTGACCATTCTACCCCCTAATTAGCAGGGAAAAGTGGGGAGTTAATTGTAAGGATTTTTCATGGAGAATAAGTTGTTATGGGGGTGTGCTTGTAATGAATCAAAGGACATAGATAGAATTCCCAAAGAAGAGTAAGGGCAAAATGGGAATGCTTTGGTATAAATTTCATTAAAAGGAATTAAGAGTTAGCAAACCCCCTCATTCTTCTTCTCAAAAACGCAACTCTCCATTCTTGTTCCTCCCAACTTCTTTCTTTTGATCAAGGAGTTCCAAGGGGTTTTTGAAGTGATTTGGGGTAGAAAATCAACCTAAGGCTTCCTAAGAGAAAGAGTCAAGCAAACCAAGTGAAAGGAAGAGTTGGTGAAGTCTCTCCATAACAAGGTAAGTAAATCCCAACCCAAGTTGAGAATTGAGAATTTTCTTGATTAGGGTTTTGATAGAAATGATGTATGTATGTGATATACATGTGATATGCCATGTATGGAGGTTTAAATAGAGATTTCTATGCCTTGTGATTGGTTATACCTTCCAAAGATAAGAAATGAGTTGTGGTTTGGGATGGTAGTTTGAGATGGAATTGAAGGGGTATTGTGGATCCCTTTTTGGAAGTGTCTTTCTATGGCAGGTTTTGTGGCTATGTGAGAGGGTTTCTCCCCATTTTGGATGATTAGAGAAAGATTTAGAATCATTGCTATAGTAGAGTTTTATGATGCACTTGAGTTGTTTGATGAAATGCCTAGTAGAGGTTTGAGTGTGAGTGGTGAACCTTAATTCTTGCAACATTGCATGTTGGCATTTCATAAGTGCATTAGTGGAGATGAATCATCCATATGCATTAGTTATGCATTGAAAAGTGACCTAAGGAACAGTAGGAAACTTTGTGTATGCAATTACTCTATGAGTAGAGAACTTTGTGGATTCAACTACTCTAAGGGTAGAGAGAATGAAAATGCTAGAACGAGTGAATTAGAAGAGTAAGAGATGGGTTGATGCTTTGTGATCATCACCCTCGACGTTATGGGAATCGGGTTGATGCTTTGTGATCACCACCGAATAGCCCTTAGAGATGGGTCGATGCTTTGTGATCGTCACCCGATAAGTATTAGACACGGATGGATGCTCTGTGACCACCACCCGGTTAGTCATTAGGAAAAGGGTTGATGCTTTGTGATCATCATCCGACATTTATTAGAGGTGGGTTGATGCTTTGTGACCATCACCCGACAGTGACTAGAGACGGGTTAATGCTTGGTGATCGTTACCCAAAAGTCATGAGAAACGGGTAGGTGCTAGGTGGTCTCCCCCGATAGTTAGGAAAATCGAGTTGGTGCTTTGTGATCCCCACTGCAGTCACTAAGAACGGGTTGGTATGTGTGAATTCCACCGATAGTCATGGAGAGTGAGATGGTGCTGTGAACTTATCCGGCCGTACCTCGGTAAGATGAGGCCATGATGTTAGTAGAAACAGAAATAGAATCAGAAATAGTATAAGGAAAGAATTAAGAGTTATTCATACGGGGACAGATAGATAGAGGGTTTTACTTACTGAGCATTATTTTGTGCTCACCCCGTTATTTTCCTTTGTGGATGCAGGATCTAGGTGTTGATGCAATGGGTGGGGAGGGGCGGCAAGTGAGGTATAATAGCTATCAAGCTTTCCCTGCTTTTGTCTTTTAAAACGAATTTTTTGTAAACAATACTCTTTGTGTATAAAAGACATATGACTTATAATGAAAAGAAAGTTTTGGGCCCAATTTTATATTGTTATTATGCATGCATTGTACTAGTTTTCATCAGTTGTTACATTTTTGGTATCAGAGCAAACATTTTGGGATTGAACAGTGTACTATTCTCATCGCCACGACATTCTATAACCAACAATGTGAGTAATTCTTTCCTTACAGTAATTGTTTCTTGAGTTCATTAGTGTGATCATTTTGTAGATGAGGCGTAGTTATCGAAATCGCGGTAAGGGTGCGGTGAATGAAGGGGAACCTTCTAACCCACCTGCAGTCTACGCCCTTCCCTTGGATGAAGCTAGAATCCCGGGGAATTATACATCAAGTTATGGCAGAAGCTCAAGGAAGAGTTGTACCCCCGTACATCGCTTGAGCCACACATGTCGAAAGAGGACAACCTGGCATCCCCAAAGACAGTAACGGAGTTGAACCTCACTACGGTTTCTAGTCATGCATCAACCCTCGTAGTTTAAGGGTACAGATCCATAATAGCAAGAGTGGCTTGGGCGGTAGAACGAGCCACGGGTTTATTTCCCATGTCGACCGGAGAAGATCCGGTATGCAAGTTTCTTGTTTCGGGTGATGCCCGAATTTGGTGGGAATTAATGGAAGAAACTACACGACAAGAATGACGTGGGAAGAGTTCAGGCAAGAGTTTGAGGCCGAGTATAGAACAGAGAACCAAGTTCATGAGAAGGTCCAAGAATTTATCAGTTTACAGCATTAAGATAGAACTACCTAATGGGGTTAGTGTTGTGACTCAAGAGATTTTGTTAAGAGAGT
This sequence comes from Pistacia atlantica, assembly GCA_026229545.1. Classification (NCBI taxonomy): domain Eukaryota; kingdom Viridiplantae; phylum Streptophyta; class Magnoliopsida; order Sapindales; family Anacardiaceae; genus Pistacia; species Pistacia atlantica. The sequence continues at coordinate 118,350 of JAPEIT010000104.1, forward strand.
CCTTAGTGATCCAAGGTAGGGAGTTAACCGTGGACTTAATAGTTTTCGATATGCCCGATTTTGATGTGATTCTGGGTATGGACTTCCTAGGGAGATATGGAGTAGAGATTGACTGACGGAAAAAGAAGGCGAGGTTTAACCTCGATAGTGGAGATAAGTTTAGTTTTGGAGAAGGCCATCAGTTGAGCATGCTGATTAGTAATGTGAAGGCCAGGAAGATGTTGAGAAAGGGGTGTTCGGGATATATTGCCCATGTAGTGCAGAGTGGTGATGTTCCACAGTTAGAGATTCAGAGGGTGCCAGTAGTTCGAGACTTTCTAGATGTGTTTCCAGAAGAGTTACTGGGTTTGCCTCAAGAGAGGGAGGTAGAATTTAGTATCGAACTAGCACCAGGACGGCACCAATATCTAAAGCCCCTTATCGAATGGCCCTAGTTGAGCTCCAAGAATTAAAGAAGCAACTCCAAGAGCTTTTAGATAAAGGCTTTATCCGACCAAGTCATTCTCCTTGGGGAGCTCCAATCCTGTTTGTGAAAAAGAGGGATGGATCACTAAGGATGTGTATTGATTATGTGGGAGTTGAATAAAGTTACAAAGAAGAATAAGTACCCACACCCCTGGATAGATGACCTTTTCGATCGCTTGAAAGGATGGCGTGTTCTCCTAAAATTGATTTGAGGTCCGATTACCATCGGGTGAGTGGTGAGCCGGATGTGGCTAAAAGCGCCTTCGTATATATGGGCATTATGAATTTGTAGTGATGCCTTTTGGCTTGACTAATGCCCCAGCAGTTTTTATGGACTTGATGAACAGGGTTATTCCATGAGTATTTGGATCAGTTCATTGTTGTCTTCATCGACGACATTCTGATTTACTCAAGGTCAAAAGAAGAACATGAGAAACACTTGAGATTAGTATTGCAACGGCTGAGAGAAAAGAAGTTGTGTGCTAAATTTTCTAAGTGTGAGTTTTGGCTGAACCAAGTGATATTCCCCGGGTCATACCGTGTCGAAGGAAGGGATTTCGGTAGATCCGATGAAAGTGAGCAATCCTGGAATGGCAGAAGCCGAGAACAGTGAAAGAAATCAAGAGTTTCTTAGGCTTAGTAGGTTACTACCGGCGATTTGTAAGCGGATTCGCCCAGGCTTAATTAAACCAGATGCTCTTACCAAACAGAAAACTCCTTTGTCTGTCACAGATGTGAAGAAAGCTTTCAAGAGTTGAAGAAGAGGTTAACACTGCACTGTGACTAGTGTTACCAGAGGGTGTAGATTATGACATTTATACGAACGCCTCTTTGCGGGGACTTGGCGCCGTGCTAATGCAGTTAGGTAGGGTTATAGCTTATGCTTCTCATCAATTGAAAGAGTACGAGACCAGATACCCTACGCACGACTTAGAATTAGCAGCCGTGGTCTTTGCCTTAAAGATTTGGAGGCACTACCTTTATGGTGTGAAGTAATATCTACACCGATCATAAGAGTTTAAAATATTTCTTCACTCAAAGGGAGTTGAATATGAGGCAAAGGAGGTGGTTAGAACTGGTTAAGGATTATGATTGTGAGATCAAGTACCAACCAGGGAAAGCCAATGTAGTAGCCGATACCTTGAGTAGAAAAGCCTATGTTTTCCTAACTTACCTGTGCGTAAAGAGTTAATAGAAGAATTGTCTAAGGAGCATTGTTGTCTCCTGGGAAGAATTCACCATCCTAGAGGTACATTTACTAGAGGAAATTAGAGAAAAGCAAGTGGCGATGAGGTGGTGTCGAAAAACAGCAAGTGCGTGAGGGTAAGACAGCAGAGTTCTTTGTGAGAGATGGTGTCCTCTATTTCAGAAATCGGTTGTGCATTCCTCCAAATGAGGAGTTGAAACAGAAAATTCTTATGGAGGCTCATGACACGCCGTACACCGCTCATCCGGGAGCAACCAAGATGTATTAAGATGTAAAGAAAGGCTATTGGTGGTCGGTATGAAGAAAGACATTGCAGAGTTTGTGGCTAAATGTCTAACTTGTCGGCCAGTGAAAGCAACATCAACGACCGCTAGTAGGGTTGCTTTCAACCATTGAGTATTTCAGAGTGGAAATGGGAGAGCATTTCAATGGATTTTATCACGGGTCTCCCTGAGTGCGTAAAGGGTGTAATGCTATATGGGTGGTTGTGGATAGATTAACCAAGTCAGCCCATTTTCTCCCAGTAAAGGAAAGTACCACTACAGATCAATTCGCTCAGATATACCTCAAGGAAATAGTCAGATTGCATGGTGTGCCCAAGACTATAGTGTCAGATAGAGATTCCAGATTTGTTTCAGCCTTCTAGACAAGTTTACAGAGGAGTTTGGGTACCCGTTTAGCATTCAGTACTGCCTATCATCCACAGACAGATGGCCAAACCGAGAGAACGAATCAGGTGCTCGAGGATATGTTGAGAGCCTGTTGTATGGATTATAGAGTATCCTGGCATGAGATGTTACCATTAGTGGAATTTGCCTACAACAACAGTTATCAGTCTACAATTAGAATGGTGCCTTACGAGGCTTTGTATGGTAGACGGTGTAGGTCTCCGCTTCATTGGGATGAAGTAGGCGAAAAAGATGAGTTGAGTACCGCTCTTGGGCCAGAGATGACTCAAAAACTAGTAGAAGATGTGAAGGTAATCATAAATAGAATGAAACAAGCCCAAGATCGACAGAAGAGTTATGCCGACTTGAAGAGGAAAGAGGTAGAATTCCAAGTGGGCGATAAGGTGTTTCTGAAAGTTTCCCTCTACAAGCGAGTAATGCGCCCGGAAGCAAAGGGAAGTTAGCACCGAGGTATGTAGGTCCTTTTGAGCTCTAGCAACGAGTAGGAAAGGTGGCCTACAGATTGGCATTACCACCTAGCATGGACAGGTTGCACGATGTCTTCCATGTCTCGATGCTACGGAAATATGTAAGTGATCCCCTCCACATCCTGAGCGTAGAGGACGTTGAAGTAGCAGAGAATCTAGTATATGAAGAACGTCCCAGTTCAGATTTTAGATCGAAGGGTTAAAGAACTTGGAACAAGAGTGTTCCGCTAGTGAAGGTCCTTTGGAGGAATCACAAAGTGGAAGAGGCCACTTGGGAAGTAGAGGGACATGCAGAATTCCAGCCCTTTCCCGAGTTATTTGCATGAATTTCGGGGACGAAATTCTTTTGAAGGGCCGGGGAAGAATTGTAACGCCCTCACATGAGGTACGAGTTATTGTTTCCTCAAAGCTCTTATTTGAGTTGGTTTTGGTAATATTATTTGACTGAGTGTTGTGTTGAATGCTTGCCCTGAAATTGGTTGAAAATAGAAGAAGTTCAGTGCCAAACTTCGGGCGGGCGAAGAATCTTCGGGCCGAAGATGTGTTGAAACCACGGGAAACTCTGGGCGGCTTTCGCGCAGTGAGATAGCCGGCATGCTGACAGCCGATTAAAATGATTGTTAAGTTTTAGATATTTTTCTTCTCTAAGGGCAATTTGACCATTCTACCCCTAATTAGCAGGAAAAGTGGGGAGTTAATTGTAAGGATTTTTCATGGAGAATAAGTTGTTATGGGGGTGTGCTTGTAATGAATCAAAGGACATAGATAGAATTCCCAAAGAAGAGTAAGGGCAAAATGGGAATGCTTTGGTATAAATTTCATTAAAAGGAATTAAGAGTTAGCAAACCCCTCATTCTTCTTCTCAAAAACGCAACTCTCCATTCTTGTTCCTCCCAACTTCTCTTTCTTTGATCAAGGAGTTCCAAGGGGTTTTTGAAGTGATTTGGGGTAGAAAATCAACCTAAGGCTTCCTAAGAGAAAGAGTCAAGCAAACCAAGTGAAAGGAAGAGTTGGTGAAGTCTCTCCATAACAAGGTAAGTAAATCCCAACCCAAGTTGAGAATTGAGAATTTTCTTGATTAGGGTTTTGATAGAAATGATGTATGTATGTGATATACATGTGATATGCCATGTATGGAGGTTTAAATAGAGATTTCTATGCCTTGTGATTGGTTATACCTTCCAAAGATAAGAAATGAGTTGTGGTTTGGGATGGTAGTTTGAGATGGAATTGAAGGGGTATTGTGGATCCCTTTTTGGAAGTGTCTTTCTATGGCAGGTTTTGTGGCTATGTGAGAGGGTTTCTCCCCATTTTGGATGATTAGAGAAAGATTTAGAATCATTGCTATAGTAGAGTTTTATGATGCACTTGAGTTGTTTGATGAAATGCCTAGTAGAGGTTTGAGTGTGAGTGGTGAACCTTAATTCTTGCAACATTGCATGTTGGCATTTCATAAGTGCATTAGTGGAGATGAATCATCCATATGCATTAGTTATGCATTGAAAAGTGACCTAAGGAACAGTAGGAAACTTTGTGTATGCAATTACTCTATGAGTAGAGAACTTTGTGGATTCAACTACTCTAAGGGTAGAGAATGAAAAATGCTAGAACAGAGTGAATTAGAAGAGTAGAAGAGATGGGTTGATGCTTTGTGATCATCACCCGACGAGCATTATGGGAATCGGGTTGATGCTTTGTGATCACCACCCGAATAGCCCTTAGAGATGGGTCGATGCTTTGTGATCGTCACCCGATAAGTATTAGACACGGATGGATGCTCTGTGACCACCACCCGGTTAGTCATTAGGAAAAGGGTTGATGCTTTGTGATCATCATCCGACATTTATTAGAGGTGGGTTGATGCTTTGTGACCATCACCCTGACGGTGACTAGAGACGGGTTAATGCTTGGTGATCGTACCCAAAAGTCATGAGAAACGGGTAGGTGCTAGGTGGTCTCCCCCGATAGTTAGGAAAATCGAGTTGGTGCTTTGTGATCCCCACTCGGTAGTCACTAAGAACGGGTTGGTACTGTGTGAATTCCACCTGATAGTCATGGAGAGTGAGATGGTGCTGTGAACGCCATCCGCGTACCTCGTAAGATGAGGCCATGATGTTAGTAGAAACAGAAATAGAATCGAAATAGTATAAGGAAAGAATTAAGAGTTATTCATACGGGGACAGGATAGATGAGGGTTTTACATCGAGCATTATTTTGTGCTTACCCCGTTATTTTCCTTTGTGGATGCAGGATCTAGGTGTTGATGCGGCTGGAGGGCTGGCAAGTGAGGAGCAATAGACACTGCTTTCCCTGCTTTTGTCTTTTTAAAACTGAATTTTTGTAAACAATACTCTTTGTGTATAAAAGACATATGACTTATAATGAAAAGAAAGTTTTGGGCCCAATTTTATATTGTTATTATGCATGCATTGTACTAGTTTTCAGCATTGTTACATTTTTGGTATCGAGCAAACATTTTGGGATTGAACAGGTGTACTATTCTCATCGCCACGACATTCTATAACCAACAATGTGAGTAATTCTTTCCTTACATAATTGTTTCTTGAGTTCATTAGTGTGATCATTTTGTAGATGAGGCGTAGTTATCAAATCGCGTAAGGGTGCGGTGAATGAAGGGGAACCTTCTAACCCACCCGTGAGTCTACGCCCCTTCCCTTGGATGAAGCTAGAACTGGGAATTATACATCAAGTTATGGCGAAGCTCAAGGAAGAGTTGTACCCCTCCCCATACAGTACCGCCGCTTACATATCGAAAGAGGACAACCGTACCTCCCCAAGATGTGCAATGTAGTTGAACCGATTTACGGTCTTTCTAGTCGGCATCAACCTCGAGTTTAAGGGTACTAGATCCAAGTAATAGCGTAAGAGTGGCGGGTGAGAACTGAGCCACGGGTTTATTTCCCATGTCGAATCCGGGAGAAGATCCGGTATGCAAGTTTCTTGTTTCGGGTGATGCCCGAATTTGGTGGGAATTAATGGAAGAAACTCATGACACGACAAGAATGACGGGAAGAGTTCAGCAAGAGTTTGAGGCCGAGTATAGAAGGAGAACCAAGTTCATGAGAAGGTCCAAGAATTTATCACTTACAGCATTAAGATAGAACTACCTAATGGGGTTAGTGTTGTGACTCAAGAGATTTTGTTAAGAGAGTCCTTAGTGATCCAAGGTAGGGAGTTAACCGTGGACTTAATAGTTTTCGATATGCCCGATTTTGATGTGATTCGGTATGGACTTCCTAGGGAGATATGGAGTAGATTGACCGACTGAAAAACCAAGGCCGCGCAGGTTTAACCTCAGCAGAGGTGATAAGTTTAGCCCTTTTGGAGAAGGCCATCATTGAGCATGCGATTAGTAATGTGAAGGCCGGGGGAAGATGTTGAGAAAGGGGTGTTCGGATATATTGCCCATGTAGTGCAGAGTGGTGATGTTCCACATTAGAGATTCGGAGGGTGCCGGTAGTTCGAGACTTTCTAGATGTGTTTCCAAGAGTTATCTTGGGTTTGCCCCTCAAGAGGAGGTAGAATTTAGTATCGAACTAGCACCGGGGGAGGACGGCACCAATATCTAAAGCCCCTTATCGAATGGCCCACCCTAGTTGAGCTCCAAGAATTAAAGAAGCAACTCCAAGAGCTTTTAGATAAAGGCTTTATCCGACAAGTCATTCTCCTTGGGGAGCTCCAATCTGTTTGTGAAAAAAGAGGGATGGATCACTAAGGATGTGTATTGATTATAGAGTTGAATAAAGTTGAAGAATAAGTACCCGCTTACCCCCGGATAGATGACCTTTTCGATCGGTTGAAAGGAGCGGCGTTGTTCTCCAAAATTGATTTGAGGTCCGGTTACCATCGGGTAAGAGTGGTGAGCTGATGCTAAAAGCGCCTTTATCGGATATGGGCATTATGAATTTGTAGTGATGCCTTTTGGCTTGACTAATGCCCCAAACAGCTTTTATGGACTTGATGAACGAGGGTATTCCATGAGTATTTGGATCGCCCATTGTTGTCTTCATCACGACATTCTGATTTACTCAAGGTCAAAAAGAAGAACATGAGAAACACTTGAGATTAGTATTGCAACTGAGAGAAAAGAAGTTGTGTGCTAAATTTTCTAAGTGAGTTTTGGTGAACCAAGTGATATTCCCCTGGGTCATACCGTGTCGAAGGGATTTCGGTAGATTTCTTGGTGATCCGAGTAAAGTGCAGTAATCCCGAATGGCGGTGAGAACAAGAAAGAAATCAAGAGTTTCTTAGGCTTAGTAGGTTACTACCGGCGATTTGTAAGCTGGGATTCGCCCTTGGCTACCAAACCGTGCTCTTACCAAAGCAGAAAACTCCTTTTGTCCGGGTCAAGATGTGAAGAAAGCTTTCAAGAGTTGAAGAAGAGGTTAACATCGCTCTGTACTAGTGTTACCGCAGAGGGTGTAGATTATGACATTTATACAGACGCCTCTTTGCAGGGGACTTGGCGCCGTGCTAATGCAGTTAGGTGTTATTATAGCTTATGCTTCTGTCAATTGAAAGAGTACGAGACCAGATACCCTACGCACGACTTAGAATTAGCAATTGTGGTCTTTGCCTTAAAGATTTGGAGGCACTACCTTTATGGTGTGAAGAGTAATATCTACACCGATCATAAGAGTTTAAAATATTTCTTCACTCAAAGGGAGTTGAATAGGATTGGAAAGGTGGTTGAACTCGGTTAAGGATTATGATTGTGAGATCAAGTACCAACCAGGGAAAGCCAATGTAGTAGCCGATACCTTGAGTAGAAAAGCCTATGTTTTCCGGCTTACCAGTCAGAAAGAGTTAATAGAAGAATTGTCTAAGGAGCAGATTGAAGTGGCTCGGGAAGAATTGCCACCCTAGAGGTACACTTCTTTACTAGAGGAAATTAGAGAAAAGCAAGTGGCGATGAGTGGTGTCGAGCTTCACAAGTGCGTGAGGGTAAGACAGCAGAGTTCTTTGTGAGAGATGGTGTCCTCTATTTCAGAAATCGGTTGTGCATTCCTCCAAATGAGGAGTTGAAACAGAAAATTCTTATGGAGGCTCATGACACGCCGTACACCGCTCATCCGGAGCAACCAAGATGTATTAAGATGTAAAGAAAGGCTATTGGTGGTCGTATGTTGAAAGACATTGCAGAGTTTGTGGCTAAATGTCTAACTTGTCGGCAGGTGAAAGTAACATCAACGACCGTTAGGGTTGCTTCAACCATTGAGTATTTAGTGGAAATGGGAGAGCATTTCAATGGATTTTATCACGGGTCTCCCCCAGAGTGCAGAAAGGGTGTAATGCTATATGGGTGGTTGTGGATAGATTAACCAAGTCAGCCCATTTTCTCCCAAAGAAAGGAAAGTACCACTACGTATCAATTCGCCAGATATACCTCAAGGAAATAGTCGATTGCATGGTGTGCCCAAGACTATAGTGTCGATAGAGATTCCAGATTTGTTTCACTCCTTCTAGACAAGTTTACGTAGGAGTTTGGGTACCCTGCTTTAGCATTCGCATCGCCATCATCCACGTATGGCCAAACCAGAGAACGAATCAGTGCTCGAGGATATGTTGAGCTTTGTTGTATGGATTATAGAGTATCCCTGGCATGAGATGTTACCATTAGTGGAATTTGCCTACAACAACGCTTATCACTACAATTAGAATGGTGCCTTACGAGGCTTTGTATGGTAGACGGTGAGTCTCCGTCACTTGGGATGAAGTAGGCGAAAAAGATGAGTTGCACGCTCTTGGGCCGGAGATGACTCAAAAACTAGTAGAAGATGTGAAGGTAATCATAAATAGAATGAAATGCCTCCCAAGATCGAGGAAGAGTTATGCTGACTTGAAGAGGAAAGAGGTAGAATTCCAAGTGGGCGATAAGGTGTTTCTGAAAGTTTCCCACAAGCGAGTAATGCGCCGGAAGCAAAGGGAAGTTAGCACCGAGGTATGTAGGTCCTTTTGAGCTCTAGCAACGAGTAGGAAAGGTGGCCTCAGTTGGCATTACCACCTAGCATGGACAAAGGTTGCACGATGTCTTCCATGTCTCGATGCTACGGAAATATGTAAGTGATCCCCTCCACATCCCGAGGCGTAGACGTTGAAGTAGCAGAGAATCTAGTATATGAAGAACGTCCAGTTCAGATTTTAGATCGAAGGGTTAAAGAACTTCGGAACAAGAGTGTTCCGCTAGTGAAGGTCCTTTGGAGGAATCACAAAGTGGAAGAGGCCACTTGGGAAGTAGAGTGGGACATGCAGAACCGTTTCCCAGAGTTATTTGCATGAATTTCCCATGGGGACGAAATTCTTTTAAGGGGGAAGGGGGAACAATTGTAACGCCCTCCCCACATGAGGTACGTAGTTATTGTTTCCTCTTTCGCTCTTATTTGAGTTGGTTTTTTGGTAATATTATTTGACCGAGTGTTGTGTTGAATGCTTGCCCTGAAATTGGTTGAAAATAGAAGAAGTTCAGTGCCAAACCTTGGGCGAAGAAGAATCTTCGCCGCGGCGAAGATGTGTTGAAACCACGGGGAAATCCTTCTCGCGCCATACTAGATTGTGGCTTCAATCACGGCGACAGGCCGATTAAAATGATTGTTAAGTTTTAGATATTTTCTTCTCTAAGGGCAATTTGACCATTCTACCCCTAATTAGCGGAAAAGTGGGGAGTTAATTGTGAAGGATTTTTCATGGAGAATAAGTTGTTATGGGGGTGTGCTTGTAATGAATCAAAGGACATAGATAGAATTCCCAAAGAAGAGTAAGGGCAAAATGGGAATGCTTTGGTATAAATTTCATTAAAAGGAATTAAGAGTTAGCAAACCCCTCATTCTTCTTCTCAAAAACGCAACTCTCCATTCTTGTTCCTCCCAACTTCTCTTTCTTTTGATCAAGGAGTTCCAAGGGGTTTTTGAAGTGATTTGGGGTAGAAAATCAACCTAAGGCTTCCTAAGAGAAAGAGTCAAGCAAACCAAGTGAAAGGAAGAGTTGGTGAAGTCTCTCCATAACAAGGTAAGTAAATCCCAACCCAAGTTGAGAATTGAGAATTTTCTTGATTAGGGTTTTGATAGAAATGATGTATGTATGTGATATACATGTGATATGCCATGTATGGAGGTTTAAATAGAGATTTCTATGCCTTGTGATTGGTTATACCTTCCAAAGATAAGAAATGAGTTGTGGTTTGGGATGGTAGTTTGAGATGGAATTGAAGGGGTATTGTGGATCCCTTTTTGGAAGTGTCTTTCTATGGCAGGTTTTGTGGCTATGTGAGAGGGTTTCTCCCCATTTTGGATGATTAGAGAAAGATTTAGAATCATTGCTATAGTAGAGTTTTATGATGCACTTGAGTTGTTTGATGAAATGCCTAGTAGAGGTTTGAGTGTGAGTGGTGAACCTTAATTCTTGCAACATTGCATGTTGGCATTTCATAAGTGCATTAGTGGAGATGAATCATCCATATGCATTAGTTATGCATTGAAAAGTGACCTAAGGAACAAGAGGAAACTTTGTGTATGCAATTACTCTATGAGTAGAGAACTTTGTGGATTCAACTACTCTAAGGGTAGAGAGAATGAAAATGCTAGAACAGAGTGAATTAGAAGAGTAGAAGAGATGGGTTGATGCTTTGTGATCATCACCCGACAGTTATGGGAATCGGGTTGATGCTTTGTGATCACCACCCGAATAGCCCTTAGAGATGGGTCGATGCTTTGTGATCGTCACCCGATAAGTATTAGACACGGATGGATGCTCTGTGACCACCACCCGGTTAGTCATTAGGAAAAGGGTTGATGCTTTGTGATCATCATCCGACATTTATTAGAGGTGGGTTGATGCTTTGTGACCATCACCCGACAGTGACTAGAGACGGGTTAATGCTTGGTGATCGTACCCAAAAGTCATGAGAAACGGGTAGGTGCTAGGTGGTCTCCCGATAGTTAGGAAAATCGAGTTGGTGCTTTGTGATCCCCACCCTGGTAGTCACTAAGAACGGGTTGGTACTGTGTGAATTCCACCGATAGTCATGGAGAGTGAGGTGGTAGTGAACGCCATCCGGCCGTATCCTAGAAGATGAGGCCATGATGTTAGTAGAAACAGAAATAGAATCGAAATAGTATAAGGAAAGAATTAAGAGTTATTCATACGGGGACGTATAGATGTGAGGGTTTTACTTATCGAGCATTATTTTGTGCTCACCCCGTTATTTTCCTTTGTGGATGCAGGATCTAGGTGTTGATGCAGTCGGAGGGGCGTCGGCAAGTGAGGAGCAATAGCTACACTGTTTCCCTGTTTTGTCTTTTAAAACGAATTTTTGTAAACAATACTCTTTGTGTATAAAAGACATATGACTTATAATGAAAAGAAAGTTTTGGGCCCAATTTTATATTGTTATTATGCATGCATTGTACTAGTTTTCAGCAGTTGTTACATTTTTGGTATCAGAGCAAACATTTTGGGATTGAACAGTGTACTATTCTCATCGCCACGACATTCTATAACCAACAATGTGAGTAATTCTTTCCTTACAGTAATTGTTTCTTGAGTTCATTAGTGTGATCATTTTGTAGATGAGGCGTAGTTATCGAAATCGCAGGAGGGTGCGGTGAATGAAGGGGAACCTTCTAACCCACCAGAGTCTACGCCCCTTCCCTTGGATGAAGCTAGAATCCGGGGAATTATACATCAAGTTATGGCAGAAGCTCAAGGAAGAGTTGTACCCCCCGTACAGGTACCGCCAGTTACACATGTCGAAAGAGGACAACCGGTACCTCCCCCAAGCATGCAATGTAGTTGAACCGATTTTTACGGTCTTTCTAGTCAGCATCAACCCTCGCAGTTTAAGGGTACATAGATCCGGCCAAGACAGCGTAAGTGGCTTGGGCGTGAGAACGAGCCACGGGTTTATTTCCCATGTCAGACCGGGAGAAGATCCGGTATGCAAGTTTCTTGTTTCGGGGTGATGCCCGAATTTGGTGGGAATTAATGGAAGAAACTCATGACACGACAGTAATGACGTGGGAAGAGTTCAGGCAAGAGTTTGAGGCCGAGTATAGAACAGAGAACCAAGTTCATGAGAAGGTCCAAGAATTTATCAGTTTACAGCATTAAGATAGAACTACCTAATGGGGTTAGTGTTGTGACTCAAGAGATTTTGTTAAGAGAGTCCTTAGTGATCCAAGGTAGGGAGTTAACCGTGGACTTAATAGTTTTCGATATGCCCGATTTTGATGTGATTCGGGTATGGACTTCCTAGGGAGATATGGAGTAGAGATTGGACCTGACGGAAAAAGAAGGCAGGTTTAACCTGAGATGGAGATAAGTTTAGTTTTGGGAGAAGGCCATCAGTTGAGCATGCTGATTAGTAATGTGAAGGCCAGGAAGATGTTGAGAAAGGGGTGTTCGGGATATATTGCCCATGTAGTGCAGAGTGGTGATGTTCCACAGTTAGAGATTCAGAGGGTGCCAGTAGTTCGAGACTTTCTAGATGTGTTTCGGAAGAGTTACTGGGTTTGCCTCAAGAGAGGGAGGTAGAATTTAGTATCGAACTAGCACCGTGGACGGCACCAATATCTAAAGCCCCTTATCGAATGGCCCTAGTTGAGCTCCAAGAATTAAAGAAGCAACTCCAAGAGCTTTTAGATAAAGGCTTTATCCGACCAAGTCATTCTCCTTGGGGAGCTCCAATCGCTTTGTGAAAAAGAGGGATGGATCACTAAGGATGTGTATTGATTATAGGGAGTTGAATAAAGTTACGCGTGAAGAATAAGTACCCGCCACCTCCCCGGATAGATGACCTTTTCGATCGCTTGAAAGGAAGCTGTTCTCCAAAATTGATTTGAGGTCCCGGTTACCATCAGGTAAGAGTGGTGAGCTGATGTGGCAAAATCGCCTTCGTATATATGGGCATTATGAATTTGTAGTGATGCCTTTTGGCTTGACTAATGCCCCCAAAGAGTTTTATGGACTTGATGAACAGGGGTATTCCATGAGTATTTGGATCAGTTCATTGTTGTCTTCATCGACGACATTCGATTTACTCAAGGTCAAAAGAAGAACATGAGAAACACTTGAGATTAGTATTGCAACTTGAGAGAAAAGAAGTTGTGTGCTAAATTTTTCTAAGTGTGAGTTTTGGCTGAACCAAGTGATATTCCCTGGGTCATACCGTGTCAAGGAAGGGATTTCGGTAGATCCGAGTAAAAGTGCGAGCAATCCGGAATGGCAAGTTTGAGAACAGAAAGAAATCAAGAGTTTCTTAGGCTTAGTAGGTTACTACCTCTGGCGATTTGTAGCGGGATTCGCCATTATTAAACTGTGACATACTTCCAAACAAAGAAAATCCTTTTGTCCGGTCAAGAAGATGTGAAGAAAGCTTTCAAGAGTTGAAGAGGTTAACATCACCTCCCCGTACTAGTGTTACCGCAGAGGGTGTAGATTATGACATTTATACAGACGCCTCTTGCAGGGGACTTGGCGCCGTGCTAATGCAGTTAGGTAGGGTTATAGCTTATGCTTCTCGTCAATTGAAAGAGTACGAGACCAGATACCCTACGCACGACTTAGAATTAGCAGCCGTGGTCTTTGCCTTAAAGATTTGGAGGCACTACCTTTATGGTGTGAAGAGTAATATCTACACCGATCATAAGAGTTTAAAATATTTCTTCACTCAAAGGGAGTTGAATATGAGGCAAAGGAGGTGGTTAGAACTGGTTAAGGATTATGATTGTGAGATCAAGTACCAACCAGGAAAGCCAATGTAAGTAGCCGATACCTTGAGTAGAAAAGCCTATGTTTTCCGCCACAGTGCAGAAAGAGTTAATAGAAGAATTGTCTAAGGAGCAGATTGAAGTGGTCTTGGAAGAATTGCCACCTCAGAGGTACTCTTCTTTACTGAGAGGAAATTAGAGAAAAGCAAGTGGCAGATGAGTGGTGTCAGAAAACAATTCAGCAAGTGCGTGAGGGTAAGACAGCAGAGTTCTTTGTGAGAGATGGTGTCCTCTATTTCAGAAATCGGTTGTGCATTCCTCCAAATGAGGAGTTGAAACAGAAAATTCTTATGGAGGCTCATGACACGCCGTACACCGCTCATCCGGGAGCAACCAAGATGTATTAAGATGTAAAGAAAGGCTATTGGTGGTCAGGTATGAAGAAAGACATTGCAGAGTTTGTGGCTAAATGTCTAACTTGTCAGCAGGTGAAAGCAGAACATCAACGACCGTTAGGGTTGCTTCAACCATTGAGTATTTCAGAGTGGAAATGGGAGAGCATTTCAATGGATTTTATCACGGGTCTCCCCAGAGTGCAGAAAGGGTGTAATGCTATATGGGTGGTTGTGGATAGATTAACCAAGTCAGCCCATTTTCTCCCAGTAAAGGAAAGTACCACTACGAGATCAATTCGCCGTATATACCTCAAGGAAAGCATGGTGTGCCCCCCAAGACTATAGTGTCAGATAGAGATTCCAGATTTGTTTCAGCCTTCTAGACAAGTTTACAGAGGAGTTTGGGTACCCGTTTAGCATTCAGTACTGCCTATCATCCACAGATGCATGGCCAAACCGAGAGAACGAATCAGTGCTCGAGGATATGTTGAGCTCGTTGTATGGATTATAGAGTATCCTGGCATGAGATGTTACCATTAGTGGAATTTGCCTACAACAACAGTTATCAGTCTACAATTAGAATGGTGCCTTACGAGGCTTTGTATGGTAGACGGTGTAGGTCTCCGCTTCATTGGGATGAAGTAGGCGAAAAAGATGAGTTGAGTACCGCTCTTGGGCCAGAGATGACTCAAAAACTAGTAGAAGATGTGAAGGTAATCATAAATAGAATGAAACAAGCCCAAGATCGATGGAAGAGTTATGCCGACTTGAAGAGGAAAGGAAAGAGGTAGAATTCCGTGGGCGATAAGGTGTTTCTCAAAGTTTCCCTCTACAAGCGAGTAATGCGCTTGGCTAAAGGTTGTTAGACCGAGGTATGTAGGTCCTTTTGAGCTCTAGCAACGAGTAGGAAAGGTGGCCTGATTGGCATTACCACCTAGCATGGACAGTTGCACGATGTCTTCCATGTCTCGATGCTACGGAAATATGTAAGTGATCCCTCCACATCCCGAGCGTAGAGGACGTTGAAGTAGCGAGAATCTAGTATATGAAGAACGTCCCGCCTTGGATTTTTAGATCGAAGGGTTAAAGAACTTCGAACAAGAGTGTTCCCGCTAGTGAAGGTCCTTTGGAGGAATCACAAAGGGAAGAGGCCACTTGGGAAGTAGAGGGACATGCAAGAACCGTTTCCCGAGTTATTTGCATGAATTTCGGGGACGAAATTCTTTTAAGGGGGAAGAATTGTAACGCCCCACATGAGGTACGTAGTTATTGTTTCCTCTTTCGCTCTTATTTGAGTTGGTTTTTGGTAATATTATTTGACCTAGTGTTGTGTTGAATGCTTGCCCTGAAATTGGTTGAAAATAGAAGAAGTTCAAGTTTGCAAACTTCTCGGGCGGGCGAAGAAGAATTCGGCCACGTGGTAATGTGTGTTGAAACCACTGGGGAAACTCTCCGGCTTTCGCCGCACTATGACAGTGTTTTCGCCGCGGCGACAGGCCGATTAAAATGATTGTTAAGTTTTAGATATTTTCTTCTCTAAGGGCAATTTGACCATTCTACCCCTAATTAGCGAAAAGTGGGGAGTTAATTGTAAGGATTTTTTCATGGAGAATAAGTTGTTATGGGGGTGTGCTTGTAATGAATCAAAGGACATAGATAGAATTCCCAAAGAAGAGTAAGGGCAAAATGGGAATGCTTTGGTATAAATTTCATTAAAAGGAATTAAGAGTTAGCAAACCCTCATTCTTCTTCTCAAAAACGCAACTCTCCATTCTTGTTCCTCCCAACTTCTCTTTCTTTTGATCAAGGAGTTCCAAGGGGTTTTTGAAGGATTTGGGGTAGAAAATCAACCTAAGGCTTCCTAAGAGAAAGAGTCAACAAACCAAGTGAAAGGAAGAGTTGGTGAAGTCTCTCCATAACAAGGTAAGTAAATCCCAACCCAAGTTGAGAATTGAGAATTTTTCTTGATTAGGGTTTTGATAGAAATGATGTATGTATGTGATATACATGTGATATGCCATGTATGGAGGTTTAAATAGAGATTTCTATGCCTTGTGATTGGTTATACCTTCCAAAGATAAGAAATGAGTTGTGGTTTGGGATGGTAGTTTGAGATGGAATTGAAGGGTATTGTGGATCCCTTTTTGGAAGTGTCTTTCTATGGCAGGTTTTGTGGCTATGTGAGAGGGTTTCTCCCCATTTTGGATGATTAGAGAAAGATTTAGAATCATTGCTATAGTAGAGTTTTATGATGCACTTGAGTTGTTTGATGAAATGCCTAGTAGAGGTTTGAGTGTGAGTGGTGAACCTTAATTCTTGCAACATTGCATGTTGGCATTTCATAAGTGCATTAGTGGAGATGAATCATCCATATGCATTAGTTATGCATTGAAAAGTGACCTAAGGAAGTAGGAAACTTTGTGTATGCAATTACTCTATGAGTAGAGAACTTTGTGGATTCAACTACTCTAAGGGTAGAGAGAATGAAAATGCTAGAACAGAGTGAATTAGAAGAGTAGAAGAGATGGGTTGATGCTTTGTGATCATCACCCGACAGTTATGGGAATCGGGTTGATGCTTTGTGATCACCACCCGAATAGCCCTTAGAGATGGGTCGATGCTTTGTGATCGTCACCCGATAAGTATTAGACACGGATGGATGCTCTGTGACCACCACCCGGTTAGTCATTAGGAAAAAGGGTTGATGCTTGTGATCATCATCCGACATTTATTAGAGGTGGGTTGATGCTTTGTGACCATCACCCGACAGTGACTAGAGACGGGTTAATGCTTGGTGATCGTTACCCAAAAGTCATGAGAAACGGGTAGGTGCTAGGTGGTCTCCCCCGATAGTTAGGAAAATCGAGTTGGTGCTTTGTGATCCCCACTCGGTAGTCACTAAGAACGGGTTGGTACTGTGTGAATTCCACCTGATAGTCATGGAGAGTGAGATGGTGCTGTGTGAACGCCATCCGGCCGTACCTCCGGTAAGATGAGGCCATGATGTTAGTAGAAACAGAAATAGAATCAGAAATAGTATAAGGAAAGAATTAAGAGTTATTCATACGGGGACAGATAGATAGAGGGTTTTACTTACTGAGCATTATTTTGTGCTCACCCCGTTATTTTCCTTTGTGGATGCAGGATCTAGGTGTTGATGCAATGGAGGGCGTCGGCAAGTGAGGAGCAATAGCTACATCAAGCTTTCCCTGTTTTGTCTTTTAAAACGAATTTTTGTAAACAATACTCTTTGTGTATAAAAGACATATGACTTATAATGAAAAGAAAGTTTTGGGCCCAATTTTATATTGTTATTATGCATGCATTGTACTAGTTTTCAGCAGTTGTTACATTTTTGGTATCAGAGCAAACATTTTGGGATTGAACAGTGTACTATTCTCATCGCCACGACATTCTATAACCAACAATGTGAGTAATTCTTTCCTTACAGTAATTGTTTCTTGAGTTCATTAGTGTGATCATTTTGTAGATGAGGCGTAGTTATCGAAATCGCGGTAAGGGTGCGGTGAATGAAGGGGAACCTTCTAACCCACCAGAGTCTACGCCCCTTCCCTTGGATGAAGCTAGAATCCGGGGAATTATACATCAAGTTATGGCAGAAGCTCAAGGAAGAGTTGTACCCCCGCACAGTACCGCCTGATTACATGTCGAAAGAGGACAACCTACCTCCCCCAAGATAGAATGAGTTGAACCGATTTACGGTCTTTCTAGTCAGCATCAACCCTCGAGTTTAAGGGTACTACATCCAAGAATAGTAAGAGTGGCTTGGGCGTGAGAACGAGCCACGGGTTTGCCTTCCCTTTATTTCCCATGCGACCGGGAGAAGATCCGGTATGCAAGTTTCTTGTTTCGGGGTGATGCCCGAATTTGGTGGGAATTAATGGAAGAAACTCATGACACGACAGTAATGACGTGGGAAGAGTTCAGGCAAGAGTTTGAGGCCGAGTATAGAACAGAGAACCAAGTTCATGAGAAGGTCCAAGAATTTATCAGTTTACAGCATTAAGATAGAACTACCTAATGGGGTTAGTGTTGTGACTCAAGAGATTTTGTTAAGAGAGTCCTTAGTGATCCAAGGTAGGGAGTTAACCGTGGACTTAATAGTTTTCGATATGCCCGATTTTGATGTGATTCTGGGTATGGACTTCCTAGGGAGATATGGAGTAGAGATTGACTGACGGAAAAGAAGGCGAGGTTTAACCTCGATAGGAGATAAGTTTAGTTTTGGAGAAGGCCATCGCTTGAGCATGCGATTAGTAATGTGAAGGCCAGAAGATGTTGAGAAAGGGGTGTTCGGGATATATTGCCCATGTAGTGCAGAGTGGTGATGTTCCACAGTTAGAGATTCAGAGGGTGCCAGTAGTTCGAGACTTTCTAGATGTGTTTCCAGAAGAGTTACTGGGTTTGCCTCAAGAGAGGGAGGTAGAATTTAGTATCGAACTAGCACCAGGGACGGCACCAATATCTAAAGCCCCTTATCGAATGGCCCTAGTTGAGCTCCAAGAATTAAAGAAGCAACTCCAAGAGCTTTTAGATAAAGGCTTTATCCGACCAAGTCATTCTCCTTGGGGAGCTCCAATCGCTTTGTGAAAAAGAGGGATGGATCACTAAGGATGTGTATTGATTATAGGGAGTTGAATAAAGTTAGTTGAAGAATAAGTACCCGCTTACCCCGGATAGATGACCTTTTCGATCACCTTGAAAGGAAGCTGGTTGTTCTCCAAAATTGATTTGAGGTCCGTTACCATCGTAAGAGCAGGCCTGAGCTATGTGGCTAAACGCCTTCGTATTCAGATATGGGCATTATGAATTTGTAGTGATGCCTTTTGGCTTGACTAATGCCCCAAATAGCTTTTTATGGACTTGATGAACAGGGTATTCCATGAGTATTTGGATCAGTTCATTGTTGTCTTCATCGCTTTACATTCGATTTACTCAAGGTCAAAAGAAGAACATGAGAAACACTTGAGATTAGTATTGCAACGGCTGAGAGAAAAGAAGTTGTGTGCTAAATTTTCTAAGTGTGAGTTTTGGCTGAACCAAGTGATATTCCCCGGGTCATACCGTGTCGGGAAGGAAGGGATTTCGGTAGATCCGAGTAAAGTGTGCAATCCTGGAATGGCGAGAAATGTTGAAAGAAATCAAGAGTTTCTTAGGCTTAGTAGGTTACTACCGGCGATTTGTGCAGGATTCGCCCGGTACTATAAACCTGCTGATGCTTCTTACCAAACAGAAAACTCCTTTTGTCGTCAAGATGTGAAGAAAGCTTTCAAGAGTTGAAGAAGAGGTTAACATCACTCCCCGTACTAGTGTTACCGCAGGAGGGTGTAGATTATGACATTTATACAGACGCCTCTTTGCAGGGACTTGGCGCCGTGCTAATGCAGTTAGGTAGGGTTATAGCTTATGCTTCTCGTCAATTGAAAGAGTACGAGACCAGATACCCTACGCACGACTTAGAATTAGCATCCGTGGTCTTTGCCTTAAAGATTTGGAGGCACTACCTTTATGGTGTGAAGAGTAATATCTACACCGATCATAAGAGTTTAAAATATTTCTTCACCTCAAAGGGAGTTGAATATGAGGCAAAGGAGGTGGTTAGAACCGGTTAAGGATTATGATTGTGAGATCAAGTACCAACCAGGGGAAAGCCAATGTAGTAGCGATACCTTGAGTAGAAAAGCCTATGTTTTCCCGCTTACCAGTAAAGAGTTAATAGAAGAATTGTCTAAGGAGCAGATTGAAGGGCTCCTGGGAAGAATTGCCCACCTAGAGGTACTTCTTTACTAGAGGAAATTAGAGAAAAGCAAGTGGCGATGAGTGGTGTGCGTAAACAACAAACAAGTGCGTGAGGGTAAGACAGAGAGTTCTTTGTGAGAGATGGTGTCTATTTCATAAATCGGTTGTGCATTCCTCCAAATGAGGAGTTGAAACAGAAAATTCTTATGGAGGCTCATGACACGCCGTACACCGCTCATCCGGGAGCAACCAAGATGTATTAAGATGTAAAGAAAGGCTATTGGTGGTCAGGTATGAAGAAAGACATTGCAGCAGTTTGTGGCTAAATGTCTAACTTGTCACAGGTGAAAGCGTAACATCAACGACGTTAGGGTTGCTTCAACCATTGAGTATTTGCAGTGGAAATGGGAGAGCATTTCAATGGATTTTATCACTTCCCTCCCTGCAGTGTAGTGGGTGTAATGCTATATGGGTGGTTGTGGATAGATTAACCAAGTCAGCCCATTTTCTCCCAGTAAAGGAAAGTACCACTACAGATCAATTCGCTCAGATATACCTCAAGGAAATAGTCAGATTGCATGGTGTGCCCAAGACTATAGTGTCAGATAGAGATTCCAGATTTGTTTCACCTTCTAGACAAGTTTACGGAGGAGTTTGGGTACCGTTTAGCATTCAAGATCGCCTATCATCCCACGCATGTATGGCCAAACCGAGAGAACGAATCAGGTGCTCGAGGATATGTTGAGCTCCCGTTGTATGGATTATAGAGTATCCCCGGCATGAGATGTTACCATTAGTGGAATTTGCCTACAACAACAGTTATCACTCTACAATTAGAATGGTGCCTTACGAGGCTTTGTATGGTAGACGGTGTAGGTCTCCGCTTCATTGGGATGAAGTAGGCGAAAAAGATGAGTTGAGTACCGCTCTTGGGCCAGAGATGACTCAAAAACTAGTAGAAGATGTGAAGGTAATCATAAATAGAATGAAACAAGCCCAAGATCGACAGAAGAGTTATGCCGACTTGAAGAGGAAAGAGGTAGAATTCCAAGTGGGCGATAAGGTGTTTCTGAAAGTTTCCCTCTACAAGCGAGTAATGCGCTTCGGAAGCAAAGGGAAGTTAGCACCGAGGTATGTAGGTCCTTTTGAGCTCTAGCAACGAGTAGGAAAGGTGGCCTACAGATTGGCATTACCACCTAGCATGGACAGGTTGCACGATGTCTTCCATGTCTCGATGCTACGGAAATATGTAAGTGATCCCCTCCACATCCTGAGCGTAGGACGTTGAAGAGTAGCAGAGAATCTAGTATATGAAGAACGTCCAGTTCAGATTTTAGATCGAAGGGTTAAAGAACTTCGGAACAAGAGTTCCGCTAGTGAAGGTCCTTTGGAGGAATCACAAAGTGGAAGAGGCCACTTGGGAAGTAGAGTGGGACATGCAGAACCGTTTCCCAGAGTTATTTGCATGAATTTCGGGGACGAAATTCTTTTAAGGGGGGAAGAATTGTAACGCCCCACATGAGGTACGTAGTTATTGTTTCCTCTTTCGCTCTTATTTGAGTTGGTTTTTGGTAATATTATTTGACTGAGTGTTGTGTTGAATGCTTGCCCTGAAATTGGTTGAAAATAGAAGAAGTTCAGTGTGCCAAACTTCGCCGGGGCGAAGAAGAATCTTCGCCGCGGCGAAGATGTGTTGAAACCACGGGAAACTCTCGGGCGGCTACATGACAGAAGCTTCACGCGTATGAGCCAATTAAAATGATTGTTAAGTTTTAGATATTTTCTTCTCTAAGGGCAATTTGACCATTCTACCCCTAATTAGCAGGAAAAGTGGGGAGTTAATTGTAAGGATTTTTCATGGAGAATAAGTTGTTATGGGGGTGTGCTTGTAATGAATCAAAGGACATAGATAGAATTCCCAAAGAAGAGTAAGGGCAAAATGGGAATGCTTTGGTATAAATTTCATTAAAAGGAATTAAGAGTTAGCAAACCCCTCATTCTTCTTCTCAAAAACGCAACTCTCCATTCTTGTTCCTCCCAACTTCTCTTTCTTTTGATCAAGGAGTTCCAAGGGGTTTTTGAAGTGATTTGGGGTAGAAAATCAACCTAAGGCTTCCTAAGAGAAAGAGTCAAGCAAACCAAGTGAAAGGAAGAGTTGGTGAAGTCTCTCCATAACAAGGTAAGTAAATCCCAACCCAAGTTGAGAATTGAGAATTTTCTTGATTAGGGTTTTGATAGAAATGATGTATGTATGTGATATACATGTGATATGCCATGTATGGAGGTTTAAATAGAGATTTCTATGCCTTGTGATTGGTTATACCTTCCAAAGATAAGAAATGAGTTGTGGTTTGGGATGGTAGTTTGAGATGGAATTGAAGGGTATTGTGGATCCCTTTTTGGAAGTGTCTTTCTATGGCAGGTTTTGTGGCTATGTGAGAGGGTTTCTCCCCATTTTGGATGATTAGAGAAAGATTTAGAATCATTGCTATAGTAGAGTTTTATGATGCACTTGAGTTGTTTGATGAAATGCCTAGTAGAGGTTTGAGTGAGTGGTGAACCTTAATTCTTGCAACATTGCATGTTGGCATTTCATAAGTGCATTAGTGGAGATGAATCATCCATATGCATTAGTTATGCATTGAAAATTGACCTAAGGAACAGTAGGGAAACTTTGTGTATGCAATTACTATGAGTAGAGAACTTTGTGGATTCAACTACTCTAAGGGTAGAGAGAATGAAAATGCTAGAACAGAGTGAATTAGAAGAGTAGAAGAGATGGGTTGATGCTTTGTGATCATCACCCGACAAGTTATGGGAATCGGGTTGATGCTTTGTGATCACCACCCGAATAGCCCTTAGAGATGGGTCGATGCTTTGTGATCGTCACCCGATAAGTATTAGACACGGATGGATGCTCGTGACCACCACCCGGTTAGTCATTAGAAAAAGGGTGATGCTTTGTGATCATCATCCGACATTTATTAGGAGGTGGGTTGATGCTTTGTGACCATCACCCGACGGTGACTAGAGACGGGTTAATGCTTGGTGATCGTTACCCAAAAGTCATGAGAAACGGGTAGGTGCTAGGTGGTCTCCCGATAGTTAGGAAAATCGAGTTGGTGCTTTGTGATCCCCACTCCGGTAGTCACTAAGAACGGGTTGGTACTGCGTGAATTCCACCCGATAGTCATGGAGAGTGAGATGGTGCTGTGTGAACGCCTATCCGCCGTGCACTCCGTAAGATGAGGCCATGATGTTAGTAGAAACAAATATAATCGTAAATAGGATATAAGGAAAGAATTAAGAGTTATTCATAATGGGGAGATAGATAGAGGGTTTTACTTATCGAGCATTATTTTGTGCTCACCCCGTTATTTTCCTTTGTGGATGCAGGATCTAGGTGTTGATGCAATGGAGGGGCGTCGGCAAGAGGAGCAATAGCTACATCAAGCTCGTTTTGTCTTTTAAAACGAATTTTTTGTAAACAATACTTTGTGTATAAAAGACATATGACTTATAATGAAAAGAAAGTTCTGGGCCCAATTTTATATTGTTATTATGCATGCATTGTACTAGTTTTTAGCAGTTGTTACACATACACTCTATCTCTAAATTTCAAGATTCCATTCACCCATTTGAATTCTGATTCTCTACCATCTTTCAACTGCTACTCAATTCCTTTACTAAACCTGTCATTCGCTTGTTTTTCTCTAATTTCCTCCAACAACTTAGACCGAACTTCAATTTTGGACAATTTCCCAAACTCCAACTCTATCCCCTCCTTCATTATCTCTTGTTTCAGGTGCTTCTGAAAAGTTAATTGAGCTAAGGAGACTTTCCTGCTGAGGGCATCTGCAACTACATTAGCTTTCCCTGGCTGATACATAATATCATATTCATAGTCCTTCACCAGCTCAAGCCATCTTCTCTGCGTCATATTCAATTCTTTCTGGGTGAAAAAGTATTTTAGACTTTTGTGATCTGTGTAAATATTACATTTCACCCCAAAGAGATAATGTCTCCAAATCTTCAAAGCAAAAACGACAGCTACTAATTCAAGATCATGAGTGGGATATCTCTTTTCATAGTCTTTCAATTGACGAGAGGCATAAGCAATCACCTTGCCTTTTTGCATCAATACCGCCCCCAAACCGTTATGAGAAGCATCAGTATAAATATCATAATCTACTCCATCCTCTGGAAGTGTTAAAATAGGAGCAGTAGTTAATCTTCTTTTCAATTCTTGGAAACTCTTCTCACAGGTTTCAGTCCATCTGAACGGGGCTTCCTTTTTTGTTAGAGCTGTGAGTGGAGAAGCTAATTTAGCAAAGCCTTCCACAAATTTCCCGTAATATCCTGCTAAACCAAGAAAACTTCTAACTTCTTTTACAGTCTTTGGTCTTGGCCATTCAATCACTGCTTCAATCTTACTGGGGTCCACTGAAATATCCTTTTGTGAAACAACATGTCCCAAGAATGTTACTTGATCCAACCAAAACTCATATTTGGAAAACTTAGCATATAACTTTTTCTCCCTTAGTCTTTGTAATATCAAATACAGACTCTTCCTTTGTTTTGGAATAGACCAGGATATCATCTATAAAAATTACTAGAAATTTATCTAGACAATCATGGAAAATCCTATTCATCAAATCCATGAACACCGCTGGTGCATTAGTCAATCCAAATGGCATCACTATAAATTCATAATGCCCATATCTGGTTGAAATGCACTTGGGAATATCCTTGTCGGCGACCCTCACTTGATGGTAGCCTGACCGAAGATCAATCTTGGAAAACACCGAAGCTCCCTTTAACTGATCAAACAAGTCTCAATTCTTGGTAATGGATACTTTTTTTTCATCGTCACCTTATTGAGCTCCCTATAATCAATACACATTCTCATCGAACCATCTTTTTTCTTCACAAATAAAATAGGAGCTCCCCATGGAGAATGACTAGGTCGAATAAAACCTTTATCTAACAACTCCTGAAGTTGCTTCTTTGACTCTTGTAACTCTGCTGGAGCCATTCTATATGGGGCTTTAGCTATTGGTGCCGCACTAGGAGCTAATTCTATACAAAACTCCACTTCTCTTTCTAGAGGAAGTCCTGGCAAATCTTCTGGAAATATATCTTCGAATTCTCGTACTATGGTTACATCTCGAACACTAAAGTTTGGAAACTTTTCTTTATTCACCACATTAGCTATGTACCCTGTACAACCCTTCCTTATCATCTTCATTGCCTTCACTGCACTTATCATTAGGCTGTGTAGATGACCTTCCCCAAAGGTGAAACTATCTCCAGCATCTAAGTTAAACCTGGCCTTCTTCTTCCGACAATCTATCAATACTCCATATTTGCTCAAGAAGTCCATTCCCAAAATCATATCAAAATCAGGCATATCAAAAACAATCAAATCAACATTCAACTCATGCCCATCAATCACTATAGTTTCCCCCATTAACAACTTATCGGCAAAATAATTCTCCCCATTAGGCATCTCGATTTTAACAGCATGTTCCACTTTACAAGGCTCTAAACCTAGTCTTTTTATAATACCATATGAGATAAAAGAATGGGTAGCCCCTAATCAATCACATATAAAGAGGTGGAGTGGAATTGTAATCGACCAAGAATCGCAGATGGATTGGCTTCGACTTCTTTCGAGCCACCGAGTAAACTCGGCAACAACCTCCAACACTCTGAAGGGAAGTAGCTTGAGTAACTTTACAGTCCTTTGCCATATGTCCCGGTTGTTTACATTTGAAACACACATTGGTTCCTAATAGACAATTCCCTTTATGCTGCCTCCCACATTTTTGACAATAGGGAAGATTATTCCTTCTCTGTTGTTGCTGTGGAGTCCTCTTATTCTTGCCACCCTTCTTTTGAAATCCTTGCTAAACTTTCTTTTACCTTTATCCTCCAGGGGCTTGAGGTGGAATTCCCCACTTCAGCTTTCAACTGCTATCCGGCTCGAACTAGAACTACCAATCACCAACTTGGGGTTCTCCATCCGCCTCTCCTTATTCACATAAATCTCCACCCTCAATGCCCTTCCAAGGCCTCACTATAAGTCGAGGAGGTTGACCACCCGCTATAACAATTTGGGCAATTTTTTGGGTGTAGTCCATTAATAAATCTCTAATATGACTTGTTGAGTACTTACCATAGTAGGAGCAAAACGGGCTAAGGAGTTGAACATTGTAGCATACTCTAACACATATTACCTGCTTCAATTCCGTGAACTCTTGAGTCTTCACGGATAACATGTCTCACCGACCGATATTCTGCTTCAAATAGCCTTTTAAATTTATTCCAGAAAGATTACTCACATAGGTATGCTCCATTAGCTTCCACCATACCCGAGCATCTCCTCTCAACAAATAGGAAGCATATGGACTTTTCCATCACTGCGGGAAACAACCAACCATTGCCCTCACTGACATCAGCCACCTCTATTACCGTCCGGATTGTTTGAACCATGAACTCTGGAGGTTAGTACTTTTGAGAAAGATTATAGATTGGTTCCACTTGTCCAGAAGGTGCGACACCCATCGGCATAACTCGGTCCAGCTACTGGAGGTGGGAACTCATTTGGAGGCCGAGGCAACACGAGTCCGAGGGATTTGTGTTCACTTGGTTACTTATACCCTCCGGGATCACCCTCCTAAAGGCCTCGGTAATGGCTTTTGGATCATCCTGTTGATTGCAGCCTCATCCAAAACAGAAGCATTGTGGGTAGACACAACTGGTCCACTATTAGGGGGTGCACTGCTAGTCGGTGCTATTGGTTGACTAGTGCCTACTTCATTAACATTCTCCTCGGCCCTCCTATTAACCTTTCGTGGACGCCTCGTAGCCATACCCTTTACTCACACAAATTTCTGTCAACATTAGCTAATTCTATTCACTAAACAAGTAAAGAAAATACTTACAGCAATCGGTTGGAGAGAGTATCTTGGGGACGCATGAGGAATGATACTTCCATTACTTATAAACACCATTTCTAGCATCAATTAAATATAAAATACTATAACAATTTAATCAAAACATTATTTCAAACGCCCAAAATCACGCTCTGATACCAACTGTAAAACCTCTCCCTAGCCGGGTATTTTCTAAGTATCCCTTAGCCATTGAGAACCTAGAAAACGCACGCCTAGGAAAGAAGTTTATTTTAAAATTCTATTTGAAGAATAAACTCGTAGTTTAAAACATATATATAGATATATGTGTTTAATTTTTTTCCTTAACTATAATAAGATCATTGTATAATCAAAAAAATATAGTTTCCTTTCTTGGAGTAAATTATGAAATCCATAGTAATACTTACTAGAACATACACATTTTTATAAAATTTACTAGCAATTTGATTTCCTTTATTAATACAACATATTTACTCCATTATAGAACATGGACATAATTACTACATTATGAAATATGAACATAATCACTACACTAAATATTAGCAAAACCATTCAATAGCCATCATTAAAGCATCCCCTCATACTCATAGCATCCCTTGGAATCCTCTCCCAACTTCATGCCTTAATCCGTACCTGCAAAACATTTTAAAACATTTCGTGGGGTGAGCACTAATCACTCAGTAAGGACTATGGCCATTTATAAACTATTAAGGTTCATTATACAAGTAAATTACTTAGGACTTTACCTACCTACAAAACATGACCTTCATTCTTTGACATAACAAGTTCATAAAACATGTCATACATTTTGGACTTTTCTCATAAATATAAGTCATAACATAACCATACATAATATAACATAGAACATAAATGACTTATGAAATATTCATGCACATGGCATGCTTATTTGTTTTGTCTATATACTTGACGATTTCATTAGTCTTTGTTATCCGATCGGATTCATTTGGACCATTACCTTGTTCTTGGTCGTCACCTCAAAGGACTCATGGTTTCCATAAGAATTCCATTCCTCTGATCTTGGTTTATACCTCAAGAGACTCATGGAATTCATTCTTTAACATTTTATAAATTTTTCATAAGACAACTAAATAAGCTATATGCATTACCATTATGAATGCAAACATATGGACTAACATCTCCCATGCTCAATCATGCTATATTCTTCTACTAAACTTCTTAACTTAATTCATTCAATTTCTCATTCAATTCAAGGAATTTTGGTATTAAGTTTATTCAGGGGTTTATTAGAATTAGAAACAAATGGGAATTTCCATTAACAAGTTGGATGCCATACAGTTCATCACTTTTCAAGCAATTTTTACCTTATCTTCCAATTCGAACTGGTTCTTACCTAAAACACAAACGTTTTAGGTCTGTTTCTAAAATTTTTAACACTTCAAGAATCAACTCAATCTGACTTCTATAACTTCAGTTATGACTGATTCAGTGAAGCATGTACAGTATAAGTCTTAAAACAGCCAAATCCGAATTCTATTCATTTTAACCATGTCACCTTCATTTGCACATTCATATTATTTGCCATATCATTCTAAGTATAAAAGGCCGTAAAAACCTCCCTTTTTACAGAACCAAAAGGTGCCAAAACATCGTCCAACTACAAATCTCTTAATTGGCATAATCATCCTCCATATACACACATACACCAATCAACACACCCATTTAAACAACTCATAACCAAAACATAGCATCACACTCATACTAACATAAATAAATGTAAGTTTCATAAACCCTAGGTGTTATAAATTGTAGTCATAAGGGAGATTTTTTCCTTACCTTAGTATTCAAAGCACAAAGGTACTCCTCCTTGGCTCCAAAGTTTCACATTTCTACCTTACACACATAACCACTTATGAATTTCTCTTTTAACTAAAAAATTCAGAAAAACTAGGGTTTTGAAACTCTCCTTTAGCCCTGAAATTGAAGTTCTTTAAGGGTGGATGGTGATCTCCTTTGAAAATCAACTTGAAATCCTAAGAAAATTTGAGAATAAAAGCTTGGATTAGTGGCTTTTATGGTGGATTTGAGAGATGAAGAAGAAGATGATACATTTGGGGTCTCCAAGGCCGACTACTCTCTCTTTAAACCTTGTAAATATTCATTCCATTGATACTCTAATGTGATTGGTCAATAAAAGTTAGATATAAAGGTCATTTGGCATAAATTTTTCATATAAGGGCGTTTTGGTCATTTCTACCACAACATAAAGATAAGTACTCATTTAATGCCATTTGAATTCTTTAAAACACTTAACCATTAAGCAATTCTATTAGGTAAATGACTAATTTACCCTTGGTGCACTTTTATGGACACTTAAATCATATGGTTTTGTATGAAAAGACCATTATACCCTTGGTTACCGTTTATGCCATTTAACCTTATCAATCAACTTTATAACCATTCTACCCTCATTTCTCTTCAATGACATCACCCTTTACACTTTATAATGGCCACATCTCGAAATACATGTAAATTGACAATTTTACCCTTCCATTCAAAAAAGAAAATTACTTGAAAAGGTAAATTTCATACCTTAGGGCATCAGAATAATAACGTGGGGTTTACAACTCCGTAATATATGAATGGTAGTATTATGTTGAGTCTTAATTTTAGCACAAAATGATGAAAATATGGAAAATAATTCAGAACGAGTCGCATAAGAAATAACCAAGTGCAACAGGAATAGTCATCAATAAAGGTAACAAAATATTTAAATCCAAAATTAGGGGTAACATGGCAAGGACCCCACACATCTGAATGCACTAACTCAAAGGGGGACGCAGCCCGTTTATTGACACGCTTTGGAAAAGACCTACGAATATGTTTTCCAAGTTGACACGACTCACAACTCAAGGACGATAATTTAGATAGACATGGGATCATTTTCTGAAGTTTGGAAAGACTAGGATGGCCCAAACGATTATGAAGGAGATCCAGAGACTCGGAGACAATGCATGCTGTAGATGGGATATGGAGATGATAGAGACCATGTGACTCACGTCCTGTGCCAATCATCTGTCCCGTGTCGCGGTCCTGCATAACAATAGAGTCAGTATCAAAACGAATAAAGAAATTTAAAGAGCGTGTAAGTTTACTGACAGACACGAGATTAAAGGGACAGTAGGGAATATAAAGCACATAGTTTAATTCTAAGGAAGGGAAGGGTTTTGCAAAACCAATAGCTTGAACATCGGCTTTAGACCCATTAGCTAAAGTAACAGGGGGTAAAGATGTAGTATTTGTAATCTGAGTAAGTAAACGAGGGTTACCAGTAATATGATCCGAGGCACCTGAATCTAGGACCCAAGGTCTCGAGCAGAAGACTGAGTAAGGTAGGCAACTAAATTACCTGTTTGAGCAACGGAGGCAATGGATGAAGAAGACTACTTACTGGCCTGATATTGTAAGTATTCATCATAATCAGTACCTGTAAGAGTTGAGGAGGGCTGAACCTGCACTGTAGAGGACTCAGAATGAAGATCAAAGTGATCAGCTTGAGCAATATTAGCAGCCCAAGTAGGTCGACCATGTAACTTAAAACATTTCTCTCTGGTATGCCCCCACCGATGACAGTAACTACACTTGGGTCGATTTCCTCTACCACCTTGGTCGTCCTGTTCTCTTTTAGTAAAAGTGTGGGACTGAGAAACGAGAACCGAAGAGTCACCAGGGGAATGCACTGTAGTAGGGGAGGAAACCCTAAGTAATCGGGCAAACACTTCATCAAGGGAAGGCACAATAGATCCAGCAAGGATTTGATCTCGAACAGGTGTAAGATTTGGACTTAGAGCTGCAAGTGTCAAGACCATAAAGAACTTGTCCTGTTAAGCCAAATCTTCTGCCGTAGATTTACCAGCTGGTAACAGCAGATTGAATTCTGTCTTAAGGGAGGCCATCTTACCAAGGAAGTTCGACATATTAATATCCTGTTGTTTGAGATGAACTAAGTTGGACATAACAGAATATAAACGTTGAATGTCATTTGTATAGAGAAGTTTAGCCTGACTCCAAATATCAACACAAGAGCGATAAGATTTGGATGTGAAAGTAGGTTCTATAGTTGTCAAAATCAACAAACTTTAGCGCTCAAGCTGAACATATAAATATAAATTTTAACATCATTTAGATTTGGAAGCAAACCTGTAAAATATCAAGCATATGGGTCATCTGGGCAACGAGAACACGATGCTTGGAAAAATACAACTTTTAAAATATTGGGTCCAAAATTTCAGCTTCACCATTAGCCTGATCAAGAAGTCAATTGAAACAACATTTTGGTTGGAAGTACACAATGTAACAAGAAAGTAAGGCAAATACAAATTGCAGACACATAAGCAGCAAAAGTTTTTCTTATTCCAAGCAAACAACACAAATAGACTGCAAACACCCACATCCTTTATCTACCAAATTGAGATGAAAAAAATGTTTGAACCAGGTATTCACCTTCTTCAAATGGTTTAGGCTCAATACCAGGATAGGGGTAAGAATGGTTCTATTACATAGACACAAAAACAAAATAAAAAGATTAAAAAATCAAGAGCACTGATAATCAATAAGAAGAGAAACAAGGTGCATTAAGGGAGAACAGTGACAAGAGACACGATACAATATCTGCATGTTGTTCAAAATTTTAGCCAATTAATCTTTACTAATTTAATGATTAAAAACTTAAAACTTTATGCAACCGATTGCTTGTCTGTATCACATCATATTGATCTTTTAAGTTGGAACTTTGAAGTTCAAAATCAACAAATTGCCATTAAATAGTCATCTGAAAACTCCAAATTCCCATATGGAACTAAATGGTTAAGAGGAAGCATTTAGAATGAAGGTCATCATCAAGCACATAAATATATACACAAAACTCTTCAAGAAAGAGAAAACAAGATTAGGGTGAGTCCACCCGACTTCTTAGAAATAGAATTGTCTCCTCTGTAAGTGTCCAAAGAGATAAGTCCGCTCTGCCCACTACAAAGCTTCTCTATCTGCTTAGGGAGTTCATTCTTACTCATAGAAAATGACCTGAAGCAAAAATGAAAACTAGAAAATTGTCATTTAAATTAAAAAAGAGAGAATATTATGTTTCATACAACATTGGAGCCCAAAAACGAAAAATTGCTTTCAAAAAGCATCATTTCCATGAACTTAAAAATTGAACCTCCCTGTAGTTGATGGCAGACTAAAATTTCTTATAGAAGCAAAAAGCTTCTCAGCCTTAATTGATCCACAAAGACACTCAAAGGAATCTTGTCGTAACTCCAGAAAATCCTCCATGGCACATGAGAAGCAAAAACTATAATTGTCAAAATCAAATGGTTTTAGCAATCAACGTGAAGACATTTTATTACTGCATAGGATACCTCACTCCCCATTGGATTTTGACTCCCATTATGCCTTGATGGTCTACTTATGTAACTTCATCTTACTTAATTTACTACTATAATTTCGAGTTAAGGGTTATTTGACATGACACAAACAACACACTAACCTGTTTTCCCAACCCTACTTCTCCCTACATCTAGATGTTACTTTCAAACCTATTTTCCTCTTTGCTCTTTATTTTCCCAATAGGATAATGTATGACTAGGGTTTTAGAAGCCTACTTTTTTTCATTCTAATTCCATCCCCAAAATTGTTTGGGCAGACTAGTTGTGGTTTAGAAATGGTCCATAGGTAGAAAATAGATAGATGTAAGAAGACAAGGCCACAAGCTTCTTGTTTTATGGGCTCCATGACCCAAAGTGGGACAATAAACATACTTCTCTCATCTACTTCAAGATTGCTCCCTATCCTCTTGACACTCAAACCAAATAAATAAATTACCTCTATTTTCTTAACATCTTGCTATTCTCCCTTTGTCTCTACAACTTTGGTCCCACCATATACATTACACCTCTGCTGAAACCCTTATTTTATTTACCAGCAATACATGCAATAAAAAAATGTGAAAGCTAGTTCAATTTGGGTTGCCTATAAGATAAGTTGGAAAAGGATATGTTCCAAGAAATACAGAAGAATAAACAATATAATAATTCATTCAATTATAATGAACTACGAATCTGAAATTGAAAATAAAAATTCACAAAGAAGAGAACCAACTAAGACACCGATCCTCACAATTGGGATGCACATATAAAAAATGCAACAATTTTCAAGCTATATAATAGAACAATACAGTAATACATACACTGATTTTCTGATGAGTTCCATCTCTATCTATTGCATCAATCATAACCAGAGAACCATGATGAGGGTTCTGCGAGTTTCAATAACTCACTGTCTTCAGTATAAAATAGCTTGAATTCCTCTCTCCATTGCTGATCACCTTCGTCATGAGGCTTCTTTACATTGTACTTGGCTGCATCAGAATCATTATAAATAGGTTGTATTGCTTCTTTGGGTAGACGAGGCTCTACTATGATTTCATTAAGAGTCCTAATATCAATTTCATGTTTTTTCTTCAATTGATCAATCTGTTTGTATGCCTTTACAGTTTCTTGTTCAGCTTCAAGAGCTCGCTTCTGAAAAAAAGAAATATAGAAAAAAGTATAAAATAAAATGTATCATTTAGAAATGGAAATATAAATATAAATCCAATAATTTTCAAGTGGAAAACTGATAATAAAGTTCTGTTGGGAAGTACTTTCAAAATCTGGGAGGCCTTTCCATTTAATTAAAACTTCCCAACTCCCATTCAGTAGCTTTCTTTTCTTTAGTCTCTCGGTGACATTGCTAAAATCAAGTCTTCATCCAGGCCAGTTGGCAGGGGTTGGACATGTGAAGGTGGAGAAGTAGTCTTCCTAAGTTGGGACACATGAAAGACGTTGTGAATCCAGTCTGTGGATGGTAGCTGCAGTCGGTAAGCGACTGATCCAATTTTTTTCGTAATCACAAAAGGCCCATAGAACCATGGACTCAACTTCTCATTGTAAAGATGGGCCAAGGAGCGAAGGCGGTAAAGCTATAGCTTGAGCAAAATTGAATCTCCCACTTCAAAGTTGACTTCTCTCCTTTTGTCATCTGCAAACTGTTTCATCCGATTTTGAGCCTTGACCAAATTATCTTTTAGTTCTTGAAGGATATTATTGCGGTCATGTAGTTGTCGGTTGACTTCTTCAACATGGCAAGGATGTTCAGAATGTTTCAGGATGACTGGAGGGGCTCGACCATACAATGCCTTAAAGGGTGTCATGCCAATTGAGTTGCTAAACGTAGTATTAAACCAAAATTCTGCCAATGGAATCCATTTGGGCCACTATCGGGGTTGAGCACTAACAAAGCAACGGAGATATGTTTCCAAACAACGGTTTAGTGCTTCCGACTGACCGTCTGTTTGCGGGTGATAGGCTGAACTCATACGGAGTTGGGTTCCAGACTGCTTGAACATCTCACCCCAAAAATGACTAATGAACACCCGGTCGCGATCTGAGATGATAGAACGCAGGAACCCATGTAGCTGGACAACCTCTTTAATGAATAAATGTGCAACATCTTGAGCTGTATATGGATGTTTCAGGGTGAGAAATTGGCTGTACTGGGTTAAACGGTCTATCACCACCAAAATGGTGTCAACTTGAAAAGCCCTTGGTAAGCCCGTGATTTAACCATCGAAATGTCTTCCCATACCTGATTTGGAATAGGTAACGGTTGCAACAGCCCAGCCAGACTCAGAGCTTGATATTTACTCCTTTGGCAAACCTCACATGCCTCAATAAAGGTGCGTATATCTTTTTTCTTACCCTCCCAATACATTACATTGGCCAAGTGTTTGTAAGTGCGGAAAAACCCTGAGTGACCACCCATGGGAGACGAGTGAAACTCTTGTAATAACAGTTGAATATGCACCCCTGGTAGCGTGCCGAATGCACCAAATTAATTAACCTTACTAACCTAACTATTGAATTGTATAAAGGGCAAGCAAGGGTCGATCCCACAGGGAATGACTCGATTAATTTCTATATTCTAAAACAATAAAAACAATAGAAACGCAAATTAAACTCTAAACGAGTAAAACCTAACAACGAATGAAAGAAAGGGGGTTTGTATTCAAGGCAAACAAAAGTAAAACAGAGAAATAAAATATCAGGTTAAACAATCAGCTCTCGGTTCAAAATCCCCCTAAACATGCATTGGACATAAAGTAACCGTAACACTGCTCTATCTCATCATTATGAAACTACTGACCCTAGGAAACAACAAGCTCTGTTACCCGAATTCTCCCTTAGTTTGTACACTACCGAAACAAGCTCTTCGAGTAGATACTAACCCTTGAACAACCTAGAACAAGCTCTCTAAATTTAATTCAATGGCAGCCTTAAGAATTAGGAGAATAGATCAATCTAAGCAACAATCACGCAAGCTCGGATTATTTAACTTAGGTTATGTTATTCAAGACAATAGACCAAAAACTTGTCCATAATCAGCTATCATCATGTGTCACTCGTTGAATAGAAAAAGGACAATTACGGATCACAATTCCTAATTCTAACAGTAAATTCGATTAAACAATTTAGCGGAGGCCAAAACTAAATCACTCAAACAAGAATCACAAACAATTAAAACAGAATAACATAAACAATTCCAATAAAAACGAGATTAAGAACAATGTTACTAGAGTCAGGTTACACCAATGACATGAAATTAGGCTTCAAAATCCCCTTGAACTGAAGAAGGAAATTAGCCGCACATCTTGATATAGAAAGCAAAAAAAACTAAAAGAAAAACTCTCTGCTGCTCCTCCCGTTTAACCTAAAAAATTCTAATTAAATAACATGTCTTTTCCTTAATTCTTCCCCAAGAATCACTGAATTTCTTTCCTAGACGTTTCCTAGAAGATAGACTTCCAGATTTGACAAAATCTGATCAGATATGGATTCCAGAATTCGTCTCCAGCTTGCACCAGGATTCTTGCAATGTAAAAGATCTTTTCTGGGCTCCATCACTTCGTAAAAATTGTATTCTAGGATGTGTAGATGAATCTGGGCTTTTGAATCACCTGCTTTTGATATCTGACGCTCCAGTTAGGCCCGTTTGAAGATTTAATGCTCAGCTAAGGAATCCTTCTGCGACTAGGATT
Source organism: Pistacia atlantica (assembly GCA_026229545.1). Classification (NCBI taxonomy): domain Eukaryota; kingdom Viridiplantae; phylum Streptophyta; class Magnoliopsida; order Sapindales; family Anacardiaceae; genus Pistacia; species Pistacia atlantica. The sequence continues at coordinate 154,110 of JAPEIT010000104.1, forward strand.
CCAGGTCCGGTTTTGCAACAACAACTGAGAACCCAAACGAACTCGGATTCTCACTAATAATACCTTCCTGAAAAGCTTGATTTGTCTACTTTAATTTATCTGAAGACCACTTTCGCAATTGAGGAATCTAACTCCATGAAAAACCTGGAAAACGCAGCACTGGTTAGAATAACAAAAAATCTGGAAAATCTGGAATTTCCTAATCTTTTATCACTTACTTCCTAAAGTCTATCCAACTATGCCAAACTCACAAAATAAACTCTAATCAATTCAAATAGGCATAAAACATAACAAAAAACATAATATGGAAGGAATAAAAATATATCAATTACACTCTTATCAGCCCCCGTGCGTGGCACAACCAACCTGTCATGGTACATCAACTGGTTCCCCACCAGTTTATAGGGCAGTCGGCTAGGACGGGTGAATCAGTAGTTTTTGCACTATTTTCCTCAACTTGGCATCTTGGTGGATCGCATTTTCCAAGTCTTCTCTACCTGCAAAACAACTTATGGATAAAGCATTAAGTTCCCCAACCTTAATTCTTCTAGAAAGTGTGTCAGGTACTTTATTCTCTTGACCCGGTTTGTATTGAATCTCAAAGCGAAGCCCTATCAACTTGATCACCCACTTTTGCTGATCCTCACTCAATAGTCTCTGATCATTTAAGAAGTGTAAACTCTTCTGATCTATCTTTCTCACGAAATGTCTGCCCAATAAATAATGTCTCCACTTTTGGATTGCCATGACCACAGCCATAAGCTCCATCTCATAGATCGACTTAAGTCGGGACTGTAACGACAACCCTTTGCTCAAGAATGCCAAGGGTATATTTTCTTGCATGAGAACAGCCCCCAACCCATGGCTAGACGCATCTGTTTCAATAACGAATTCCTTAGAAAAATCGGGCATAGCTAAAACAGGTACTGAAGTCATAACCTGTTTCAATTCTTTGAAGGCCCTCTGTGCGTCACTGCTCCATTTGAACGCATCTTTCTTTAATAGTGCAGTTAGAGGAAGTTCAATCCTACCATACCCATTGACAAATCTTCGATAATACCCTGTCAAGCCTAGGAATCCCCAGTGAGCTCTTAAATTTTTTGGAACTGGCCATTGCAGAATGCTATCAATTTTGGAAGAGTCAACTGCTACTCCGGTTGACGAAATGATGTGTCCTAAATACTTGAGTTCTCGCTGCCCAAAGAAACATTTTTTGTGGTTGGAGACTAACCTGTTCTCGTACAGTGTCTGCAAGGTGATTGTTAAGTGTCGCAAGTGATCATCCATATTCGCATTGTATACTAGAATATCATCAAAAAACACCAGAATAAACTGCCGCAAGTATGGCCAAAAAATGTCATTCATTAGCGCTTGGAAAGTTGTTGGTGCGTTGGTTAGACCGAAGGGCATGACTAGCAATTCATAATGGCCTTCATGGGTTCGAAAGACGGTCTTCGGAGTATCTTCTCCTCTCATTCTGATTTGGTGGTACCCCGACATCAAATCTAATTTGGAGAAGATTGTAACACCCCCAAATCATCAAATAACTCATCCACTACTGGAATTGGGAATTTGTCCAGAACTGTGATTTTGTTTACTACTCGATAATCGACATAGAATCTCCATCCACCATCTTTTTTCTTGACTAATAACACGGGACTAGAGAATAGGCTGATACTCGATTTGATAATGCCGGAGGCTAACATTTCTCTTACAATTCTCTCAATCTCATTTTTTTGGTAGTAGGGACAGCGATAAGGTCGAATGTTTGGTGGTTATGCGTTAGGTAAAAGCCAAATGGTGTGTTCATGGTTCCTAATGGGACGTAGGCTTGTTAAAGGTTTAAAAACCACTTGGAACTGCTCTAAAATTTCCCTCAATCGACTATCCACATCGTCCCCATTTTCTGGCTGTTTTTGCAAAGATCCAAATTCTACTAAATAGCCTTGCCCTTCCTTCTGAATTGTCTTCAACATTGCCTTCAGAGAGACCAATGTCTTGCTCAGAGCTGGGTCCCCATAAAGTGTCACCGTCTTACCATTCTCCTTGAATCTCATTACCTGATTTTTCCAATCTATCGTGATTTCTCCCAACGTTTCTAACCCAGCCATTCCTAACACCACATCCGAACTGTTCATATCAAATGGGAAGAAATCCAACACTGCAGTCACTCCCTGAAAATCACTACAGACTCCTTGGCATTCACCTTCACTTCTCACCCGGTAATCATCCCCTACCCTCACTCCAAAGGACTCTGTTCCAGTAATAGGAATTTTTAATTTCTCCACTGCTCCTCTACTAATGAAATTATGAGACACTCCACTATCAATCAAAACAATCAGCTCTATATCCCGAATGTTCCCCTTCAATTTCATGGTTCTTGGCCCATTGATTCCCATGACAGAACTGAGTGACAACTCCATATCCTCTTGGTTAGCTTCCTCAGCTTCCTCGTTCATCTCTGTTAGAGTAGATGCCCTAGAGCCAATCAATTATTGTGGAATTGACTCTTTGTAATAATGTTCATTAATCAATAATAAAAGGCATTTTATTCTATATCGCGTAAATCATTATTATTGCAATATGTATTGATATATGTCCTTAGAATGGTAGAACGTGACGAGGGTATCAAGTGTTTCAAATCTTGATAGTGAGAACCCTATGAGCACATATGGTGGCCATTCTAGAAACGTCGTGCTAGTATTGATTATTCAAGTAAGGGCACGAATGATAATACGGTAAGGCTATCATAGTGTTGAACGACCACTGCGAAAGGCGGTGCGATCTCACTTGTCAAGGTTGTTCGGTGACAACCTGGTGCAACACATGGGTGCTTGTTGTAGGCGGATATACCACGGCAAGTTCACCTGGGTGACCCAGAGGATTCCATATGGATGGTAACCCCAGTGTCTATGGAACAAATCCTCTAACGAATGGTGGTGCATGTGATCCTTAGACTTGAGATCACCGGAGTGCCTTGTGCACCGATTGGTACAGTTTGACGCTAGTCTAACGCGATTCTATTCGAGTCACGTCGACGGTGGTGATTGGCTATATCAAGGAGTGTATCAAGACTATGGTGGATTGATAAAGGATTCATCACTCCCGGGTGCGGGAGAAGTTATCTCACGGCGCAATTCAGTATATGGCAATGACACTAAAACTGTGGCCACAGTGGGATTGAGTTGTTGCTCTATCCAGATTATAATACGGGTCATTGGTCCGTAACCGAGTATATAATATCGAGTAACCGAAGGTTGACACTATTTCTATGCCTTCGTCTCGCGAGATAAGCATTATGATGAAAGGATCGGGTTGTGCGGTAACCATATCGTTGACGGTAGCTACTTTGTTGAATCCGAATCTATCGGGTGGCCATGATGCCTTGCTAGGGGCCAATCTTGGAGTCCGTGTATTAGTGAGACGATTAATTGGTGTTAATCACGATACTATACACTACCGGTATGATGAGGAGCCTATGGGTCACACACATAGAAGATAATTTAAGAGCTAAGAAGAAAGAAGGGCGTTTTCGTCTTTTTAGGCGAAAGGGTATTTTGGTAATTTCATAGTGCAATTAAATTTGCTGAGGTCGTAGCCTTTTATTTAATTTGTTAAAAATTAAATAAGTGAAATTACGGTTAAATGTGTGTTCGCACATATTTAATTAAATCATCATTAATGTTAAATGTTAATTAAATATTAATTGATTTTAATTAAGATAATGATGAATTAAATTAAAATATCAAATTGGGAGTGTTTGGCAACATGGGGTGTTTGGGTTGGAGCCCAAGCCCATTCCATGTGGGAATAGGGCAACTTGGTTTGCCTATAAAAGGAATAGTGTTTGTGTGATTTAATTAATTAATTCATTTTGCCTTTTTATAAAAACACACACAGCAGCCTATTGAAACACTCCCACGCCACTTTCTCTGTTTGATTGAAATTCAAACATTTTTGTTTTCTTCTTGATTTCTTAAGGCCAAGGAGGATCTAGCAAATCCCTCCTTGGTTCTTGGTGGTTGTCTTCGTGTGGACCTCTACGGTTCGATCCTACACTTGGATCGGTAGCAAACACATTCAGGGACAACATTGGTGGAGCCTCCAAACGTGGGTATGAATCTAAACCTTTGGATTTATATATTTTCTGCAGATTCTTATTATGCATAAACTGTAAAATCTATGCCTTGATTTTGGGTTCTAAGGAACGATCGTGGTTGTAAAGTTTTGTTTTTCCGCTGCGCAACCGGGTCGTTTACTAACAATCTCTTCCCCTTTAACAAGCTGAGTTTCTTCCTTTTCTTCTTCCACAAGGATGACTTGAAATTGTCTGTCTCAATAACGATGACAAAGAAAAAAATTTGCATCACACCTAAAGCATAAGCTTCTCTCTCTTTTCTTCTAGATTGTAACGCCCCACTTGAGGTACGTAGTTATTGTTCCTTCTTTTGCTCTTATTTGAGTTGGTCTCTTGGTATTATTGTTTGGTTGACATTCGTTTGAGTGTTGTGTTGAATATTTGCCCTGAAATTGGTTGACAATAGAAGAAGTGTAGTGTGCCAAGCTTCGCCGGGGCGAAGAAGAATCTTCGCCGCGGCGAAGAGGTGTTGAAACCACGGGAAACTCTCTGGACAGTTTCGCCGCGGCGACAAAAGCTTCCTCGCCGCGGTGACAGTCCGACCAAAATGTTTGTTAAGTTTTAGATATTCTCTTCCCTAAGGGCATTGTGACCATTCTACCCCTAATTAGCAGGAAAAGTGGGGAGTAAATTGTAAGAAAATTTCAAGGAGAACATGTTAGTATGGGGGTGTGTTAGTAAGGAATCAAAGGATATGGATGGAATTTCCATGAAAGAGCAAGGGAAAAATGGGAAGAATGAGTTATTAAGAGATATTAAAAAGGGTTTAGTCTTTGAAAGCTCTTCATTTTCCCATTCCACCGCCTCCTTCATTCTTCCAAACTCTCTCAAATTCCTTCAATCTTCCAAGGATTTCCAAGAGCTTTTTTGAGTAACTTTTAGTAGGGTTTTAATCTAAAGCTTCCTAAGGTAAGGATTCTTGCTTTAGATGAGAGTTTTATTATGTTTTGATTAGAGTCTCATGTTGTGATTGTTGGTTAAGTTGTAGAGGAAAAGCAAGCTCCCAAAGGAAAGGAGAAGTGTTAAAGAAGCTAATTTCTCATAAGGTAAGTAAACTCAACCTAAGTTGAGATTTAAGAACTCTTTTGAGTAGATTGATATACATATGTGTATTCTTTTAATTGTTGAGATTAGTAGTTATGATTGAGTTATGAGAAGTGTTTTATTTGCTTGATGTTGGGTTGAGTTTGATAGAAGTTGGGGGAAGTTTTGAGCAAGTTTATGGAAGTGTTTCTCTTTTGACAGGGAATTTAGAGTTTATGAGGGAGCTTTCTCCCATTTGGTTGATTAAAGAAAAGAGAAAAGCTAGAGTTAGAGTAGAGTTGTTTATGCACATGAGTTGTATGATGAAATGCTCAAAAGAATCATAAGTAAGGGTAGAAAGCCTTAATTGTTGCTACATGTCATAGTTACTTTTCATAAATGCATTAATGAGTATGAGTCATTGATGTGCATTAATTATGCTTTACTTATGCATTAGAAAAGAGAGTAGAGAAAGAGTAGAGACTTTTGAGTTTAGACTACTCTAAGAGTAGAAAGAAAGAGAGAATGAGCACTATAAAGTAAAGCTAGAGTAGTGCTTAATAAGAGAATATAGTAAGTTGTGCGATGGGGAACCTGTGAGTACGGGTAGAGTATTCCCGCATGTACGCCGCATCAAGAAAGCGGCCAAAGTATCAGAAAGAGAAGTGGTGTAGCCCATAGTGTACATGCGGATGAGGGCTATACCCGAGTTTACCCGAGAGATTCTATGCACTCACATGGCCAAAGGTTCCGAATCCATGCATAACCAAGTCTGATCGGCTAGAATGAGTAGAAGTCACAGGGAGTGGGAGCGAGTCCCAACCGTGCCTTCGGTCAGATGGGGCCGTGACTTACTAGAAAGAAAGTTAGTATAGAGGAGTTATGAGAAAGAGAAATTATATAGTTTTATTAAAGAAAGAGTTACGGAGATATTGGAGTTCAGGGGTTTACTTACTGAGCCTTGTTTGTGCTCATCCAGTTGTTCCCTATGTTTTTGCAGGTTCTAGATGAGGACACAGTCGGATGGACATCGGCACATGAAGAGAAATGGCTACACTGTCCACCCTATTTTGATAGTTTTGCATATGTCACAAATCTTGTATATATTTGTGTAAAGAATGCATATGTTTAATAAAAGAAAAATTTTGGGCCCAACTTTTTATATTATTGTTACATGTACTTTTACTATGCATGTTTTTATAAGAATGGAGTCGTTACATTTTTGGTATCAGAGCAAAGATTTTGGGATTTGACAGTGTACCATTCTCATCGCTACGATGTCCAAGAGCCGACTGTGTAAGTTAATTATTTCCTTATGTCAAGTGTTCTCTTAAATTGATCAAGTGTGGTCATTTTGTAGATGAGGCGTAGTAACTGAAATAAGGGTAAGAGTGTGATGAATGAGGGAGAACCCTCTAACCCACCAGAACCAAACCCCCCTACTCTTGATGTGACATTGATTCGGAATATTGTTCAAGAGGTGTTAGCAGAGAGTCAGGGGAGAGTTGTACCAGAAAGAACTGAGACCCCTAGTCAAGGACGACCCGCAAGACAAGAGCGTAAGGGGCCGGTACCTCAAGTAGTACCGAATCGAGTTGATCCGGTTCAGGGGCTTGCAAGCCAACACTAGCCGTCAGAGTTTAAGGGCACAAGGGATCCGCTAGAAGTAGAAGAGTGGTTTAAGTCCGTAGAGCGGATAGTGGCCTTGTTTCCCATGAACGACAGAGAGAGAATCAGATATGCTAGTTTTCTATTTCGGGGAGATGCTCGAATTTGGTGGGAACTAATGGAAGAGACTCACGACTCGGTTCTAATGACTTGGGAAGAATTTAAGAGACTATTTGAAGCCGAGTATCAAACGGAAGACCGAGTACATGAGAAAGTCCAAGAGTTCATTAATTTGAAACAGGGGACTAGTACGGTGAAAGAGTATTCGGTAAGATTCAATTCCCTAGCCCGATTTGCACCCGGGATAGTGTACACTCTAGTGTTGAGGAGGGACAATTTTGTACAGGGGTTGAAATCCGATATTGCCCGAGATGTGATGACAGGAGCTGAGCCTCCTCATACCTATAGTGAGGCTTTAACAAGGGCGTTAAGGGCAGAGATTTATGTAAATAAGCACATTGTCGAAGAGTCATCTTTACCGGTACTCAGTGAACCATCCACTACTTTGCAGAGGGAGAGAGTGGATATGACAAAGAATAGAGAAGTAAGGGCCAAGAAGAAGTTTCAACCCAAGAGTAACGGGAGGGATTGGCGGATTGCGCGGCCCAGCAGAAGGGTGGTTGCCCCTTTGTACTAAATGTGGGAGGAACCACTCGGGGGAATGTTTAAGGGATAGAAATGTGTGTTACAGGTGATAGCCAGGGCATCTGAAGAAGGATTGTAAAGCTCATTTTCCGCCCGCAGCTCAGAGTTCGAGAGGTACTAATGCTAGAGTTTTTACGATGGCTTAGGGTGAAGCTGAGGCCAGTCCATCAGCTGTAACTGGTCAGTTGCTATTCCATGCTATTTCTTTATATGCTTTAATTGATTTTGGGGCTACCCATTCTTTTATATCGCATGGGATGATCGAGATTAGGTTTGAAACCTAGCAGAGTGAGTCAACCTATTAAGATTGAGTTACGATGGGGTGAGTGTGTTGACTCGGGGAGATGTTGTTAGGAGAATCCATAGTGATCCATGGTCGAGAGTTAGCTCGATTTAATAGTCTTTGATATGCCCGACTTTGATGTGATTTGGGGCATGGATTTCCTAGGGAGGTATGGAGTAGAGATCGATTGTCGAAAGAAGAAAGCGATATTTAATCTCGATAGTAGGGATAAATTTAGCTTTGGAGAGGGCCATCGGTTGAGTATGTTAATTAGTAGTTTGAAGGCTAGAAAGATGTTAAGAAAGGGGTGTTCTGGATATATTGTGCATGTAGTGCAGAGTGGTGATATTCCACAGCCAGAGATTCAGAAGGTGCCTATAGTTCGAGAGTTTTTAGATGTGTTTCCGGAAGATTTACCAGGTTTGCCACCGGAAAGAGAGGTTGAATTTAGTATCGAACTAGCACCAGGGACAGTACCAATATCTAAAGCCCCTTATCGAATGGCCCCAGCAGAGCTTCAGGAATTAAAGAAACAACTCCAAGAGCTTTTGGATAAGGGTTTTATCCGACCAAGTCATTCTCCCTGGGGGGCCCCAATTTTGTTTGTCAAAAAGAAGGACGGATCGCTACGGATGTGTATTGATTACAGAGAGTTGAATAAGGTATTGTGAAGAATAAGTACCCGCTACCCCGAATAGATGATTTGTTTGATCAGTTGAAGGGGGCAGCAGTATTCTCTAAGATTGATCGAGGTCGGTACCATCGTAAGAGTGGTCAGGCGGGATGTAGTTAAGCATTTTCCGTTCAAGGTATGGGCATTATGAGTTTGTAGTGATGCCGTTTGGTTTGACCAATGCCCCAGCAGTTTTTATGGACTTGATGAACCAGGTATTCCATGATTGTTTAGATCAATTCATAGTGGTTTTTATAGATGATATCCTGATTTACTCTAAGTCGAGAGAAGAGCATGAGGGACATTTGAGAATAGTGCTGCAACGGTTGAGAGAAAAGCAGTTGTATGCGAAGTTTTTGAAATGTGAGTTTTGGCTTGATCAAGTAATATTTTTGGGCCATACTGTATCGAAGGAAGGGATCTCTGTAGACACGAGTAAAGTGCAAGCAATCCTCGAGTGGCAAAGGCCGAGGACAGTAAAGGAGGTCAGAAGTTTCTTAGGCTTGGCAGGTTACTACAGACGATTCGTGGAAGGGTTCGCCCAATTGGCTAAACCATTGACAACTCTTACCAAACAGAAAACTCCTTTTGTATGGTCAGAAGCTTGTGAGGAATGTTTCCAAGAATTGCAGAAGAGGTTAACAACGGCCCCAGTGTTAGTGTTGCCACAGGAGGGTGTAGATTATGACATTTATACAGATGCCTCTTTGCAAGGACTTGGTTCGGTGTTAATGCAATTAGGTAGGGTGATAGCATATGCCTCTCGGCAATTGAAAGATCATGAAATGAGATACCCTACGCATGATTTAGAGTTGGTAGCAGTAGTCTTTGCCCTAAAGATTTGGAGGCATTACCTCTATGGTGCAAAGAGCAACATCTACACTGATCATAAGAGTTTGACGTATTTCTTTACTCAAAAGGAGTTGAATATGAGGCAGAGAAGATGGTTAGAACTGGTTAAAGATTATGAGTGTGAGATCAAATATCAACCGGGGAAAGCCAATGTAGTAGCCGATGCCTTGAGTAGAAAAGCCTATTTATCCCGACTCACTAAGCAAAGAGAGTTGATAGAAGAGTTGTGTAGAGAGCAAATTGAAGTGATTCCGGGAAGGATTGCAAGGTTAGAGATTCAGACTACTTTACTGGGGGAAGTGAAAGAAAAGCAAGTGGCCGATGAGTGGTGTTAGAAAATAGTTCAACGAGTACTTGAAGGTAAGACATCAGAGTTCTGTGTGAGAGATGATGTTCTCTATTTTAGGAATCAGTTGTGTATTCCTCTGAATGGTGATTTGAGGCAGAAAATTCTTTTGGAGGCTCATGACACACCGTACACTGCTCATCTTGGAGCAACTAAGATGTATCAGGACGTAAAGAAAAGCTATTGGTGGACAGGTATGAAGAAAGACATTGCAGAGTTCGTAGCTAAATGTCTGACTTGTCAGCAGGTGAAAGCAGAACACCAACGACCGTCAGGGTTGCTTCAACCACTTAGTATTCTAGAGTGGAAATGGGAGAGTATTTCAATGGATTTCATCACCGGTCTCCCTAGAGTCTAGAGAGGGTATAATGCTTTATGGGTGATTGTGGATAGGTTAACCAAATCAGCCCATTTTCTTCTAGTAAAGGAAAGCACTACTACAGATCAGTTGGCTCAGATCTACATTAAGGAGATAGTCAGGTTACATGGTGTGCCCAAGACAATAGTGTCAGATAGAGATTCCAGATTTCAATTCTGCTGGTTATCAAACTAGAATTTTCAGTCAACCAATTCTAACCAAAATACTACTCTCAATGGAACACAACAATCCTGGACAGATTTGATAATTGTACTCAATGATAGATCAAAGTAAATCCTATTAAGATAACAATTCTTTACAACTCAAATAAAGCAATAATCAATTAAATTAGAAAAGCAACTCATCTAGGATGATTTTGCTAACAATAAGAACCCATTGGACTTTGAGAGCCAACATCTCCCCAAATCCCTTCCCTCTACAAAATTCCCTGCTCCACAGATCCTTCCTGCTGCCTTTTATTCTTCGTGCTCTATTGTTGTAACTAAATTCAGCTCCCCAACCACTCAACATTTGCCACTTGTCACTTTCCCATAAACCCAAAACAATCCTCCATCACGCTCAAAGCCTGACCTAAGTCCCTCAATCCTCTGTTTGCGCCCTTATTTTTCCTCCTATATACTAAGGTATTGTTAGTCTCATCAAGATATCACCAAGGTAGCCTTATAATGTGGTTGGATCTTGCCCAACTCATAGCTTTCAATCAGAATATCCTGTAGAATTAGGATTACTTAAAAAAGGAGCTAATGCACACCAAAAACATATTAACACTATTTAAATAAGAGGTACTTCTTTAAAAGGGCACATAAAAGATATTCATGTGTGAACTCATACCTCAATATTAAGAGTCAATTTATCAGCTGAAACGTCTATCTTGAACTTGTCTACATGTATATTCACACTCTTGCTAGTATTAAGTTTGACTATCACCCCCGTAACAAATGCAAATGGAATCTAATTATCATAGATGCCATAGCACGAAATGGATAATGGTGGAAAGCATGAACCAACTATGTGGAAAGTGGTCATTTTATGAGAAAAAGGGGAATATAAAAGGTTATGAGGTCTAATTAGAAATGCTAGTCAAGGGAAAAATAATAGGAGGAAGAAACTCCCTAAGAAGCATAAAAATATGCATGACAATTGATGTGAAAGGTAAATAGAATTATTAGGTAACTACTTAAACCAAAAGTTTAAGCTTATAGGTTTAGGCCCAATGATAATATTTAAGCTATAAAGTCTCGACATGCGTAATACAGGTTAAAAGATGCAAAGATGATGATTTTCTAGTCTTTAATCCTATTTAGAGAGTGTATTGAGATTGAGTGGATGATAAAGAGTATCATACTTAATTCTAGGAATGAACCAATAAAATTGCTTTTCGTCTGTCTATAATACACCTAGGATGGGAAATTGTGCAATTCATTCTTATGCAATACAGGAAGCATCTTGTAATAACTTATTTGGGCTTCTTATCATCCCTTATTTTGTACTCTAGGCTTAAGACTAGCGAAGAGTAATGTTACCCGAAGTTTCTTCAAAATTTTGTATGAATGAGCTATCTCAACCAAAAGATGGAAAGAATTTTATTGTGAGTTTGGTAAGCTGATTTGTTAAAAGTTTTCTTACCTAATACAGAACTTTGGGCTCTGTTTAGAACTCAACAGTCTCCAATTTCCAACCTTAGAAGATCCCTTAACTACCACCTATCTCTCACAACTCTCACAGCTTGACTGAGGCTAAAGCACAAAATTTCATCATATCAGGTTATATAATCATAAAACACAAGAAACGATATCATATTATATTGTAATGAACAAAAAGAGCTAAGAATCTTTTGTATCACTTACAAGGTGAAATGAAAACCTATACATCCCAGGATTCTAAAAGAAGTTTAGCAACTTGCACCCAAATTCAAATACATATAAACCTTGATACCCGTTTGTAGAAGTAGGTGGTACACCAGCTGCGTAGATGTTGATAGCCTTTTGAAGATTCTTCCTTTCACCTATGAATCCGACTTCCATGATCATCTCTAAATTATTCTTAACAATGTGCTTTTGGTCTAACTTCTTTGAAGACCTAGAAGAAACAGCATTGCAAGGCCGAACAACAGCCACAATTTCTCTAGGAGGAACTTCTCCGCCTTTAGCACTGAAAGGTAATGCCTGAAACAGAAACTAATTAGTTGTGATTAAATACCTTGATGGAAGAGAAAAGAAAGGGATTGAATTTTTGTTCCTCTAGCTAAGGGCCAAAAGAAAGGGAGAATATTTTTACATATATACAAGATGTTACATTCTATATTTATGAATTTCTAGATAACTTAATCATTGTTCTCATCCTTGATAAACCAAAATAAGAGAAGTTTGATGAATACAGACCCCATGAACTAAGTTTTGTTCAACAAGTCAATCAAAGCAGGAGTTTTCTGACGTTGCTTCTCTAGTTGCAATTCCCAATCAATATTGTCAATAAATACACACTAATGCCAATGACAAAAAAAATAATAAATACCTACTCTCAAGTAAAAGTTGCAAATATCAAAGAAATAGAAATGCACGCAGCAATAAGGAGAAAATTGAAACTAAATGGAAAAAATTTCCAGAATCAATTATGCCAACAGTTGGATAAGGAGCCAAAAATATCCAATCCAAGCTGACAATCCCATTGTTCTGCACGAGGACACATCCTTCCTTATCCATGAGACCTATTGGCCTTTCAGACCATAAAAGATATTAGACATCACATGTTTATGAAACAAAAAATAGAAGGGTTAGATTTATACACTAAAAATAGAACTTTTAGAGCCACAAATGCGCAAGATAGCGTACCTGCATATGATCCAACCAACCAAAAAATTATGCAGTTTTTAAGTTTGGAAGGTTAAATATTGATTACAGATGTTACAGGGAACTTCATCTTCCTAGTGAAGTAATGGTGGCATACTACAATCATGATTACATGTGATTAATACAGTCTCTGCCTCTGCATGCCACCATTTGTTACTTCTAATAAAGAGTTGAAATGAAGAACCTAACTAGAAATATCTCTTACCATCAAACTTTGAATCTTGCTCTCCTCCAACAAAAAAATCACAAAAAGATATACAACTATCTCTTGTCCACCTAGACTTTTGTTGTAATCTTAAAAACACCCATATGATTCTAAAATTATCTATGACTTTTTCTATAATTATTATTACTGACCTTTGCTAAGGTTTGCTTAAATATCGCTAAACTCCTCCTGAAGACTAAAACTGTTGGGAGTTCAAAAATAATTTTAGAACCATAAGTGTGTATTCGGGATTACACCATGGGTTAGGAAAGGTCAAAAGATAACATTACCAAGTAGAATAAATAGAATTTGCTATTAAGGAAAAAAAAAAAAGGCCTTATAGAATGTGACAGACCTATACAGTTGAGGCGAATGTCATCATCTCGAGTTTTCATCAAAGCCTCCAATGAAAGATGCAAGAGCTTAGGACAGTGAGCAAAAAGAACATCAGCTCCGTCACTATTCATGGATTCGCATTGGAGGATGGATACTTTATACAAAACAAAAAGGATATCTTCACTGATTTCCTCACTATACTTGGAGAAACAAATAGGTCTTAGCTTACAATAGGGTAGATGCATTCAAGGTAAATCTTATTACCTTGGCAAATGAAGGCCTGCAACAAGATTGGAGATGAGGGCATCTCTGTTTTTAATAAGGACATAGGAAGTATTTGTTCGACTAGTTAAGAGAACCCCAAAGCAGTGAAGCTGCACTTACAGAGACCACAAATTGAAAAGGATTAATAAAAAATTGTGAAGTCTTCAAGAACATTACTAGAAGATGAAAACCTTGCTTTAAACAAATAAGCAACTGCCTTTTTTTTTTTTTAATTGTCATACAATTACTCTAAGCATTGCATCCTTGTATATTCCTAAGCTTAGACTACATGTAAAGATAATTAAGGTCTAACTAATGTACTCATGTGTCTTTAAACTTCTGAGGTTCATTTTCCTAAGGCCATTCAAAATATTTAATCAGCATAAAAAAACAGTCATCATAAGTGCTTATAGCATATAAGGCTTAAGAATTATGTTCATCTCAACTATACATATTCGCCAAAGCGAAGAGATAGAAATCACGGTATTTTAGAAAGTAGTTTTGGTGCTCTACGTTGATTGGGAAGAAGGTTGAGCTGTGTATTTAATTCATATCGTAAAAATTATATGACCAAATAAGCAACTAAAGCTTCTGCTCTCAATGAAGAAAATCAAGGTTTGACTGAATCAACCTATTCTACAACAAAACTAATTATGCTTTGCTAGCTAGCTGGAAAAATTCAGCAAAATAAGAATTAATATACAGTAAATTATAGTTTCTGAATTTTCTCAGCAACCAAACACAAATTGATACGATAATGAACCGGTCACACAATCTAAGCAACAATTGATGAAAATTACGAAAATGCAAATTATACAAATTAGTTACATAATCTAAAAACAAAATGGCAAATGTCATAAAAGAACACAAGACATTACCATATAAAGCCGCCTCCGACTCCGGGCCAAGGCGCTAGAAGAGAGTTTGTCACCGATATGTGAGACAAACTCGTTGAAAATATCAGCATCAGTAATTATTGTTTCAAGTAATGAGGAACAGAATTGAAATGCACGTAGAATAAAAAAAAAAACTTTTAGATATATTTTTCAAACAATAATTCTTTTCTCTATAATTTTTAATTTAATGAAAATTGCACAAGTCTCAATACATGTGAACTGCGTTAGCATGTTCCGATGACAATAGAAATGATTTTAACAGTACTTCACTTTTTCGATATTTCAAATTTCTTTTTATTTGATTTCTAAATTTCTAGTACCATGAAGTTCTTTAAATTCTACTCTCATCACCAAGATAACACACTTGGTCAAAATTGACATTTTTTGTTCTATTAAACTATATAGCTGTACAGACGCAACAAAAAAAAAAAAAAAAGTCCATTAAACAGCACCAAGATGTAGATTCAAGTGACAGACACCAGAATCTAAAGATTACCTTATAAGGTACAGATGTTGAATAAAGTGAACTATAACGAAGACCCATGTTGCTAGATCGACAAGATTTATTCTACTTGTTTTAAACCTACTTATACCATCTGCCTTGCTCTAAAAGACACAAGAGTTTAACTCAGAAAACATCGATCACAATGAAATGAAACAAAACTCATGAAAAAAAAAAAAAAAAGATATTCAAGTACTCTGTTGTTGTTGCATGTCAATAGATTCTACTCTTCAAGTACTCTGTTGTTGTTGCATGTCAATAGATTCTACTCTTCAAGTACTCTGTTGTTGTTGCATGCCAATAGATTCTACTCTTACGCCAAAGTTAATGAAGCAGATATAATGAGTAAAACTGCACAGAATATCAGATTGCTTAGCTAGTAAAGAGTATTCTAATAGATAGAAACATATTAATATGCCTTTAAGAGAAACACTTTATGCAATCTGTAACTCATAATTTAAAGAAAACTACTAATTTTTAAATTGCAGCAGTTATTACCTTGCATCGAGATTCAACAACACAAGTGAAAACACTATGTGAGCGTGAGCTTTCTGCATTTATAATAGTTGCACCTGTCCTCTTGTTTGACAATTCTTACATCATAAAAACACTTATCATAAATTTAATGCAAGAAAAATTAACAAATCAAACATATTAAAATAAGATATTGAGGGGAGACAGGAACGTTACAAGTGAATAATCCAATTTATTTTCCCCAAAATAACTACTAACTATGATCCGGAAGCAGTAGATAAAAACAAAACAAAAAGAATTTCATGGATGACAATTCTCTACATGAACCTCATCAATTAGCTAAACTTCGAGATATGAGGTGAGAACTTCATGAGGGTAAAACTAATCCAATTCTTCAAAAAAGCAAGATTCAAAGAAACAAATGGAACAAAACCTATTATTACTTAACTTTTTGAGTTAAAAAGACGTTGACCCCCAAGGTTTATTGTTTTAGCCACTGTTTTGAAAACTAGACCAAACCGGATCGGTGATCGACTCCCTATCTAGTCCGGATTACCATTTTAAACGACAAAACCCCTAACCTGATCACCGACGAACGAGAGGCTATCAAGTGTCGGGCTTATAGGGTTTTTGTAGAGTGAAGGTCGGTGATTCAAAAGATGGCATCAAATTGAATTTTGGACGCTAGAATCAATTGAAATTTGGCTAGAAAAATCAACCCAATACGCGAGTCATGGCTAGCGAACAGGGGGCTACCAAGTGCTCGGGTTAGATATTTTGTAGAGTGGAGACCTGTGGTTCAGGTGGTGGTGTCAGATTGAAATTTGAACGTAAAAATCACCCAAAATTTTGCCAAAAAAATCAACCCAATCACGGCGATGTTTGCAAGTCACGGTCGTCGAACAGGGACTACCAAATTTAGGAGTTAAAGGAGTTTTGTAAAGTGGACGACGATGCTTCAGGTGATAGTGTCGAATTGAATTTTGGCCATTGAAATTTGGTTAGAAAAATCAATTTAGGATCCGATCATAGGGGTGTATTTGCTAGATTTCAAACATGTAGGGACTGCTGCATATTCTTCAGGGGTGTGTTTATAAGATTTCAAACTTTTGGATCACCGGCGGACCACCGGGTTAACCGATTGGACCAGGCAAATCGAACCTGGTCCCTTGGCCGAGTGACAGCCCGAGTTGGGTTTCAGAACCTTAGTTTTAACTAAAAACTCAGTTTTTGATATAACAAATATCTACCATTAATAAATCATTAATAAGCTATTGAAAGAGTGAATATATATTTAGTGAATTATTGTTTTGTTATTTGTTTTAATAGCTAAAACATAACGAAAAATTAATGTATTAACTCTTGATCACTAGTGAGTGAAGTTTTTGAAATCTCAAGATTTTTTTTGCTATTTAATTAGTCATCAGGAGATTAATACATTAACTATCCATCCCTAGTGAAGTTTACACAATGGCTAGCTCATTTTTTACTAATTTTCTCACCGCTCCGAATTTTGTAGATTACCAAAAGTTGGCTAAATAAGTTAAGATTTTGCGTCTTATTGTTGTTGGGATTACTGCAAAATATTTGGGTTCTTTTCACATAATTGAAGTATGTTAAAAATTCGGTGTTTGCCAACCTATTGTATGTGTTTCCCAATTTTGATTGAAGTTTATACCTATAATTATTCTTTCACATTAATTTAAATAAATTTTGATTAAAAAAAATAAAAATAAAGGAATAATGGATTAGATAAAGCAGCATCAACAATTGTATTTAATGCTCAAAATTGTATTTTAATGCATATGCTTAATTTGCAATAGATAAAGCAAGCTTAATTATTTAATTGGACTTCGCCTCTATGTCCAATCCATAATCATTCGGGCTCACCATGACTCCATCTATTTTCAGCAACGATTGGCCCGTCAAGACATTGCAGCCCCGTCTGATCTTGACAGTCCAGCCCCTCCTCTATATTTTCTTCAAGAAAAGAGAAGCTCAACTCCTTTCCATATTTTTCAAGCAAGCTAATTGGTTTACTAGTATATACAGTATGTTGTAATTTTGAGATTATATTGTTCCCTTTGAATGTCTTTATGAGGGTAAAACTAACCCAATTCTTCAAAAAAGCAAGATTCAAAGAGACAAACAGAACAAAATATGTTATAACTTAAATTTTTGAGTTAAAAAGACGTTGACCCCCAAGGTTTATTGTTTTAGCCATTGTTTTGAAAACTGGACCAAACCAGTCCAGTGATCGGCGCCCTATGCGATCCGAGTTACCATTTTAAATGATTCACAAAACCCCTAACCTGATCACCGTCGAACGAGAGGCTATCAAGTGTTGGGCTTAGAAGGTTTTTGTAGAGTGGAGGTCGGTGATTCAAGGGATGGTGTCGAATTGAATTTTGGACGCTAGAATCAATCGAAATTTGGCTAGAAAAATCAACCCAATACGCGAGTCATGGCTAGCAAATGGGGGATAGTGCAAAATATAGTCGTTATGCCCAAAATAAGAGTTTGAAAAACACAAAAACTAGTTGACCGCTTTGAATCCGGTCGACCAGATTTAAGGTGGGGCCGACGTGGCACTAGCCGTTAGAACGACTAAGCCACATCTGTTAAATCCAACCAACTAGGCAAAATAGGGCTGCTCCAGTTCAAATCTGGAAGACAATCCGATCGAACGGATGAGGTGAATTTTCAAACTATGGAAGGTATACTTTACCCGTAAACTTTAGAATATGATGTTTTTGCCCCTAAACAGAACCGAGAAATGGGATGCACAATGCAGTTGATCGACCTGGGTTAAACTATAAAGATATGAAACATATAAAAATATCAATGTAACCCCCTAGGCTTTGAAAAGTGAAATTTTGGTCTAAATCTAAAAAACTCTCTAAGTGACATTTTCATCTTTCCTGCACATTGCACTCATTCATGCTCCCACAACTCTCAATATCATACACACATATAATCACTCTTGATTCCATTCACTGTATAATCACAACTCTTTTAAGTGATTTTGTAATCACCACTTCAAACTCAAAATTTATTAAAGATAAAATCCAGTAAAATAATACAATTATAGCCAAAGTGACCCATCCAATCAAATTATATTTGACAAATGAGCATATCGAAGTTTAAAGCTTACAACTCCTAGGCAAAAAAGTTTGCAAATTTGAATCCAAAGCATAAAGCTTACAAATTCTTAAAGCTAACATACCTAAATTTCAAATTGTGAACAATAGCACAATGTAAAATGACATAATCTTAAAGTTCTTTGTTGTGTACTTGACATTGTATACCAAATATAATACCAACATGGATATAAATTTTGTTACAGATAAAAAAAAAATATTTTGTAACTTTTTCGAATACCTATCCAATTTACAAAAGTGTGTTTATACTACAAGAAAAAATAATTCTATACTATGCTTTCAAAAATAATCCTTGCAATTGCCAGTCCCTATAATCACAATCATGTGTCTTCAAATTGCCTATATAAGTCCTTCTAGAAATGGAAATCAATTGGGAACCGAGTTAACAACTTTTTTCCACCCAAATATATTGCTGGTCATGTGTATTAACAACTTTTAGGGGATAGTTTGATTGCTTTAGAGGTTGGCTAGGTGTTTGAAACTGCTAATGTCTTCAAGGATGTACTGTATGGCTTTGCAATTCAAAGGCTAAAGTCACTTTCTTCTATGTAGCCCCATCTGATTCATGCCTCTTCTTCATGTCATGGATGATTACATATCAGATTATATCTTTTAATACCCCTCACATATGTGTCCTATATTTGTCCACGGTTCAGATCAAGCTCATTAGATTGCTAGGAAGTTCTTATAAATGGTAGACGATAATCCTAAGGTTGATGTGTCAATTTTAGAATAGGCTATTAAGAAAAAAAACAGGAAGAGATTGTTATACTAATATGGTTTACAGAGCTGAAAACAAGACAACATCATTACTAGGACATGACGTGATGTTAGTTATCAATTATCACAAACTATATAGTTATGCCAATGTCTTGCAACTTAGGAACTTTAAGGAATACATTAAGGTTAAACCTGTTGGTACAAAGTTCTAGAGAATGTTTGTCAGTTTTCCAGTCGAAAAAGATGGTTTTTCTAAATGGTTGCAGACCGTTCTTTGGGCTAGAAGAGGCACACTTGAAAGGCTCATACAGTAAATGTACCCTATCCGATATGCGAGTTTCTTTTCGGGGTGATGCCCGAATTTGGTGGGAATTGGTGGAAGATACTCATGATGTTGCAGTAATGACTTGGGAAGAAGTTGGACGAGAGTTCGAGGCTGAGTATAGAACAGAGGACCGAGTTCATGAGAAGGTCCAAGAATTGATCGGCTTGCAGCAGGGAATAAGTACAGGGAAAAAGTACTCGGTGAGATTTAATTCCCTGGCTAGGTTAGTACTCCAAAATTGAGGAGAGACAAGTTTGTCCATGGGTTGAAACCTGAGATTGCTCGGGATATTATGGTAGGTGCCGATCCTCCGCGGATCTATAGTGAGGCCTTGAGACGAGCAATGAGGGTAGAAATATTTGAGAACAAAATCACCCTAGTAGGCTCCTCGACAGGAGGATCAAGTGAGCCATCTGCCGCCTTACAAAGAGAGAATTTTGAGGGTATGAAGAGTAATAAGAAGAAGTTTCAGCCTAGGCCGAAGCGGCCTAGGTCAGAAGGGTTTTCCCCCTTCTGCTAAATGTGGGAGGAATCACCCGGGAGAGTGTCTAAAGGACCAGAGTGTGTGTTATCGGTGTCCTCTGTCAGGGCACTTGATGAGAGTTTTAGAGGTACCACTGCCAGAGTGTTTACAATGACACGAGGTGGAGCGAGACGATCCATCGTTGTGGCCTAGGTCGGCTTGTTCTTTCATGCTGTTCCTTTATATGTTTTAATTGATTTAAGAGCCACTCATTCTTTTATATCTTATGGGATGATAGAGAAATCAGGTTTGAAACCTAAGAGAGTGAATCAACCCATTAAGATAGAGTTACCCGATGGGGTTAGTGTTCTGACTTAAGAGATGTTGTCAGAAGAGTCCGTGGTGATCCATAGTTGAGAATTGGCAGTGGATGTAATAGTCTTTGACATGCCCGACTTTGAGGTGATATTGGGCATGGATTTCCTAGGGAGGTATGGAGTAGAATTGAATGTCGGAAAAGGAAAGCGAGATTTAATCTCAATAGTGGAGATAAATTTAGCTTTGGGGAGGGCCATCAGTTGAACATGTTAATCAGTGCTTGAAAGCTAGAAAGATGTTGAGAAAGGGGTGTTCTGGATACCTTGCGCATGTAGTGCAGAGTGGTGAGCCAGAGATTCAGAGAGTGCCAGTAGTCAGAGATTTTCTGGATGTGTTTCCCGAAGAGTTACCAGGTTTATTTCCAGAGAGAGAGATTGAGCTTAGCATTGGAACTAGCACCCGAGATAGCACCAATATCAAAAGTCCCTTATTGAATGGCCCTAACAGAGCTAAAAGAAGCAACTCCAAGAGCTTTTAGATAAAGGTTTTATCCGACCGAGTCATTCTCCCTAGGGAGCCCCAATCCTGTTTGTGAAGAAGAATGACGGGTCACTACGGATGTGTATTGATTAAAGAGAGTTGAATAAAGTACCAGTGAAGAATAAGTACCCGTAACCTCGCATTGAAGATTTGTTTGATCAATTAAAAGGAGCCTCAGTGTTCTCTAAAATTGGTTTGAGGTTAGGGTGCCATCAGGTAAGAATGGACGAGCAAGATGTGGCTAAGACTGCCTTTTGTACAAGGTATGGGCACTGTGAATTTGTAGTGATGCCTTTTGGCTTGACTAATCCCCAGCAGTTTTTATAGACTTGATGAACCAGGTATTCCATGATAGTTTGGATCAGTTCATAGTGGTTTTCATCAATGATATTCTGGTTTATTCTAAGTCGAGAGAAGAGCATGAGGAACATTTGAGAATCGTGTTGCTACAATTGAGGGAAAAGAAGCTATATGCCAAATTTTCTAAGTGTAAGTTTTGGCTTAAGCAAAAGGTATTTCTTAGGCCTAGCAGACTACTACCGACGCTTTGTTGCAGAATTCGCCCAATTGGCTAAACCGTTGACAGCTCTTACCAAGCATTGAACTCCTTTTGAATGGTTAGAAGCATGCGAGAAAAGTTTTCAGGAGTTGAAGAAGAAGTTAACGACAGCTCCTGTGTTAGTGTTATCTCATGAGGGTGTAGATTATGACATTTATATAGATGCCTCATTGCAAGGACTTGGTGCTGTGTTAATGCAATTAGGTAGGGTGATAGCGTATGCCTCTCAGCAATTGAAAGAGTATGAGATGAGATACCCTACGCATGACCTAGAGTTAGCAGCCATGGTCTTCGCATTACAGATTTGGAGGCATTACCGTTATGGTGCAAGGAGTAATGTCTACACCGATCATAAAAGTTTAAAGTACTTATTCACTCAGGAGGAGTTGATTATGAGACAGAGAAGGTGGTTAGAGCTGGTTAAGGAGTATGAGTGTGAGATCAAGTATTAACCGGGGAAAGCCAATGTAGTAGCCGATGCCTTGAGTAGAAAAGCCTAATTGTCCCTGCTCACTAAGCAGAAAGAGTTAATAGAAGAGTTGAGTAAAGAGTAGATTGAAGTGGTTCTGGGAATGGTTTCCAAGTTAGAGATACAATTAAGATGGCGCCTTACGAGGCTTTGTATGGTAGAAAATGTAAGTCTCCACTACATTGGGATGAGATAGGTGAAAAAGGATGAGTTGAATATAGCTATTGGGCCAGAGATAACTCAGAAATTGATTGAGGATGTAAGGTTGATCAGAAACATATTGAAGCAAGCCTAAGATAGACAGAAAAGTTATGCCGACTTGAAGAAGAAAGAGGATGAATTCCAAGTGGGTGATAAAGTGTTTCTGAGAGTTTCCCCCTACAAGCGAGTGGTGTGCTTCAGGAATAAAGGGAAGTTAGCACTAAGATACATGGGTCCATTTGAGATTTTGCAACGAGTGGAAAAAGTGGCCTATAGATTGGCACTACCACCTAGCATGGACAAGGTGCATGATGTCTTCCATGTCCTAGTGTTGCGAAAGCATGTAAGTGACCCCTCCCATATCTTGAGTGTAGAGGCCGTTGAGTTGCAGAGAACCTTGTGTACGAGGAAAGTCCAGTTTAGCTTTTAGACCAAAGGATTAAAGAGCTCCGGAACAAGAGTATTCCGTTAGTGAAAGTCTTTTGGAGAAATCACAGGGTAGAAGAGGCCACATGGGAGGTAGGGCATGACTTACATAGTCATTACCCGGAGTTATTGATGTGAATTTCGGGGACGAAATTCTTTTAAGGGGGGAGAATTATAATGCCCCACTTAAGGTACATAGTAAGATTTGATGATTGGCTTGAATGTTTATTGATTTGTCCTCAGTGGAGCTTGTATGTTGTCATTTTCGGTTGGTTAGCCCTTAGTTGGATTGATGAGTTGCTTTGGTTGAGTGTTTGCCTTGAAAATTATGAAGAATTGGTGAAATTTTGGGGTTACAGGATTCACCGAGGTGAAGAAGAAGCTTCGCCGTGGCGAGGAGGTGCTGCTGCCCATGGAGTAGCAGTTGGAGTATTTCGCCGCGGCGACAGAAGCTTCTTCGCCGCGGCGACGGGCCGACTGAAAAATTTGTTTAAGTTTTAGATATTTTTCCCTAAGGGCAATTTGACCATTCTACCCCTAATTAGTAGGAAAAGTGGGGAGTAAAATGTAAGGAAATTTCATGGAGAATATGTTAGTGTGGGGGTGTGATTGTAATGAATCAAAGGATATAGGTGGAATTCCAAGAAGGAGCAAGGGCATTATGGGAATGAATGAGGATATTTTGAGCTAAAAAGGGTTGAAGCTTAGTGAACCCTTCATTCATTCTTCTTCCACCGCCTCCTTCATTCTCCATTCCTCTCAAGTTTTCCTTCAATCTTTCAAGGATTCAAGAGGGCTTTTTGAGTAGTTTGAAGTGGGAAGCTAATCTAAAACATCCTAAGGTAAGGGTTCTTGCTTTAGATGTTAATTTTACCATTATATGAGGTGAAGTCTTATAGCATGGTTGGTTAAAATTGTAGAGAATAGACAAGTTATTAAAGGTAAAGAGAAGTGCTAGTGGAAGCACTCCATCACAAGTAAGTAAAATCCAACTCAAGCTAAAGTTTAAGAAATCATTTGAGTAGAGATTTCTTTATGTTTGTATGTATTAAGCTTGTTGAGAAATTGAGTTGAGATGTTATGAATATTTATTCATGTTGTGATTGATTACACTTCATTTAAGAGAAGTGTTAAAATGTGATGAGAGGATGTAGTTTGAGATGGAGTTTGGAAGGTTTTGAGTGAACCTTTTTAGAAGTGTTTTTCCTTGATAGGAATTGTAGCTTTGTGGGGGAGTTTTCTCCCATTTTGGATGGTTAGAGAAAGAAATATAGCTATTGTTATAGTAGAGTTTGTATATGCACTTGAGTTGTTTGATGAAATGCCCAAGAGAAACATGAGAATGAGTTATGAACCTTAATTATTGCAACATTGCATATTGGCATTTCAAAAGTGCATTAGTGGAGATGAACCATGCATATGAATTATTTATGCATTGAGAAGTGACTTAAGAAAGAGTAGAAAATTTTGTGAATGCACTTGCTTTATGAGTAGAGAACTTTGTGAATGCAACTACTCTACGGTTAGAGAGAATGAGAAGTGCGAGAGTAGAGATAGTTATTAGAACCGGGTTGATGCTTTGTGATTGTCACCCGATAGTTATTAGAAGCGGGTTGATGCTTTGTGATCATCACCCAATAGTTATTAGAAACGGGTTGATACTTTGTGATTGTCAGCCGATAGTTATTAGAAGCGGGTTGATGCTTTGTGATCGTCACCCAACAGTCATGAGAAATGGGTAGGTGCTTTGTGGTCTCCACCCGATAGTTATGAAAACCGGGTAGATGCTTTGTGATCCCCACTTGGTAGTCACTAAGGGTGGGTTGGTGCTGTGTGAACTCCACCCGACATTCATGAAGAGTGAGATGGTGTTGTGTGAACACCATCCAGCCGTGCCTCCGGTCAGAAGAGGTCGTGACATACATTAGAGAACTTATGAGAAATAGAAAGAAAACAGAAATAAGAAAAGGTCATGAGTAGTGGGAGCTTTGTGATCTTCCAGCCGTGTCTCCGGTAAGACGGGGCCGTGACATATGAGGGAGTAAAAGTCACGCAGAGTGGGCTTGGGGTCCCAGCCGTGCTTCCGGTGAGATGAGGCCGTGATATTCAAATGAGAGAATAGAGAGAAAAAAGTATAAGTCACGAAGAGTGGAGCGAGTTCCAATCGTGCCTCCTGTAAGGTGGGGCTATGCCATTTAAGAAACAGTTGATAGAAAAAGAGCTATGTGTAAGAGAAGCAGAGAGAACGAGAGAGTATTGTAAGGAAAAGAATTAAGAGAAAGAGTTACGGGGATAGATTAGTAGAAGATTTACTTACTGAGCCTTTTTGTGCTCACCCCGTCATTTTCCTTTGTGGTTGCAGGTTCTAGGTGAGGATGCAGTCGGATGGGCGTCGGCAAGCGAAGAGAAATAGTTACACTGTCCACCTTGTTTTTGAGAGCTTTT
>JAPEIT010000105.1:0-23406 GCA_026229545.1 Pistacia atlantica
TATAAATCATCATATAACATGCATGAAAATGAAGTATTAACCAAAAATTAAAAGAAAAAACCACATGACTGCCGACACTACAACTGAAGAAAATCAATTTCACCACTCAACAATTTGGTTTCCCTATTCAAGCAAAAGGATTCTACACATACATCAATACACTCATACAAATTACCCAATATATATACACCCTTATTTGGCCGAAAATCAAAGCCTTCATATCACTCATTTGCATGTTAAATAATTATGTAAAGAAAATAGATAATATTCCTCATAAACTAAAATATCATCAAGTAAGTCAACCAAGCACAATTCATAATCAAACCATTTCACATGAATTTTTATGCAATACTATTCCACTCACCATTTCGGTGCTCCACCCAAAAGCCCAGCACTTCCTCACGGATTTCCTCTTTCCTTTTCACCAAATCTTACAAAAATTGAGTGATCTCCTTTTCTTCTTCGCTTAGTCGGCGCCTATTTCTCTCTCTCTCTTCCATATTTTTTTTTTTTTTTTTTTCTTCACTCTTTCACTCTTCTTCTTGGCTGAAACCCGTTTCTCCTTCTCTTCTCCTTTTTCCTTTCTTCTTTCGGGTTTCTTCTCTCATCTTTCTTCTTCTTCATATTTTATATTTTTAGTCTTTCTAAATTTATGCTTCTGCCCCTAGATTACAGGTAATCCCGCTAAACCCCTACCACGTCAGCATTTCTTTCAAATAAACCCCCAGATTTTGCCCCTTGTTACATGCAAACCCAACAGCTTACTTATCTTGCAATTTCATTCCCAATAAAACTTTTAAAAAAACTAACAGAAATCCCCTTCCATAAAAATAAAATCACACAGAATATGTAATATGTATTAGGATTAAAAACGGGGTTTCACATCCATCCCCAACTGCATAGCTCCATATATCCTTCCCATGAGCCGCCTTAAAAGCCGGCGTTCCGTTGACCTGGACGCCGGCGCTCAAGTTTATCCATGATGCCACCATCTCCGGGCCGTTCTCCAGTAGAACAAAAGCGGCCATGCTGTTTTGTCCATGTTTTATGAAGCGGCGTGAGATTGGGGTTTGTTCGAAGGCTATGGATCCGTGGCTGGTGGGTTTCTCTTTGAAGATCTGGTAGTGAACTAAAAATCTTATTACTCGGTGAAGAGAGGAGGGCGCGCAATTGAGAGCTGATGATAATTCTGAAAGTGTCATGGGGCCTCCATGGTTCTCTATGGCGTCAGCTATGCCGAGCTCAATGGCACACTTTACGACTGCCACTTTCACAAATCCGAATACATAATTCCAAATTTCAACGTCTGCTTGAGCTTCTTCTTCTTGCTCTTGCTCTTGCTTTTCCTTTGTCGTTGCCTTTCTTTCTGTGATTACCTCCATCTCTCTTTCTGCGTGTTCCTGAACAAGATTGATTGTTTCCCATCTATATATAGCAATTAGTTGCATGGGATTCAGATTTTAGTTTCGGCACTAAAATTATTTGTTAACCAAAATGGTCCGATACCCTCTGATGATTGGAGAGATTTTCTTCATTATAAAATTACGTTGTTGAAAAATAGCAACTTCTTGCTTGAAAATTTTTAAATTGTAGAGCCATTATCTACGCTATAGAAAGCATTAATTAAACGCTAATCATGTATTTAAGGAGTTGTTAACTTATGGTGTGTTTAATGAGATGATGTTGTTAATTACTTTTGTAATGCATTATGGTTGTGAGATTGC
The DNA here is from genome assembly GCA_026229545.1 of Pistacia atlantica. Taxonomy (NCBI): domain Eukaryota; kingdom Viridiplantae; phylum Streptophyta; class Magnoliopsida; order Sapindales; family Anacardiaceae; genus Pistacia; species Pistacia atlantica. Next base: position 1,725 of record JAPEIT010000105.1, read on the forward strand.
TTTCTAAAAGAAATTTCAGTTCATTTCACAGAATAATATCAATATAATTGTATGGGCAAAAAATCGTATTGAACTTTCTCAAGCCCAATAATGAAATAAACTTTATGTTTCCTAGTGTCTTAGCCCAATTCCGATTGGGCCCATACTTAAAGTCCACCTTGTGGAAAATATCATCTAACGAGATGACCCGTCTTATAAGAAGACCTATTTTATGGGCCGGCTCACTTTACGAGCTGGACCACACCATGAGTCAGCCCTCTTCATGAGTTGGACTACTTTACGAGTTTGATCACTCTACAATCAGAGCCACCCTACGAACTGAGCAAACTTATGCTTTGAGCCACTCCACGACTTGGGTCTTTCTACAAGTTAAACTAAATTGGGTTTTAGCCCATTAACCTTATATTCGTTCCAAAATAGGACTCAGAGTCCTACTTACTTCCTAGTTCATCCAAGATTCCTAATCTTACATGACCTAATACTTCTACATGGATAAACATCACGAGTTTTCTGTTTACTCAAACTCCGACTGTGAGAACGCCTAGTTCTACAAGGATCAAACTTTATTGACTCACTATATAAACCGAGGTCAACCCTCTCATTATTGATTCACATACAACCCATAACTTTAGCTCTAAAAAGTTTTTGCTCTCAAGAACCGCCGCCTTTCCTTGCTGTAAAGTTTAGTTTCGACTAACTTTACTTTCCGTAAAACCGTGATCCGGCCACTTTACTATAGTCTTGCCCTAACTAAACACTCACGGTAAACTCTTTGCCGTTCTTAGCCTCACTTATATATTTCTTTCAACCGTGTTGACTTGAGCCTTGAGCGTCGAAGTGCCTACGCTAGACCACACCAGTGTCCCCTGAGCCTTCACGTTTGCTTTCATTGTCTTTACAAGTCTATACGATTGTCAGTATGTCCTCACAAGATCAACCTTGCTCGAATCAACTATAGATTTTATTATCTACAATAGCCAAGCACAACAAATATTGATTAACCTGACCATCAGCCAAATTAATCCTATTACCATGCTAAAACTCCTTTATCATTCGTTATATAAGATCTAACTCGATGCCTATCAATCTCAGGAATCAATCTTTCTCTTGCTTCCCCTAGACTAAAACTTGTGTTTATTCATGGCCATGATCAAGAAAATACGATACTATATGGCTAAAAACTTATCTCCCAAATTCAAACTCACTCATATTTACAAATTTTTCATCAAAAACATGGATGAATTATTGAGCAAGACAATAAATGATATTCATACCACTAATTTGCATTATTTATTAGGAAAACAGTGGATGACAGACTTGGTCTTATCTCTTTGGTGTTTAACTATTATATTAATTTCGTTCGGTCAAATCACACATGATCAATCATCAACTATTCTCCATATGTATAATGTTTATGTTATTCAATATATGTGTCCAAACATGTTTTTGATGCTACTATATTTATATAGTATGATTAAACTTTGAATGGATTACTTGAAGAAAAAAAATATATATCTACGTATGAAAGTTTTATCTATTTACATATCTGTAGAATAAAAATGTCCCTTAGCAATAAAGTCTTGCATGGGCACTCAACATGTAATATTTATTATACAATAGAACCTCTTTATAGTCATAATATTGAAACCAATTAAATTTATTACTATGTAGAGGTTATAACTTAATAGAAGTGTAGTTACAAGAATTATTATTTTGATTTCTTATTTTATAATTCATGTTGTAGTAGTATTAGGATTTCAATTCATTGTTTTAGTGGCATTAGAATAGTATGAAAATGAATATTAAAGAGTCATTACAAAATTTAGTGATCAGAATCGACAACTTCACTATACTAATCAAATGGATATTAATATATTCCTTAATCATCCAAATGAACAATAAGTCGTGTATGTTTTAACTGAAGAAGAAACCATTACTGGAATTAGACAAGAAGATGAAAGTGATAATCTTGAGGATGAATATAGTACAGAAATACTAAAAGTTTTGTACAAAGAAGCTCCAAACATGCAGTTAGAAATATTTTGGCTTAAAAAAAAGTGTCTATGTTGACGACTTATTACGTATCTGCAAGATAAAAGATATGATAACAACTTTAAAATATAAATCATTGTCTCAAATAACTTTAGATAGATATTTTATTTCATCTTACTCGGTGAAGATTTAAGGGTGTGCAATTGAGAGTTGATGATAACTCTGAAAGTGTCATGGGGCCACCATGGTTTTCAATGGCGTCAGCTATTCCGAGCTCTATGTCACATTTAACTACTGCCATTTTCACAAACCCGAATATGTAATTCCAGATTTCTACTTCTGTTTGAGCTTCTTCTTCCATTTCCTTTTTCACTTGAATTTGTGTTGCCTCCATCTTTCTCTCTCTGTGTTTTGACAAATGTGATTAAGATTTTGTCAATTGGCTCCGTGAATATATGGTAGTAAAATGTTAAGAGAAAGTTGTTTTCAGTGGGATCCTGATGAGTAGGAAATCTATTATAGTCTCTTTACTTTAAATATTTTAATCAAAAGGGTCATATTAACTTTCTAATTCAACATTATTTAAGGTGGCAATTTGCATTATTAAGTTGTAAAAATTATCTAAAGTTAATGCATTGATCTATAGCATGCTAATCTTGTCTTTAACGTGGTTCACGACTTGTTAACTAATCTTTTTTTTTTTTTTTTAAATGGTCGGGAGTGTTTGGATTAGTTTATATGCACCTTAACTAATCTTTCAGGACCCTGAAACTACCGGTTGGGATAAAAACTCTAATAGCTATCCTTATTAGCAATCGAGAAGAGAGTCAAACTCAGAATCTCGAGTAATACATCAAAAAGTCCTCGTCGAACCACTCGACCACTCAGAGGTAGTTCTTGTTAACTAATCTTACTTGTTCTTTCATCAAAATATATTAATTAGGTTGGCCACTAATTCATTTAAAATTATTAGCCTTTCTCAGTAGCTTGGCAACAAGTAATCTTCACATGTAGTTGTGATGTTATAGTCTCAAATATAAGTTATAAACATCTTTCATTTAATGTTGATAAAATCTGGTAAATCACCTCTCCCCTTTTAGCTGGATGGTAAACCCTTTAGTCACTAGTGTGTTCTAGTCGTAGGAGAGGTACTTATCATATTTGTGTAATTATTTTAGTCAATTGGGCTTGTAGATGTTCCTTGGTCTTAAGGATTAAGCAGGATCCAGTGTAGGCTAGGATGCTCCAGTTACCTAAAAAAAAAAAATATGGTAAATTTTTTTGGTAATAATACTTTTATTTCAATATATATATGGCAGTATGTTTAAGGATCTCATTCATCCATATTTCATCCCCTTTTAATCAATTAGATTGTTAACTAACAAAAAGAAAACTTTTCAAGTTTCAACTGAACTTCTTGCGTAATAAATTGTATATTTTGTCTTTTAATCATTTAATAGTCTATAATTAACATAATTTACATATTAAAACTATATAAATTCCATATTAAAGGATTTTATATGCATTCTTGACTATTGCATACTATAACAACCTTTGTTAGAATATTATGGTTGTATATTAATACTTTTATATGCATTCTTGAATATGACAAACTCTTTAGTCACTGTAGTTAATTATACCCAAAAGTCTTGTATTCGAGTTACAAGAAAGATAATTATCGAGTTTATCCAAAAAAAACAACTTTCGTTAGAATATTATGGTTGTATAATTATACACAAAAAATTCCATCAAAAGATCTTTCTAATGCAATCCACTGAGTGATAAATCATTTCTTTGTTAGAATAATATGATTTGACCCCTTTTGACCCCTCTAATATAAATTGACATTGAAGGGCCAAAGCAACCTCCATTATTGCTTTCCTGCTTTAGCATAGTTGGTATTTAGTCTCTAGTGGAAGCCTTTGAATAATGATGAAGGCATTTGCATTTAAATATTCGCAATAAATCGCAAATCCAAGCAGCTAGCTTCAATCATTCATTAAAAAATTAAGGATAAATGAAGTGCATTATAACAATGATAAGATCTGCTATGAAGAAAGTGAAACAGACAAGATATTGATGTTTTGAAGGCATAAGAAAATATTTTCCTATTAAAAAGAATTTACATCTTTTTTCCTCACAACAATTTAACTTGTTTATGGTGCAAAACATGAGGGGAAGAGGGGGTTGGTTGAACAGTTTGCAAAAACCCTACCCCACAATAAGTAATCCTTTTTCTTCTTTCTCAGGACTTTTATATACAATTTAATCTGCACAATGAACTACTTTTTACACTGGACCTGCGCTTCTCCACCTGAATCAGAAGAGAGGAGTTTCCTTCACAAGCTTCTGTTGGTATATCAAATCTTTTATCTATATTGCTCTGATCCAGCGATGAATCTCCTTCTTGATAATGCATTTGAGATGGTTTGTTATATCGTATAAGATCGAACATCATCCTCTGTAACAAAAATGCACAGAAAGCAATCAGATTAAACCTATATTGCTCTACGAAAACAAGGGGACTAAACTTTAAGAAAAAAAAATGAGAATGAAAAATAGATGGCCATGATGATACTGAATATTTTGTATGACTAATAACACCACTGCAATCAATTTATTGGCCTACTTTTCTCAGGTAGGCTAAATTTAAAGATAAACCTCTCCAGTAAAGTGTCTGCATTTCTTGTTTTAAAGGATAGTGAGGCAACACAAGATGGTAATATGATAGCCATGCTGTCAAAAGCCCAAAAGTGTGGAAAAAATTGCTTGTCTAAACTGTATATTTTCAATTTAATGTGACGTTCGTGTTGAATGTTACCACAACTTCAATTAGTTCTCTGCACATGATTGCAACAATTACTTTTGACATAAGTGCAGTGTTAAGAATCAGTCAAACTCAACCTAACCTGTTCCTCTATCAAACACAACCAGCAAACACTCAAGAAACAACACAAACAATAAAGAATCAAGAATCAAGAACACAGCCAATTTTACCGTGGTTCGTTTATTCCAATGGAATAAACTACATCCACGTTGAGCTCAAAGTAATTTGAGACTCTCTGCACTATAAGGATTGAATTCGTTACAGATTACAACAAGAAATCTTAATAACCCCCAAATCTCTCCTCTCACACTTCCCCTCAATCTACCCGTAATCAACACAACCAAGACAACTTAAACAAGCGTCTAAACCAAAAGAATACACAGCTTCCTTCTACCCACAATTCTAAAGAAAAATGTGACCTGATTACAACTTGAAGGAAACAAACTAAGCACCCAGCACTTGACGAAAACGCGAGAGAGAGAGTGAGTTTTTCAATCTGTTTTCAATCTGTTTCTACAGTAAATTTCAGCTTTAAATATGTTGACCATTTGGGCTGATTTCCACCGTTAGATTAGGCTGAGATTAATGGCTAAGATCTGTCACTTACTACCTTATTAAAACGTCAGTGTATTGAAGCTTTACTTAACAAACTCCACCTTGAAGCTTCAACACATTACCTGATCAAATACCTTATTAGTGCAGTTCATCCACAAATTACTCATCATAGCTCTATTGCTGCAGCTTACTCAATATGCAGCAGGTTCAAGCAATGCTTGAACTTGGTTGGAGACACCACTTTTGTTCCCATATCTGAAGGATTGTTCTCAGTTGGCACTTTTTTCAGAATGATTGCCCTTTTGTCCACCAACTCCCTCACAAAATGGTATTTGACATCAACATGTTTGGTTCTCTCATGATACACGGGGTTTTTGCTCAGGTGTATGGCACTTTGGCTGTCTGAATAGACAGTGACAGCACCCTCCAGCAGATTAACCTTTGACAGTAACCCTTGGAGCCATAAAGCTTCCTTGAAAACATCCGTTACAGCCACATACTCTGCCTTAGTTGTGGATAGGGCAACAATTGGTTGGAGTTGGGACTTCCAGCTCACATAATTTCCTCCCAAGGTGAACATGTATGCAGTGGTTGATTTCCTTGAATCCTTGTCACCTGCAAAGTCAGAATCTACAAATCCTACCAGATCAAGTGAGTCATATCTTTTTCCATATTTCAAGCCCACATGAACAGAACTATTGATATATCTAAGAAGCCATTTAAGAGCAAGCCAATGTTCAAAACCAGGGTTTGACATAAATCTTCTTAAGAGGGAAATGGCAAAGGAAAGGTCTGGTCTGGTACTAATCATGGCATACATTACTGACCCAACTACGTTTGCATAAGGGATATTTTCCATTTTTATTAAATCTGCATCAGATTTGGGGCATTGTGATCTACTCAACATAAAGTGACCAGCTAGGGGTACATTCACAGTTTTAGAACCTGCCATGCCAAACCTAGACACTAATTTTTCCAGGTAAGCCTTCTGATGGATTTTTAATTCAAAGTCCTTCCTGTTTCTATCTATTACCATGCCTAGAATCCGTTTAGCACTTCCCAAATCCTTCATATCAAATTCAGAGTTCAATTTTTTCTTTAACTCTTCTATCCTAGGTTTAGACTTGCAAATTAAAAGCATGTCATCAACATACAACAGAACAAATATAAAGGCATGTCATCATATAAAGCATAATAGAAACAACTGTCATATTTGCTTCTATTGAAGCCAATGCTAAGAATAAAAGCATCAAAACGTTTATACCACTGCCTAGGAGACTGTTTCAGTCCATATAAGGATTTGTGAAGTAAGCATACATGGTTGGGCAGGTTTTTATCTACAAAACCTATGGGTTGTCTCATGTAAATCCTTTCTTCTAAGTTTCCATGCAAAAAAGCAGTCTTAACGTCCAGTTGTTCTAATTCCAAGTCCTCATGAGCAACTATGGCTAGCATAATCCTAATGGTCTTATATTTAACAACAGGGGAGAATATCTCATTAAAGTCTATTCCCTCCCGCTGTGTGTAGCCTTTGGCTACCAACCTAGCCTTATATCTAGGGGGGTCAGATGGGTTCATACTTTCTTTCAGCTTGAACAACCACCTACATTCAATCAGTTTCTGGTCTTTGGGATTTGGAACCAAAGACCAGGTTGCATTTACCTTTAGGGATAGCATCTCTTCCTCCATTGCAGCTTGCCATTTTGCTTTGTCTCTGGATCTGATTGCTTCCTCATAGTAGTCTGGTTCTGTCCTCTGAACTTGAGCCCCCGCCACCAGGGCCGTGTAAATCAAATCCACATAGAAGTATCTTGCTGGTGGCCTGATTTATCTCCTACTTCTATCCCTGGCTAGCTGGTATTGGGCTAAGGGGTCAAGATGGGGTTCAGCAGGTTCTGGTGCATTTTCCTTCTTCCAAGTCAGGGTCCAGATTTGGTTCATTTGCTTCAGCTTCCTGATGTTCGAAACCATGTTGAATTTCAGCAGGCTCCACCTCAATTTGGACTCTCTCAGGCTGATCCTGGTTCATGGGATTGCTGCTTGTTGATCCTGCATCAAGGTTAGCAACTTTGCAAGGAAATATATTTTCATTGAAAATTACATCCCTACTGATTATTATTCTAACTCCCGGGGTACTTCTATCCCAAAGCCTATACCCTTTGGTTCCCTCTTGATAACCTAGGAAGACACACCTAAGTGACCTAGGGTCTAATTTCCCTTCACTGTTATGGACGTATGTAGCACACTCAAAGGTCCTCAAGTGTCCTAGACTAGGTTTCCTATTACTCCATTTTTCCTCAGGACACTTAAAACTGATGGCACTTGAGGGGCTTCTGTTAATAAGGTAGGCAACTGTGTTGAGGGCTTCTCCCCAAAATGACTTAGGAAGGCTGGATGTGAAGAGAAGGCATCTCACCTTCTCTAAAAGGGTCCTGTTCATTCTTTCAGCAACCCCATTCTGCTGAGGGGTTCTCCTAACAGTTCTATGTCTTAGGATGCCATGTTCAGTGCAATAGGAGTCAAATTCCAGTTACAGAACTCTAAGCCATTGTCTGTTCTAAGGGTTTTAACCCTTTTGTCAGTTTGGTTCTCTACAAGAACCTTCCAATTCTTAAACCTATCCAAAGCTTCATCCTTTAGTCCTAAGTAAGAAAACCCACACCTTCCTACTATAATCATCTACTATGGACAGAAAATAACTACTACCCCCATGTGATTTGACCCTTTCAGGTCCCCACAAGTCAGCATGCAAGTATTCTAAGCAATTGGCAGCTAGGTGAGTCCCCTTTTGGAAACTCAACCTGTGTTGCTTGCCCATAATGCAGGTTTCACAAAATTCAAGAGGTTTAATAGGGTCCTTACCAAATAGGCCCTGCTTATGGAGGATGTCTAGGCCCTTTTGGCTCATATGGCCTAGTCTTAAGTGCCATTTTTCAGTAACATTCAAGTTAGTAGAAACCAAAGCAGAATTTAAACAATCAGCATAATAGGATCCAGACAGAATATACAAGCCATTTCTTTTTATCCCTTCAAGCAAAACACAGTTATTTTTATAGACATAAAGGCAACCATTTTCAGCTTTATAACTACAACCAGATTCATCTAAGACACCTAATGAAATTAAGTTTCTTTTTAATTCTGGAATGTATCTCACTTTAGTCAACTTGACAGTTTTACCACTGTTTAGTTTTAAAGTGATGTTGCCTATCCCTTCAACCCTACATGCATTATTATTCCCCATGAAGACAGTTTCTAACCTATTCTCCTCATAGTCCTGAAACCAGTCTTTATTAGGACACATATGAAAAGAGCACCCAAAGTCCATTACCCAATCATTTATCTTTTCTGTTTTAGAAATAGTTAAAACTTCAGATTCTTCTAAACTGGACTTAGAGGTTGCTAGGTTACTTTCTGTATTCCCTTGTTTTTGTTTCTTAAGCCAAGCATAACAGTTCTTTTTCAAATGGCCAGCCTTGTTACCGAAGAAACACTTCCTGGTTTCTCCTTTGGCCTTATGGTTTTGTTTTCCCTTTTTCTTATTCCTAGGCCCATTATCAGATTGGACAGAATTACTAATCTGATTAAAATCACCCTTTCCTTTAACAAAAAGATTACTACCAATTCTTCTCTGTACTTTAATCTCTAATTCCCTAGCTTTTAATCCTGAAACTATTAAATCTACGCTTGGGACAGTACCAGTATATTGAAGGGCATTTTTTACAACCTGGTAATCTTCAGTTAAAGAATTCAAAAGAATCATAGCTAAACTCGAGTCTCCGAGTTCTTGATCTGTCCCCTTTAACACTTGGGTCAGTTTCAAGAACTCGTCAATATTCTCATCAATAGTCCTAGAGCTATCCATTTTATATGCAAATAAAACACCTTTTAAGTAAGCTAGATTAGGAGCAGATTGTAATGCATAAAGAGATTCGAGTTTACCCCATACCGCTGTCGGAGTTTCAAAACCGTCTACCTTTCGCAGGACCGCGTCGGAAAGGTTCATGATTATCAGATTGTACGCCTCCTCCTCCAGCTCTGCCTTTTTTTCAGTTTCTCCTCTGACCATTGGTCTCATCCTTTTCCAGTGCAATGGCTACCTTATTGTGTGATAATAAGGCTTTCATTTTCTTCTTCCAACTGTTGAAATCAATTTTCCCATCGAATTGGGTGATTTCAACTCGTGTAGTAGTCATAGTGTTTAAATTTGGGGTTGGTGTTTGAATTTAGGGTTGACACAGAAGAAACCCTAATTTAGTTAGGATCGAATTAGAATTGATTTCACGAAATTGACCGGATAATCAAAGGTTTTCCAAGCCCTAAGACACTAATTTGACTGATTATACCGAAACCCCCAATTTGTATAAACCCTAGGTTTCAAGAATCACTCAAATCAGACCGAAAACCCTAATCTCGCTCTGATACCACTGTTAAGAATCAATCAAACTCAACCTAACCTGTTCCTCTATCAAACACAACCAGCAAACACTCAAGAAACAACACAAACAATAAAGAATCAAGAATCAAGAACACAGCCAATTTTACCGTGGTTCGTTTATTCCAATGGAATAAACTACATCCACGTTGAGCTCAAAGTAATTTGAGACTCTCTGCACTATAAGGATTGAATTCGTTACAGATTACAACAAGAAATCTTAATAACCCCCAAATCTCTCCTCTCACACTTCCCATCAATCTACCCGTAATCAACACAACCAAGACAACTTCAACAAGCGTCTAAACCTAAGAATACACAGCTTCTTCTACCCACAATTCTAAAGAAAAATGTGACCTGATTACAACTTGAAGGAAACAAACTAAGCACCCAGCACTTGACGAAAACACGAGAGAGAGAGTGAGTTTTTCAATTTGTTTTCAATCTGTTTCTGCAGTAAATTTCAGCTTTAAATATGTTGACCATTTGGGCTGATTTCCACCGTTAGATTAGGCTGAGATTAATGGCTAAGATCTGTCACTTACTACCTTATTAAAACGTCAGCGTATTGAAGCTTTACTTAACATGCAGATATTCAAGCATTTGACCCACACTAAAAGTAAGAGCATTCAAACAACTTGCATACCTCATGTTGCCTCTGTGGGAGTAGTCTCACAGAAGAGACTTTATAAGTGATGAGAATGCAAAATGTCATATTTACCCCCCCTTAATGTCTAGTCTTTTATACGTATTTGTTGCCTAAATGTACTCATTATTATTCTATTTTGATTTAGGAGGCAAATGCAGGCGTTAAATGCAAAATGGAACTAATTAGGTGAATTCAGACAGTTTTGACATTGCTTTGTAATCTGGCCATAACTCTTTCATCAAGCTCCGATGGAGATGATTCAAAATGCCGTGGAACCCTAAGAAAGATATCTACAACTTTCATGTTTTGAGTTTGGAGAGATACTCATTGCATAAAGGTCATAATCGGGCTTGAAGTTGCTGCTGTGTAGAAGCGTTACGGAACATTACGCGCCCTATCATGCAAGTCAATTAGGCAGTTTATTATTGGAAGATTTTAAAGACCTGTTGCATGCAAATTACAGCTGGAAACACCACTTTCATATTTTATTTTATTTTCAATTAATTAGAATCAGATTAGGATAAATGTTATTTTAGGATATTAGAATATTTTGAGGAGATTTAGTAGAATTCAAATACTTCAATTTGAATTGGATATCTTTAAGAGGAGAGAGAGATCAGATTGAGATATCACACACGCCTCTCTTCTTCTCTCTTCTGGAATTTTCTCTTTTGATTTTCGTGATGGCCATGAGCGGCTAATTTTCATAACTTGGTCAAAGGAAACGGAGACCTCGGAATCAATAAAATTGTGAGATCTATCTGTTTTTGGTGTTCAATATATTCTCTGAGTATTGGATGTTCTTCTATGCTTATTTTCATGATTGTTTCATTTAATTACTAGAAGGCCTACTAGTTTATTATTTGTTGCAATCTGCTGCTAAGTTAGATATCAAATCCGTAATTGTTTGATCCCTTTAACTTGTGAAGTAATTAAGGTTTAAGAGTTTGCTGCGTCAGGAATTATTAAGTCTTAAGAAGAACATTTGACTGAATTAAATACAACCGCTTTTGTTTGTGTTGTTCAGCTTCATTGATCTCTTTAGGTCTTAAGGCTGCCACTAGATTAAATCATTAGCACTTGTCTAGGGTTTTTTAGTAGTAAAATTAATTAGATTGCTTGTTTCCTAATTAATTACAATTAAGGAGAGATAGGAAAATAGTTCCAATGGTAAATACTCAAAGTAAGAATTGATTTATTTTTGCATCAATGATCAATTGTAAGATTCCGATGGTGGATGTTGACTTAGACCAAGTTTCGTTATTTTGATTGATTTCGGTAATTTAGGTTGAATTGCTTTTCCTGAAATTGTTTCTGTTTTTACTCAAACAACCCCCAACCTTGTTCACGTAACATTAAACTCGGGTAGACACTCTCCGTGGGAACGATCCTTACTCACACTGCTACATGTGTTTTTAGGTTTTAATCTTGGTTGCCTACGACAACTCACCAGATTTTGGCGCCGTTGTTAGGGAGTGATTCTAGTTGATTTTTATTTCGCTCTTGTTATTTTTCTTTTTCTTTTTTTTTTATTTTCCAGAAAAAAATAAAAAATTTTGGCAGTACTGTTCACGACAGGATTTTTGGTGGAATTAGTAGTAGTGCGAGTATCCGTTTTTAAGAAAATGAATTTCTGCACAAGACTAGTTAAACCCTAAATCCTAGGATTCACTAGCCCCACCCTGTCGAGGCCAAAAAACCAACGTTTGATAGGGTTTTTGGCCAGTTTTGTGTTTTTGGTCATTAAAAAAAAAAAAATTAATTAATTTTTTTATTTTCTAGTGGGTTTTTCATTATTTGTCATTTATTTTTCCTAATTCTTTTATGAGGTTTTTTGTTGTATGACCAGGTTCTTTCATCTTGGTGATTTAACATTCGACCCGGAAATAGAGAGCACTTTGTGCAGGTTAAGGAAGGAAGCTCGGAGAAATTCTAAGGAAAGCAATTTGGTTTTTGATTCCAATTTGCTTGCAACTCTAATTTAGAAGAGGAGGACGTCATGGCTGGAAATCGAACTTTCAAAGAGCTTGCTGCCCCTAATTTGAATCAAGCACCTTTATGCATAACGTTTCCAACTTGAGATGCTGCTACTACTTTTGAATTAAAATCTGGACTAATACATCTCTTGCCCACTTTTCATGGCCTTGCAGGTGAAGATCCTCACAAGCATTTAAAGAAGCTTTATGTGGTTTGCACGAGTATGAAACCTACGGGGGTGACTGAAGAGCAAATTAAATTAAGAGCCTTTCCGTTTTCTTTAAAGGATTCGGCTAAGAATTGGCTCTATTATCTACCCTCCAGGATTATAACCACATGGAACAAGATGAAAAGGTTGTTTCTGGGGAAATATTTTCCAGCTTTGAGGGCGGCCAACATTCGAAAAGAAATTTGTGGTGTAAGGCAGCACAATGGAGAGTCCCTACACGAATACTGGGAACGTTTTAAGAAATTATGTGTAAGCTGCCCCCATCATCAGATTAGTGAGCAGCTACTTATCCAGTACTTCTATGAGGGCCTTCTATACATTGATAGGAGCATGATTGATGCTGTTAGTAGAGGAGCTTTGGTGGATAAAACTCCCAGGCTACGAAAACTTGATTGCAAATATGGCGGCCAATTCTCAACAATTTGGCACTAGGCTTGACCTTTCCATATAGGCGTGATAATGAGGTAAATATTTCCTCCCTTGAACAACAAATCTCAAGTCTAACTTCTCTTGTTCGTCAAATGGCTGTAGGTAACATGCAAACAGTGAAGGCTTTTTTGATTTGTTCGGTAGTAAGGCATCCAACTGATATGTGACCAACTCTTCAAGAGGAGCCCATTGAGCAAGTGAATGCAGTAGGTGGCTTTCCTGGACAACCATAAAGGAAGTACGATCCCTATTCGAACACATATAACTTGAGATGGAGGGATCACCCCTAATCTTGGCTATGGGAATCCACAAGTGAATTAGCCGGTGACTCAAAACCGCCCAAGTTACCAACAATATAAGCAGCCATATCCCCTTAGACAACAATCGGGCCAAACTTCTAATTCTGGTATGTCTTTAGAAGATATTGTTAAGTCTCTTGCCACTAATACTTTGTAATTTCAACATGAGACGAGGGCTAGTGTTCAAAGTTTGGAGAATCAGATGGGACAGATGGCAACCATAATAAGTAAGCTGAGGTGTAAAGTTCGGGGAAATTACCCTCTCAAATGGTGGTAAATCCAAGAGAAAATGCAAGTGCGATCGTCTTGAGAAATGGTAAAGAGGTTGAGATTTCAGTAGAGGCAGCCCCTGCATCGTCAAAGGAAGAAAAGGAAAAAAACGTCGTTGTGGATAGGAACATTCCCAATGACGATGGTGTTCCTAAGAGTAAGTTTCCGCCTCTGTCTGATTATAAACCAATACCTCCGTTTCCTCAAGCTTTGGCAGAACCTAGAAAAGATGAGCAATACAGAGATTTTTATGAGACCTTTCGTAGATGCAAGGTAAATATTCCACTTTTTTATGTTATTAAACAAGTACCTTGGTGGGTGTCGAATCCAACAAATAATAAAATTCTCACTCTCAAATAAATACAAATTGTAATAGTGATGAGCAAGGTCGTATCCACAGAGACTGGGTAGATTTATTTTAATGAAAATTAAAGCAAAGAAAAATGGGGGTTTTGAAATTTCGAAGTGAAATAAAAGAAAGCAATTATAATAAACTAAAAATTAAGGAGGAATCAATATCAAGCAAATATCCAACCAAAGTTATAATTTCAGAATTGGTTCAGAGAATTGATCACAGATACAAAGATAAAATCTTCTATTCTTCACTAAATTGGTTATGGTTATTAACAAGCTCTAACAACCTATCTCTCCTTATTTTCTCGATAACCAAAACAAGCTCTCTGATTACTTCCCTTGTCAATAAACAACCCTAAACAAGCTCTTAGGATTTAATCTATCGACAGCATTAATAATTAGAGAGACTACCAATTCTAGCCAAAAATACACAAGCTCGATTCATTTAGACTAGATTATACATCTTCATAACATAAATCGAAAATCCCTTTATAATCAACTATGTTATTTCACCACTAATATTAGAAAACTTAAACAATTACGGATTTAAAGTTCTAAATGGCAATTTATCAACCTGATAATTGAACAACAGGCCCTTTGCATCAATCAATCAAGACAATAATTGTTAATAAACATAGAAGATATATAAATAGTAAAGAAATAAAAGAACACTAAAAATTATTTAGGATCTCACAATCCTTGAAGAACCAAAACTTCAATTATCCTTCAGTTGGAAGAAAAGTATTTAGCTACACATAATTTAAAAGAACGCCTAAAGAAAATAGAAGAGAGAGAGGTAGAGATAGATGTCCCTTTTCTTGTGAATAATCTCCCTATTTATAACCCATCTAATAATAGTTATCCTATCTAGTTCAGGAAACTAATTAAAAGCAAATCCCACCAAAATAGGGAGTCTTGGAAAATCCTAGAGATTAAGAAAAGGGTAAATAAATCTTTCCAGCTATCATACATATCTTTTTCTCCAACAAATTCGTAACCCTAGGTCAAAAATCTCAGATCCAGTAAGGCGTGCCCACACTTTATCTGCTAACTGCTTTTGTGAACATTCTGGGAAAACAGGACGTGCCCATGCTTTAAGCAAAATCCGCTTATGGAATGTATCTCTTTTTGAGCTCCGATTTTTCTCTCCAAATCTCTAGATTTTGAATTCAATTTGATTTAACTCCTTAATCTACTCCACAAAATACGAAACATAATCAAAATCCAAGATTTAAGCATTTATAACCATTAAAACATGAGGAAATATAACAAATATATAGATATTATGAATGCTTATCATACCTCGTTATGCTAAATTCTTGAAAGAACTGTGTACAATTAAGAGGAAAAATAAACTTAAGGGGTGTGAAAAGGTGCGAGTAAGAGAGAATGTTTCTGCAGTGATTCAGAGAAAACTTCCAGCGAAGTGCAAAGATCTAGGTATGTTTACTATCCCTTGTACGATAGGTAACACTATGTTTGAGAAGGCCATGATAGATTTAGGAGCTTCTATAAATGTCATGCCATATTCTATATATGTTTCTTTGAAACTTGGACCTTTGAATAAAACTGGTGTTGTGATTCAATTGGCTGATAGATCAAATGCCTATCCTAAGGGTGTAGTTGAGGATATTCTGGTACAAGTTAATGACTTAGTTTTCCCTACTGATTTTTATGTGGTTGATATGGAAAATGGTGATCAAACTGCTCCAATTTTGTTAGGAAGACCCTTCTTAAAAACATCCAAGACTAAGATAGATGTTCATAGTGGCATACTTACCATGGAAATTTGATGGTCGAATCGTTAAGTTTAATATTTATGATGCCATGAAATATCCATGATGATGATGATGATGACAATCCTGTTTATTCTATTGATGTGATTGATTCTTTAGCATAGAAGTTTTTGAACTTGATGGAGAGGATGGATTGGAAGTTACCATTAGTAAGCATCTTGAGAAAGAGAATGAGGAGTTAGCCTTGAGTACTAATTTGCAGGAAACTGTTGCAGCGTTGAATGATTCTCCAAAGTTACAGCAGTCAGGTAACATTCCTTATATTGCATTACCAATTTCTAACGAGAGGCCTTTACCCTTTGTTTTGCAGTCACCCATTCCAGATTTGAAGCCTTTCCCTAGTTACCTCAAGTACGTGTTCCTTGGAGACGGAGAACGTTACCGGTGATCATCTCAAGTAAACTCAGTGCATCGCAAGAAGGAAAGCCTTGAGTCGAGCCAACGACAATAAACAAAGGCGCTGTTTGGGAGGCAACCCAAGGGGAGTTTGTTTTCTTATTCTTTCACTTAAATTTTGGTTATTTTTGCCTTTTCTTTGCATTTCATCTTACATTGGGGACAATGTCAGTTTTAAGTGTGGGGGAGGGGATTTAGGTTGTGTTTTAATTTGTTAAAAAAAAAAAAAAACAAATAGTTTTTTGTTTTTAGGAAGGTTTATGCTTTAGGTCATGTCTTTGAACGTCTAGTGATGCATGAAATAGTAACTTGACTTTGTTATTGAGCATATTCCTTGACTTAGGATGTTAGCAATATTTATAAAATAGAGTTAATCAGATTTAAATCTTTGTAGTTTTGAAACAATATGTCTTGATAAGTTGTGTGAACTTGGTGACGAAGCATGGTTGAGGAGTGTATAACAACCCTTAAAAAAGAAAATTTGTTTCTCTTAAGCCAGTCCTAAATTTGGGTTTAAGCAAATAGGAAAAAGAAAAGAAAGGTATGTGGTGATTCGAGATGGAGCGTAAAACGCACTCACTCATAAACACAACCATGAAATGAGATGGAGCATAAAATGCACTCATTCTTTTTCAAAACAGAATATATACTTGGTGACGAAGCATGATTGAGGAGTGTATAACAACCCTTAAAAAAGAAAATTTGTTTCTTTTAAGCCAGTCCTAAATTTGGGTTTAAGCAAATAGGAAGAAGAAAAGAAAGGTATGTGGTGATTCGAGATGGAGCGTAAAACGCACTCACTCATAAACACAACCATGAAATGAGATGGAGCATAAAATGCACTCATTCTTTTTCAAAACAGAATATATATATATATATCCCTAGTTTGCTACCCAGTTTGTAGTAGTAAAGAGAAACAGTTGAGGAAAAAGTTGTGAATTGGTTGTGATTAGTTTCCTTGTTTGCATTGACAGATTGAGAGTAATTGTGGAAAATGATGAAAAGAGATGAATGTCATTAACTCTACTTTATTTTATTTTGTTGCTGCCTAAGTTAGGTATGAATATGCATGGATTAAATATTGTTGCTTATGCATCATGATGGTGTTCTTGATATGACTTGAGATGATGCTGTTATGGATATGACTTGAGTGTAATGTTTGTTTGAATTAGTTTGCCCAAGGACGTGCAAAAGCTAAGTGTGGGGGAATTTGATGAGAATGCAAAATGTCATATTCACACCCCCTTAATGTCTAGTCTTTTATACTTATTTGTTGCCTAAATGTACTCATTATTATTCTATTTTGATTTAGGAGGCAAATAGAGGCGTTAAATGCAAAACGGAACTAATTAGGTGAATTTAGATAGTTTTGACATTGCTTGGTAATCTAGGCATAACTCTCTCATCCGAGCTCCGATTGAGATGATTAAAAATGTTGTGTAACCCTAAGAAATAGATATAAAACTTTCATGTTTTGAGTTTGGAGAGATACTTACCGCATCAAGGTTATAATCGGGCTTGAAGTTGACGCACCTGCACTGCCGACTTTCTGGAACATTCTACCCTATCATGCAAGTCAATTAGGCAGTTTATTATTGGAAGATTTTAAAGACTTGTTGCACAAAAATTACAACTGGAAACACCACTTTCATATTTTATTTTATTTTCAATTAATTAGAATTAGATTAGGATAAATTTTATTTTAGGATATTAGAATATTTTGAGGAGATTTAGTAGAATTCAAGTACTTCAATTTGAATTGGATATCTTTAAGAAGAGAGAGAGATCAGATTGAGATATCACACATGCCTCTCTCTTCTCTCTTCTAGGAATTTTCTCTTTTGATTTTTGTGATGGCCATGAGCAGCTAATTTTTATAACTTGGTCGAAGGAAACGGAGACCTCGAAATCAATAAAACTATGAGATCTATCTGTTTTTAGTGTTCAATATATTTTCTGAGTATTGGATGTTCTTCTATGCTTATTTTCATGATTGTTTCATTTAATTACTAGGAGGCCTACTAGTTTATTATTTGTTGCAATCTACTGCTAAGTTAGATATCAAATTCGTAATTGTTTGATCCCTTTAACTTGTGAAGTAATTAAGGTTTAAAAGTTTGCTGCGTCAGGAATTATTAAGTCTTAAGAAGAACATTTGATTGAATTAAATACAACCGCTTTTGTTTGTGTTGTTCAGCTTCATCGATCTCTCTAGGTCTTAAGGCTGCCACTAGATTAAATCGTCAGCGCTTGTCTAGGGTTGTTTAGTAGTAAGATTAATTAGATCGCTTGTTTCCTAATTAATTACAACTAAAGAGAGATAGGAAAATAGTTCCAACGGTGAATACTCAAAGTAAGAATTGATTTATTTTTGCATCAATGATCAATTGTAAGATTCCGATGGTGGATGTTGACTTAGACCAAGTTTCGTTATTTTGATTGATTTCGGTAATTTAGGTTGAATTGCTTTTCCTGAAATTGTTTTTTGTTTTTACTCAAAACGCCCCCCCCCCAGCCTTGTTCACATAACATTAAACTCGGCTAGACACTCTCCGTGGGAACGATCCTTACTCACACTACTACATGTGTTTTTAGGTTTTAATCTTGGTTGCCTACGACAGCGCACCAATAAGCTTGGAGTGTTTGCTGGATTTCAAACCTGTTGGGCATGCTGACATCACCGATCCGATCGACCAGTCCAAAAGTTCATATCGATCAACCTAAGAGCTGTCCCCTTGCGAGCCGAAGGGCGGTCTGGGTATCAGAAGATTGGTTACTCCATGTCAACATGTCCTTTCTTTTTTATTTCTCTATAGAATTCTTCTTCCTTTTTCGGGGTCAAGATCAAAACCCCAATAAACATATTTGGGCTTGCTTACTTCTCTAGGAAGACTTCTCATGTTTGGCCCCTTAAGTGCCTAAATCTCTCACTCTGGCCAACTTTATATTTTTACATTATGGACCCTTAATAATTTATTTTAGGCTTGTCGAACATTGATTATCATATTGGGTTTCAATTTTCATTATTTCGAGCTTAGTGAATTTACCCCTCCGAAATTGGTTTAAATTTTGAAACTCAAATAAATTAATACTTCCGACATTTAAATCCTTATTGAATGCATTCCTTAAATCATGAGCTCCTTCATAGTTGTGATTTATTTCATGAATTTCGGTTTATCAATATGACATTTCGCCCCCCACCCCCCAATTTTTTTTAATGTATTATTTTGCTTAACCCATGCTCTCTTGATGATTGTCCCTGAGTTTTTGCCCTTTTCCAAACAAGAGACATGAATTGTCCCATAGCTAATTAAAAATATTATAATTATCTCAATACCGCGTCTTAAGGCGGTATTGATTTCTTTCTCTTGACCTAATCATATAATATTTCACTATATCTTCTCATCATGTAACAGTATATAATATAATTGTTGATGCTTGATTTTGACACCAACGACTTGCATGTGTAAAGTGTTAAGTTGCTCTTAAAATTACACATGAATAAATATGATAATCTAATGCAAAGACTAAATAATAAATAAAAGATGATTTTTAAAGTGGTTTGGATACTGAAGGCAAGTCTTATGTCCACTATTCTTTTATATATGAGAGATTACAAGAGGTCGTGTATAGTGAACAACGAGCAGAGGTACAACGGCTGATTATTCAGATAGAATATCAAGTCAGTCTCGTTCTCGCAGATTATCTTTGCTCTGAAAATATAGATTATAATCAAAGTGTGAGTTTTCTATCTCAAAATCCCGAAAATGAAAGGGGAGTCCTCTATTTATAGTAGAGGAATTCAAGGTAATGATTACAAATCTCTTGGTTAGTGAACGACCCACTTACGCAGCGGAAAACAAAAAACATAAATGACATGGATTGTTCCTTAGGACCAAGATCTGGGTATAATATCACAGTTTATACAGTATATAAATTAAATCTGCAAAAATCAGATTCAAGGTTCAATAATCTTACGCATGTTTGGAGGCTCCTCCAGCTTTATCCTTGAGCGTTTTGCTACCGACTCAAGTGTAGGATCGAACCAACGTAGTCCACACGTAGATAATCGCAAGGAACTAAGGAGAGATTTGCTAGATCCTCCTTAGCCTCAAGAAACAAAGAAGAAAATGAGTATTTGATTTTGGCTAAACCAAAATCTGGCGTGGGAGAGAAAAAGGGGCTGTAGGGTTTTGCACTTTTCAATGAATAGTGAATGAATAAAAAACTCCCTTTTTTTTTCAATTAACACTTTTCTTTTATAGTGTTATTTTACTTGCCCTATTCCCATATGGAATGGGCTTGGGCTCCAACCCAAACACCCCATGTTTCCAAACACCCCCTAATTAGATATTTATTTTAATTCATAATTATCATAAATTAAAATCAAATAATATATATATTAACATTTAACAATAATGATAATTTATTTAAATATATAGGAACACATATTTAAACGTAATTTTACTTATTTAATTTTTGTAATAAATTAAATAAAGTCTATGACCTCAGCAAATTTAATTGCACTATAAAATTACCAAAATACCCTTTCGACTAAAAAGACGAAAACACCTTTCTTTCTTCTTGGCTCTTAAATTATCTTCTATGTGTGTGACCTATAGGTTGCTCATCATATCGGCAGTGTATAGTATCGCGATTAACACCAATTAATTCTCTCACTAATACAAAGACCAAGATTGACCCCTAGCAAGGCATCATGGCCACCCGATAGATTCGGATTCAACAAAGTAGCTACCTGTCAACGATATGGTTATCGTACAATTTGATCCTTTCATCATACATTATCTCGACGAGACGAAGGCATAGAAATAGTGTCAACCTCCTGTTACTCTCGATGTTATGTATTTAGTTTCTGGACCAATGACTTGTATTATAAAGCGGATAGAGCAACAACTCAATCCCTGCTGTGGCCACAGTTTTAGTGTCATTGCCATATACTGAATTGCGCCGTGAGATAACTTTTCCCATACTCGAGAGTGATGAATCCTCTGTCAATCCACCATAGTCTTGATACACTCCTTGATGCAGCCAATCACCACCATATTGACTCTGAATAGAACTAAGTTAGGCTAGTGTCAAACTGCACCAATCGGTGCACAAGGCGCTCCGGTGATCTCAAGTCTAAGGATCACATGCACCACCATTCGTTAGAGGATTTGGTCCATAGACACTGGGGTTACCATCCATATGGAATCCTCTGGTGAGGGTCGATCTAGTGAACTTGTTGTGGTATATTCGCCTCCAACAAGCACCCATGTGTTACACCAGGTTGTCACCAAACAACCTTGACAAGTGAGATTAGTCACTACCTTTCAACAGGGTCGTTGAACACTATGATAGCCTTACTGTATTATCTGTGCCCTTACTTCAGAATAATACTGGGGCTACAGACATTTCTAGAATGGCCACCATATGTGCTCATAGGGTTCTCACTATCAAGATTTGAAACACTTGAT
>JAPEIT010000106.1:0-39384 GCA_026229545.1 Pistacia atlantica
TGTTTTATGAAAGCAAATAAGCTCTTTCACTAATATAAAATTAAGTTGTGTTTGAAAAATGTAACATGACAAAATTAAGTGGTTTTAAAACCTCAAATTTCTTGAGAACGCTAAACATAAACAAAATATAACAAAGAAAAAGAAAAGACACCAATATTTAAGTGGTTCAATCTACAAATACGTGAACCTACATTATCCTCCATTATTGATGAATTTCCCACTATAAAAAAACACAAAATTACAAGCTTACATAACTCAAGAAATCAGTTTTCTAATCCTAACTGTGGTCGCAACATAGCATAACTCACTACCTTAGAGATAAATTATATGAGTGATGCTATGGGTACTAATATGTGTACTAACTAAAGCATAGTACTGTACTATACATCCTTGTAGTCGCATAAATAACAATCATAAACTATATCACTCTGCACACAAAAAATAGTCTGATCATTTATCTTTTTCTTAGCACTTAGCAAGAAATAAGCTTGTTATGCAATGAGCTGCAAATGTAGAAGGGGAAGCACACTAACATATTAAAACTTTCTAAGTTATAAGAAAACTTGAATATGACCATTTTATCCGTAGAGAAGAATTTGAAATACATGTAACCAAGTAAAGGCTAATTATCCCTCACCTCCCTTGAGGTTTGCATTTTTCCCAATGCCACTCTACATGTTTAAAAGCGCATCCTTAACCTCCCCTTAGATTTCAAAAATTATCTCAGATCTCCCCTTTTCACTGTTTGCTAACAAAATCAGTTAGGTTTACTGTAATTGGGTTATTTGCACTTTCATCCATAAGGTTTAGAATATATTGCACTTATCTCCAATACTATGAGATATGAACAGTTTAGTTCAATTAGGTGAGTTATATTTACATGTTATTAGAAATGAAGGAAATATAAAAAGAAAAAAAGCACTATGCTAAAAATGCTCTCTCTCTCTCTCTCTCTCTATATATATATATATACACACACACACACACACACATACTTTTTTATATTTTATCTATTTCTAATAATATATGTATAAGACAATAGGGGAATGATAGACTTTTTATTGTAAAATTTGACCTTCCTTGACTAAACTGTTCATATTCTATAATACTAAGGGTAAATGTAATATACTCCAAACCTTAAAGATGAAAGTGCAAATAACTCACTATATTTTTCTTGATGTAAAAGTACTCCAAACCCCTAAGTACATAGATATTTTAAAACCCCACTAAGTATATAGGTTTCCTTTATTTTTCATAAAAATTAAAAGTAAATTGTATTTATTAATTTTTTTATTTGAGTGGAATTAGGGGTAAAGAAGGTATTTAATTGGTTTTGGAGTTGAGAGCAACTTGATTTTATTGGCAGGGGGGTTGAGAATAATTTCCAATATATGAGGGGCTTTTAAATATAGGTATATCTAGGATGAAAGTGCAATAGACAGCAAACCTTAATGATAAAAAGTGTAAATAACCCACCGTATTTTCCTCAAGGTAAAAGTGCCTAAGTATATAGGTTTACTGTATGTTTTTTTATAAAAATTAAAAGTGAATTGTATTTACTAATTTTTATTTTATTTTATTGGCATTGGGGATAAATAAGGTATTCAAGTGATTTTGGAGTAGAGGGCAACGTGATTTTATTGGCAGTGGTGTTGAGAACAATTTCCAATAGCTGAGGGGCTTTTAAAATACTTAGGAGGCTTAGAATAATTTGCCATTAAGAACAATACAATAAACCTAATGGACTCTGTTAGCAAACGTACGTTGGAGAGGGGAGGTTTGAGATAATTTTTGGAATTTTAGGGGAGGTGAAGGATGCTATTTTAAACTTGTGGGTAGTCGCTAAGAAAATGGGAAACCTCAAGGGAGGTTAGGGATGGTAAACCCCAAATAAATTACCTGGTTAGGGATAATAAACCCCAAATAAATTACCATGGTTGTAGAAGAATGGATAATAAACCCCAAATAAATTACCTTGGTTGTAGAAGAATGGTAGCTCTCTCCCCATCCCCCATCATCTAACTGTGTTTTTAGCAGAAAATCAGTAGCTTTACGTATAGCCAAACAATTATCGTAAGTCTTCCCTGACAGTAGTTAGGCCCTCAATGCAAAGGGCCAAGTACCATAAATGAAGCAAATTCCCCAAATTGCATACCTGTAATCAAACATGTTATTGTTATTCTATTATAAACTTCAGGCAGAATTTAGAAAAATACTTAATTTTTTTAATTTTTTTAATTTTTACTTACAGTTTTAATGGACATATCACATAATAGGGTAAACCAATAATATATATATATATCTCTCTCTCTCTCTCACACACACACACACACACACATATATATATAACCATTTATGACATATGTAATAATTTTGACTCGTTTAACAATTGACACTATTAACCCATTTAAAATATTATTTGACATAAATACACATTTAATTTACTATTTTTTTGTTATATTATTATTGTTATTAAAGTTATAGTTATTAATTATTAAGTGTCCCAGTTTATAAACATGTTAGAGTTTTTCAACTTGAATCCAACCTAAACATTATTCGTATCAACCTAACTTGCATAAAACGTGTCATGTTCATGTCGGGTTGGCGTGTCATGGCCCCGTGTTTTACCATGTATAATTTTGATGTACAAATCATTTTAACATATGTTTTGAGGCACAAAGTGAGACTTACCAAATTTATTAAAGATACATACCATGAACCATCAGGCAATTGTGATTCTTCAAGATACTTAACAGCATTTGTGACCAAGATTTCAATCTCTTTCTTTCTATGCTCTGGGTATAACTTCTTAAACAATGTCAAGGCCTTGATTGTTGATGCAGTGCACTCAGGATGCCTACATATGATAATTTTTAATCAGTTTTGATGGAATTAATTTAATTTTAATGTAATAAATTTTAAAGTAGTATCTGGAGATCTTACTCATGCTCAATCACAACCTTATCCAGAAATTCCATGGGATTAAGCAGCTGCAAAGAAATTAAATAGAGAAAGAGAGGAAATACATTTCTTAATGCATGAAATTGATAAGGAGAGAGGAAATACATTTCTTTAATAATGTTGAAGTTCTTAGCTTACCTCCAACCACCATTTAGCTCCTGCTGGCTCCCATACTGATATACCGCCATTTTTACTCTACATATTTTAGATGTTTGTGCATGTTAATACCAACATGTATTTTATATATGCATTAAAAAAAAAAAAAAATTGAGTAATATTGAATCTGAGTAGTATTGCAATAGGTAAAAGACCTGTCCACTACTATTATTTAGTATTACATTATCTCATTTATTATCCTGTTATCATATTATGGTGGCAATGATGGAGGATTTTGTTTTTTGTTTCAGTGGGGGGAAGTGAAAAAATTTCAGTTATTATCATCCATGAAATATTGACATTTTAGTTCATCAAGTTTCGTTAATAAATTTTCGTATACAAAAGAATTTTGTATTTATTTTATATATTTGATTGAGAACAAAAGAAACAAATATAAAATATATTTGATATTTCAAAAGAATGAAATTAAAAGAAGTGATTATGAGGACCATATCCATATTTACAGACTAGAAAGATTTTACTAAGATCATAAACAGATGAATTAGGTGATGTCTAAGAGTAAGAGAGCATAATAGCACTTTCTCTATAAATGAGGAAAAACATTACTATTTATTACTCAAAATTAATAATCATGCATGCTCCTTATTGTGAGCTAACTGCATGCAAGCCATGTGAAAATAGCTTCAAATTTCAACAAGAAATACACGAATTCATGTACAAGAGCATAAAATTAATCCTAAGTAAATCCATACCTGGAAGGTAAGTAAGACATTGACCGCATCATATAACCGTTCAGCTTCCATTTTCTCCCCAACAACCTCTGCCGGCATCATTGAAAAATGTAGGCAACACTAAGGAACACATGAGATCTTGTCAACAAATTGTCAAGACATAATAACCTTTAATTGGTTCAATATTTCATACTATTTAATTTACTCCAAAAAAAAATTGTTATATATATAATCACCAGCAAACTTTCTGCAGTACAATCAGAAACTTGCCATCCATGATCTTGATCAGAAAAAGTCCATGACCCTTTAGAAATGTGATGAAACATGCTTTTAAAGTCGCCCGGAGGATTATTCAATATCTGCAAGATTTTGTGCAACATGAAGATTATTTAACATGGCAAAAAGTTCTTCATTAAAAAAAAAAAAAAAACATTGCTTTTTGTACATATATTTATAGGAGTTAATATTGAAACCTGAGATTTCTTAATGAAGTCATGTGCTTTCATCATCACTGGTCCGATTTCATCGATGAGATTGGTAGCAAGTAAAGCTTGAACAGTGAATGCAGAATCCCATGTTTGACTACCAAAACTCTGCGTATATAATGAATGGAAACTTTAAGAATTGGGAAAATACTGTGATATCTTTACAACTTCTATTGAAAATGCTTTTGATTCAGCAAGAAAAAAATGAAGAAAATAAGCTTTTGTTTTGCATTAATTAACAAAGACAGAGATTGAAGCTTTTCTACTGTAATATTTAGTCCGTCTTCGGAAATCCAGAAGTAATCTTGGATCCTTGCTAGGTGCTTCTTAAAATGTTCTCCATTAGGATCTTCAACCCAACAAGCAAGCATAAATAGCGCCTGTTCACATTATGTAACACATCAGTCTCAGAAAAAGCATAAATATTTTAGCTGCCTAAACTTCAAAACTTTGCAATGCCATACCTTTTCAACACAACCAATGGTAATGTATCGACTGGCCTCATCTTCATAGTGAATGTGGTTCATGGTTATTTGGAGAGTCTTTTCTCTAAACTTTTTAAAGGGCCAACTGGTTAAAATAGGCTCCGCAGTTGTGTGAAGAACATCCCATAACACAGTTTGTATCAAAGTACGGGGATAGTAGACATCCTCCTACGAAAACAATGTTAAATTTATTATCATTTTTCCTCTTTTCAATTATAATAGAATTCGAAGGAACATACATAAAATAATAATAAAAAATACCTTTGCACATAAATGCCGCATTTTGCTCCAATTTATGTTATTGTAAGGCTCATTGTAGAGTTCTTCTCTCAATTGTAAAATGAGAGGTGTGATTGGACCAACAAATCTTTTCCCATATAAATATGACATTGGCATATAAGTAAGCCGACAATGACTAAGCAATTTTGCTGAAATATTCAAAATTAAAAATAAATAAATCTGTGAAGAGTTAGAGAGTAATTAATAATAATGTTCATGTTTTTCTTTTTCTTTTTTTAATCAGAATGAATTGATGTGTGAATATAAAAAAAGTCAACTAAATAAATGAATTGTTTTTCAAACCTGGATGGATGGGAAGAAAAGAAGGAAATGACCAAAATTCTGGGGGCATAGGGTTGCATCCAGACCATTCATACACACCGAGTATCTGCGAAAAGAATTTTGATTAATTATTTGAAGATAAAAATATATAGATTAATCTTATCAGCAACTTAATAGAATCATACAGCAAGCCAAGTCTTTCCCCAAGATGAAATTGATGTTGCACTGCCATGATCGAGAATCCATTTTCTTGCTCTTGCACAAGCATTATCTTCACCACCATCAGGTCCTTCCCCAAGTAAACGCATGCAAATGTAGTTGAAAACAGTACAAAACATTGTGCTGTGACTCTCAATGTGTAATCCCCATCCACCATCTTCATTCTGTCACATGCACAATTAATTTTACTTTATAAATTAAATTAATTAATATTTTATATCTGTTCCATAAAAAATACAAATCCGGGGGACCATATAAAGAGATTTTTTGTTGTTGTTACTTTAATGATTTTTTTTAGTTTACTCGAAGTAGATATTTTCTAGATTTGTAATATATATTGTGGATGTAATTTTTATAAAATATGTAAGGTCTCTAATTTTACAGACTAAATTATTTTTTTATCCTTCTCAAATTGTAAAATTCTTCATAATAATAATATATGTTTAGATTTTGCAATATCTAACATTTAATTTGTAATTGAGAATGAATTTTATTAATTAGGTTTTAATTTTAATTCATTATTTAAAAAACAATTAGAGAAATGATAAAGGATATATTCACGAATAAAATTAATATGTACCTGATGACAGTATATATAACGAAGCATCTCTCTGCAGTGTTCAGGAGATAATATAACATTGAGATATCCTGTAATGTATAGACACATAACCTGCATAAACAGTAAAATAAAGGTACTGTTAGCAGAAATACTGTTAGTGCATTAATTCATGCAGTAGGGAGAGCAAAGAGCAATTACAAATGGAGTATGGTAAAACAATGGGCCCGTATTGACAGCAGGCCAGTGGCCATCACTAGCTTGCAGAGCTGTTAACAATCTGACTGCCCTCATCAATGCGGCTGTAGCAATTTCATAAGTGATCTCTTCTCCATCTTCAACCTTCACTTGAGGAATCGTCTGTTTGAATTTCTTTTCTCTAAGAAACTGCAATACATCAAATGTATTAAAACAAAATAAAAGTTGAGCAAAATTTTTTATTTATAAATAAAGATGTACCTGGAATTGCCAAAGGAGATCTGAACAAGGCTTGGTTTTAAAACGATTCTTGTGGAAATTTTTGCGAGCTTCTTCAACCTCACTTCTCTCCTCAGAAGAGCCTGCTTCAGGATCAAACTCCCATGTCTGCCTTCCGGCAAAGTTGTTTGTGCTGAATATGTATGGATCTTTCCCGCCTTCTGAAACCTTTAGCCTCCACATTCTTATAGAAAGGTGTACGTAAAGATAACTTTTGAAACGAAGAGTAGTCTTTTGATGCTTAAAAGTTTGTTTGCTATATAAAGAGGCTTTTTTTTAAACGAAGAGTAGTCTTTTGATGCTTAAAAGTTTGTTTGGTGTTTGCTATATAAAGCGGCTTCGAAATGGGCCATGGGGTGTGAAGACAATTAGATAGGGGCTAAAATCACTTCGCAAAAGAACGGGGGATAAATAATATTCTCGAATCCTAATTGGATAGGCCCATTTCCAAGTCCAAGTGAAATCCTAAGTGGACTGGCCCACTCCGCAAGAGGGTAAGCTTTCTATGTGGTTAGGACGTATCAACACCTTTTGCATCTTTTGAAGGAAATATCTAAGAATTGCGTAAACTTGAGTGGTTGTACGTACAATCTTCTTGACAGTGCAAAGAGAGCTCAAGGTTGAGTTCAAGGTGTGAATGTAGGCAATGACAGAATAAACAATCCAATAAGATGAAGGGTGAAATTCAATATATATAATTTAAATTTTTTAACATAATGGTAAATATTGAAACTTTAATAGTAGTGATAATATTATTATTCAACACAAATTATAATAGTATCATTTTCAATATTCTTAAACACATCCCTAACATATGGTAAAACAAATAAAAGAAATCATACTAGCATAAAGAAAACCATAATTTCTTAAAGGTAAACTAAATTAAAGAAACCCAGTAGAATAGGATTTATAAGGAATCAACCCTATATCAAAACCAACTTAATTAGGTTTAGAGAAAAATATGAGCTTTATTATATTTTACATGTAATGACTTTGTACAAGATGTGTCTTATTTATTTATAATCCAAAATTTTCTTTATTATTATTATTATTTTCTTCTTTTGGGCCTATCTATTGGATTGGATCATTTAAGGGTTACATAAACTATATAGGTGACTTTGTGTTGTTTGTGTCCACAATGATATTATATTTACAAAGAAATCTTACAAAAATTTGTATACAAAGGAAGGTAACAAAAAATGAATGGAAAAGTTAAACAAAAAGTCAAACTCATTAAATTCACTCTCTTATTCATTTTTTACCACATCACTTTATAGGGAAATCTTTGTAAAATTTCTTTGTAAGTGTAGTATTACTCTTGTGTCCAATACTATACATGATCACATCCAATTCTATACTACATCAAACATTTAGTATAAAATTATATATAATACATTTATATCAAGGAAACTAATTGAATCCAATACGATGCACCAAACGTATCCTTTTTATTCAAAGATGTGCATAGCTACACTTTGGCCAACCACCTAAAGCGAATAAGTTAAGTCATTGCGTATCGCTATTTGGTGCTTAGGGCATCTCCAACCCACGCCAAAATGGCGTAAAAAACACCAAATTGGCGTGGGTTGGTGCTCCAATCCACTCCAAAACTGCGCCATTTTGGCATGGTGCTACAGTGCTGCACCAAATTTGGTGTGGCACTGTAGCACCACACCAAAATGGTGCAACACTGTAGTGAATAAAATATATATATATATATATTTTTTAAATTTTGCTTTTTTTTGTTTTTTGTTTTAATTTTGTTAAGTTAATTTGAGTATTAAATTTTACACTAAAAATCACACCAAATTTGAGTATTTGTATTTAATTTAATTTAATTATTATTTATAATACTGATATAATTTAATGAAAAATTAAAAATAGAACTTTATTCAATGCAAATATTAAATTACAATAACTCAAAATAAAAATTAACACTAATTTAAAAACACTAAAATTAAAAGAAAATACAACATAAACTCAAATAACAATTTAGTATTCCAGTAGATTAGTTCAGGATCCAGTAAGATCATCAAAATATTGAAAAGAACTAGAGTTATTACAATACAAGAAATAGATTAATTGTTTTTTAATATTGAAAAGAACTAGAGTCATCAAAATAATTATTATTTAATAAAAATATCATTCATAATATTTAATTAATATATACAAAAATAATGAGTAAAATAGATTAATTGTTGATTATTATAATAAAAGAAAAAAAAGAATATTTTAAGGAATATTCTTTTTGGTGTAATATTTGGTGTGGTGAGTTGGAGATGGAATAGTATTTTGCACCAAAATTTGCACCAAATTGGTGCAATGGGTTGGAGATGGTCTTAATATGACATATTCTTTTTTAATGCCCCCATATAAACAATTAAAGATTTTATTCTTTCTTTCTATTTTCATCTTCATAGTTTGTAAAATATTAACAATTACATTTATTTTCTTGCAATAAAAATTGATATATCACTTATTTCATTTGCAGGGTAATCAAAGAAAGCTGCATAGATTAAATACAAACCTTTCAAAGTAAAATGACTAAAACATTTTGCTATATTGTGTAAAAGTGTTTCCAATGATGGTCTTTATTTTAAAAAGTATCTTTAGTGATTTCTAAAAATAAAGAATAAAATTTTTATTCAAATCTAATAAACTCTTTAAATTTTAAGAGAGATAATATGTTTTTTCATGAAAAAACTTAATAGGAGAGATAAATCATAAATAAAATGCATAAAAACTTGCAATTTATTATTTAAAATTAGGATAGAGAGTGAAATTTGAGTCTCTAAATGTGGAGAGTCAAACTCACTCTTTAATTTATATTTAAAGAATAAAGAGTCTGTTGGACTCTTGTTTCTATGGATAAACTTTTTATAATAAAGAGTTTAGATCAATTAAAGAGTCATTTGGAGATTATTAAGAGCATCTTCATTGGTGTTCTTTATTTTGAAAAACATCTTTCATATAAATAAAGAGCATCTTCAATAATTTTAAAATATAAAGAACACAATTTTTATTCAAATCCAATAGACTCTTTAAATTTAATGAAGATGCTCTTTATTTTTAAGAAAAAAACTTAATAGGAGAGAAAATTATAAATAAAATACATAGGAACTTGTAGTTTATTAATTAAAATTATGATAGAGAGTGAAATTTGACTCTCTAAATGTAGAGAGCCAAACCCACTTTCTAATTTATATTCTAAAGATAAAGAATCTATTGGACTCTTGTTTTTATGAACAAACTCTTTATAATAAAGAGTTTGAATCATATAAAGAGTCATTTGAAGATGGTATAAGATATGAATTTCAAATTTTAAATAAACATTTAAGAGTTTAGTGTGCCAGAGATGGTGTATTAAAAATGCTTGTAAGGAAAAAGAAACAAAATGTAAGTGAAACGTTGAATATTACACAAGAAGTACAATTTTGTGCTTTTATGGGTATAGAATTTTTAGACGTAATTAGATTAAGAAGTGCCATAACAACGTCAGCCATTTAGTAGCATCATAAATTGATAATGAAGGTAACCTCATAATTGAGGTTGTTTCTTGTTAAAAGTCTAATTTAAAGAATTTAATTCTTGGACCTACATTTAGGTTGGCGTTCGTGGAACTTTAGGGATGTAATTAATATACCTTTAATGGTGGAGAATAGAGGTGGAAAAAATGGGTCAGGTTAGATGGGTGGCGTGCTGTCGTAGGCACCCAGAATTAAAACCTTCCGAACCTAACTACTGAACTGTAAATAGGGTAAGCAAGGGTCGATCCCACGAAGAGTGTCTACCCGAATTTTCTTTGATGTGAAAAACGGGGGTTTGGGGTGTAAAAACAGAAAACAATTTCGGTAAAAGCAAAAACAATTTAATTCAATTCAATCAAAAGGACGAACTTGGTCTCTGTCAACATCCACCATCGGAATCTTATAACTGATCATTGATGCAAAGAAAATCAATTCACATATTGAATATTCACCGTTGAAAATAATTTCCTATCTCTCCTTAATTGTAATTAATCAGGAAACAAGCGATCCTAATTAATCTTACCCCTAAACAACCCTAGACAAGCGCTCAAGATTTAATCTAGTGGCAGCCTTAAGAATTAGAGAGATCGATTTAAGCTAAACAACACAAACACAAGCGGTTGTATTTAATTTAGTTGAATGTTCTTCGTAAGGTTACTAATTCCTGACGCAGCAAATTACTTACCCTAGTTGCTTCACAAGTTGGAGGGATCAAACAATTACGGATTTGATATCAAACTTAGCAGTAGATTTCAACAAATAATACACTAGTAGGCCTCCTAGTAATTAAATGCATCAATCATAAAAATATGCACAGAATAACATTCAATACTCAAACATGAATTTAACACTAAAAACAGAAAGATCTCACAGTTTATTTGATTCCGAGGTTTCCGTTTCCTTCGACCAAGTTACAAAAGTTCTAGCCGCTCATGGCCATCAAAAAACTCAAGTGAAAGAAAATTTCAGAGAAGAGAAGAGAGAGAGGCGTGGTCCCCCCAAACCTAATCTGATCTCTTTTGCAAAAATCCAGATTTAAGTGTTTGAATCCCACTCAATCTCCTAAAAGAAATATTCTCCTATCCTAAAATAATATTAATCCTAATTTAATTCTAATTGGAAATAAAATAAAATAGAGTCCTAATAAAATAGGAAAGTAGTGTTTCCAGCTGTAATTTTCGTGCAGCATGTATGTCTTCAAAACATCCAATAATAGACTGACTTGCATAACAAGTCAGAACGCTCCAGGACGTCGGCAATGCAGGTGCGTCAACTTCAAGCTCGATTACAACCTTTATTCAGCTAGTATCTCTAAAACCTCAAAACATGAAAGTTGTAGATCTCTTTCTTAGCGTTGCACAGCATTTTAAATCATCTCAATCGGAGCTCGGATGAGAGAATTATGCCCAGAATACGAAGCAGTGGCGAAACTGTCCGAATTCCCCTAATTAATTCCGTTTTTCAATTAACACCTCCATTTGCTTCCTAAACCAAAATAAAGTAATAATGAGTACAATTAGGAAACAAATACATATAAAAGACTAAACATTAAGGGGGTTAAATATGACATTTTGTATTCCCATCAATGGGTCAACCCTAACCCGGCCCGTAACGAAGAGGGTTCAACCCGGCCCGTCTTAATGGCGGGCCAGGTTGAGCCCAACCC
This sequence comes from Pistacia atlantica, assembly GCA_026229545.1. Lineage (NCBI taxonomy): Eukaryota > Viridiplantae > Streptophyta > Magnoliopsida > Sapindales > Anacardiaceae > Pistacia > Pistacia atlantica. Next base: position 11,786 of record JAPEIT010000106.1, read on the forward strand.
GCCAGCAACCCTCGGGCGGGCCGGGTTGCAAAATGGCAACCCGTCGGCCTGCGGGTTGCTATTTTGTCTTCTCTGCAAGAGGAACGCAACCCGGCGGGTTGCAGGCGGGTTGGCCAAAAAAAAAATTTAAAAAACTGTAAAATTTATTTATTTTTTTAAATTACACTTTTACCCTTGAAATATAGCCGTTGGAGGGGTCTTTTTTGTCATTTTCTTTCCCCATTTTTTTTATAAATTGGCCCTAAACTCTCATATTTTTCTCACAACTCAAATTCTCTCATTCTCTCATATTCTCTAATTTCTATTCTCTCAATTATTCATTTATTCTCTTAATCTTTGTGTTATCAATTTGCTTTTATTTTAATTTTTATTAGTTTTTGCAATTTTTAATTCATATTTCTAATTTTCCAAATTCCAATTCTCTTTCTTTAATTTTTATTTCTTCTACATCAATTTTTTTTTCAACTACAATGGATAGATATTTCTCTCCCCTCAATTTCAATGATGAAGAAAACTACTATCCTAGTCCTAGTCCCGCTGATTTTACTATGAATGCAGGAGATTCAAATAGTCCCGCTGTCCCAATCCCAGTCTCAGAATCCGATACACCTCAAAATATGCCGTCGATTCCAACAGCTCCCGGTGGTTCTAGAAGTCGTCCTCATAATCGTCGTCCTCGTCCAACTTCATCTCAAGCTAAGGCGGGATCATCAACTGCCGTCGAAAGCAAAGACAGACACACATAAGACGTTTGGGCACATTTCGACAAGTTTTACGAGACAGAAAATGGCGTTCAAGTCAAGAAAGCAAGATACAAATATTGTGTAAATGTTTATAAAGCTGATTCAGGTAATGGTACTAGTACTTTAAAAATGCATGCTAATAAACATATTAATCAACATGGAAATAGAGAAAGCAATCAAACTCAAATAACTAATATGGGTACTACTTGGCGTTATAATTCATGTATATAGGGAACAGTTAATTTTATATATTGCTCAAGCTGATCAACCTATTAATATGGCTGAAGATAAATATTTTGAAAGATTTGTTCAAAATTCATTTTTTCCAAGATTTAAAAGTTATTCTAAAACTGCAACTAGAAATGATTTAATAAAATTGTTTAAAAAAATGAAATTAGAATTAAAAAAATAAATTTCATACTTGTCATATTAGTGTGGCTCTAATCACGATATTTGGAGTAGTAGAGCTAAACAAGATTATATTTGTGTGACTAGTTATTATTTTGATAATGAATTTAAATTAAATAAATCTTTATTAGGATTTAGATTAATGGATGTGGATCATAGTGGTTTAGAAATCTATAATAAAATTGTTGAAGTTTTAGAAGATTATAATATTATTGATAAAGTGATAAGTTTAACTTTAGATAATGCAAGTTCTAATAGTAAAGCTATAGATTTTTTTCAAACTAATTATCCTTTATATAACAATTTGAAGTTTTTTCACCAACGTTGTGCATGTCATGTTATTAATTTAATTGTGAAAAGTGGTATGAAAACAATTAAACAAAATATTGATAGAATTATGGAATCTTTAACTTGGATTACTGGTAGTAATAAAAGAAATGCTGAATTTCAAGAAGCTTGTATAAAATCAAATATGTCTCCTAGAACTTTTGCATTAGATATGCCTGTTAGATGGAATAGTACTTATTTAATGCTTGATTCATGTTTACCTTATGCTAATATAATTAGTTATTTTGTAGCAAATAATAGAGGTCCTCATTATTTGGTAGAAAATAATTGGAAGATAGCTAAAGTATTTCATTATTTTCTCAAATGTTTTTACCAATCCACTTTACAACTTTCTGGTGTGTATTATCATACTAGTCCATTGGTAATACATACAATTATCATACTAGTCCTCTTTAGAAGCACCACCACCAACAACAACAACTAATAGACTATCCTCTATGGAGTCGTAGAGTAATGAACTTCAACAATATTTGGCAACCCCCGAAATGTTTTCAACAGGTCACTTTGATATCTTAGAGTATTGGAGAGCCGAAAATGTATTTTTCCAATATTATCAAGACTTGCCTTGGATGTTTTCATTGTTCTGTCTCAACCGTCTCATCTGAACAAACATTTAGTGCAAGTGGAAGGATTTTAAATGAAAGGAGGACTAAACTTGCTCCAAAAATGATTGAAGCCCTCACATGTCTTCGAGATTGGGAACGATCGCGCCATCAAGATCAATACGAGGTTATCGACAATACTTTTGTAGAATCATTTCAATTTTGTAATATAGATAATACAGATGAGGGAGGTCCTAGTGAACCACCCCCAAATTAGTTGTTTTGGAAAATGTAATTTGTAAATTAATTGTCAATTATTGTACTATTTTTTCTTTACCAAGTTTTTCTCCCATTGGGTTTTTCTTGGTGAGGTTTTTTAACGAGGCAATAATTGTTGTAATTTCTTATTTTATTTTTTTGATAAATGAATAAGTCTAATTTTTTCTTATATTACAATTTTATTGTATTAAAATTGAATTAATATTTGAAATGTTAACAAAAAAAAATTGAATTGAATTGAATTATTGATATTTGAAAAGTTAACTAAAAACAATTATATTTATAATTATTTATTTGAAAAGTTAAATTAAAAAGACAAAAAAAAAAGAAAATCGGGCTAACCCGACCCGGACCGCACCTAACCCGGCGGGTTAGGGTTGGCGGGCCGGGCCGGGCCAGCCATTTTCTCAAAAATGGTGGGCCTAACTCGGCCCGCCAAAGAATGTAACCCACCGCGGGCTAGGCCGGACGGGTTACTTTTCCACCTTTAGTGGAGAATCATAGAGAGCAAGGTAGATCGTGTTGAGAAGAACATGTAAGCTACTTCCATTAAGGGTCATGGCTCCTACTGGATCCAACTCTTCTCTTTTTTTGTGAGAGTCATCCAAATCTTTAACCTTCTTGCACATAAAGTAACTTTTGATAAACATCTAAACGATTATCCTAACACTTAGATGGATAAGATCAGTGGGTATGATTTTAAAGCATAGATTAAGTCATTAATTTAAGTTAAAAATCACATCACATATCTAATATATATGAATGTATTGTTATGAGTCAAAGCACTTGTTATTGTTAACTATTTAAATGTATTTCAACACCCAACTCATTTCTATCCGAAGTAAGACTGCAACATTATATATAATTAAGCATCAATAACAATAATGAATACACCTTTATTCTATACTAGTGAATTGCTTTTATCTAAAATCTAAAGAGATCTAAATGCATAAGAATTTTTTTAGAATTTTCTATGTGTAATAATAGACTTAAGTTTGTCATTTTACAAAGAGTAAACGACATGGTCCCACCCAAGGTTTGACGAATCTAAAAGTTCCCACCATTGGTTTCTTAAATTCCAGATTTCCACCTTTAAATTAACACTGTTAGGGTTTGACACAGTATACAATATATTATTACTAAACTGCCCTCTAACTTTTACTTTTGATTGTGGCGGCTAGATATTAGAAACCTCCTTAAAAGATGGAAGCTTGTCCATTGCACCCTACGAGCTGGGCAAACCCCAACCACCACAATCGGCACCATAGATCGGCCAAAGCCACGGTAGCAGCGGCCCGAAGGAGACTAGGAGCAGCACCCCAAACCCTCGCCTGACCGCCGCCCATTAGGTCAATCGGATTGCACAATTTCTACGACTTTTCCTCTTACCCACCACCACTCCTAGGCCATTTTCGGCCAATTCCGACATCATCAAGCTCTCCTGTTACCACCATTAGAACCCCTATGCCACAATCACCAAACCCCCTCACACTCCCACCTTGATGCACCCACAAATCGTCAGCCGATAGCCCCTACAACCTCGCACGATTCTCCAAGTTTACAGCCAGATTCCAGCTGGTTTTAACACCAGAAATACCTGTTCTCACAACCATTCGAACTCCCATCCTCTGCTCAACAAAACCCACATCTCCACTGGCCTCCCTCACTCGTCGTTAGCCGTCCACGAGCTGCCAAATCTCGTTTCTATCACATGGGTGCGATCGTCATATTTCAAACTTGAGATGTGGAGGGTGCTTGTGGAGAAATTTGAGATGCGGAGGGTTATTTAAAATTTTTTATTTTTATTTCAAATTTAATACAATATAAATGACAATTTATCCTTTAACTATTACGTTAAACTATTTTCTATTAATTTAAATGTGAGAATATGAAATTTATGAAATTAAGGGTAGGAACTTACAGATTTGCCAATCTTTGGATGGGAACATGTCATTTACTCTTTTACAAATGAGAATAAATATCACTACAGTATTATTTTGATGCATATAACCTTGTTAAGCATATATTTTTCATGTTTTTACATGATAAAAACATTTATAGATAGATAAATAAACAATTAATGTCAGGCCTGTACTTTTATCATAAGAGTTTCAATGGCATCTTTGAAGATGATTTTTTTATTATTATGTCAGAAAACTTCAACTAAACAACCACCAAGCTTAAATTCTAGAGCCCTCTTTGTTTTACATGTATTTGCATGTATTTTCTCAACATGTATTTAATGCTCGAAGTAGAGGAGCGGTAGAAATATTCTTCTTTTGCACAATTTTGTTCACTCTTTCACTTATCATTTAACACGTATACAAGAGACAAAAGAAAAGAAGTAATAAATGTTCCCCTTTTTTACTTTTCTTTTTGTCTTTGGTCTGTACTGGGATTTATTCTCTCCGGAATTTTTGTATAGTGCTTAATGGCTTGACACATAACACAAATCCATGCTTCATTATTTAATGTATCTTTCGACAGTACGGAAAGAGAAACTTTTGCATAAGCGGCAGAGTATTGCTAATAAGAAAAGTAGACTGATTTTCTCTCCCATTTTTTCTCATTTTCTAATCTGCCAAACACGCTCTAACTTTCTTTCTTTTTTGACAAATATCTGCGATGAACATCTAGTCATCTTCAATTAGGCTATTGAAGAGTGGTATGAGATCTTTTATTCTATATTATCCAATGTAACTAAGCCTATGAAATTATTACGGGAAACTTCAATTGGGAGTAAAGTTATACAAATAAATTAATCATAGCTAGAAACTATTTAATGCAAATTGATGGGTCAATATCACATGTTTACCTTATCATGTACATTAATTTGCTTCATTTATCTTTAATTTTAAATCAATCCAATTATGTATTGACACATAAATTTGTATAAACGAGATTGTATAAAAAAAATTGTACATATTCTTCAATTAGTACGAAAATACCTTCTTTTATTCTAGGTTATTGACTTCTTTTCTTCTTGCTTTTTCTCCTTTTTGGGTAAAATAAATACATCATTACACTGCTTCAAAGTAATATTAAGAAACTTATTATAGCTATAAAAAATTAAAAAATTAGAAATTATTTAGATTTTTGAAAGAATTAATTAGCAATTTGATCTCATAGTTGTTATATGAATACTTCATGTCAAAATATCACTTTTGATAACATCTCAATGATTATCCTAATAGTTGGATGGATAGGATTGAAAGTATAGTTTAAGTCATTAATTCAAATTAAAAGATCACATTACATATCTAATATATATAAATATATTGTTATGAGTCAAGTGTTTGCCATTCATTAATTAATAAGCTCAACAACTTATTTCTATCCTATGAAAGACCGTAATATTATATATAATTAAGCATCGGAAAAGACAATGAATACACCTTTATTCTACAATAATGAATTGCTTTTGTCTAAAATCTGAAGTGATCTAAATGCATAAGAATGTTTTAAGAGTTTTCTGTGTGTAATAATAGACTTAAGTTTGTCATTTTACAAATGATAATAAACATCACTATAATATTTGTTATAGGTAAAATTACACTGGCATGAGCACCACCAATCATAATGAGTTGCCAATTCCATCCATCAAAGTTTAGCAAGAGCTAAAAAACAAAATAATCTTAGCTATCAAGACCAAACCGATTTAAGAGAATTTATATCAATCATATCTCATTTTAAGATAAGGATTAAGGAGTGGTTCTCATGTGTCAAAACAACTTACAAAAGCACTCATTACATTGACCTCAAAGGCATAAATGCACATTACTCTTCATGAAAAAGAGAAGTCAGGCATATGAGAGTTGGACACACATTCAAGCTTCAACCATTATTTTTTCTTTGTAAACAAAACATTACTCCATTTTTGTACTCTTACAGACAATATTAGAAAAATAGTCAAAAAATAATAAAATAACAAGGATGTAGGATTCGCTTTAAGCATTCAAACCACTAAAAATATCTCTTTTGTCAATCTTTTATTTATGTTTCTTAAAACATATATCACCATTGTACTACAATTAACTCTCGTAATCAATTCATGTATAATTTCTAAGATCATCTTAGCACTTTGCACTTGCGAGGTCGTTGGTGTCAAAATCATGCATTAACAGTTTAGCGCTAAAAGGAGGGCTTCTAATTCACATAAACTCTCTATGTTTTTCCAATAAGTCTCAAATTCTTCAGCAAATTCCAGTTTCTTTTCACTTTATCAAATACTAAAATCTGAGTAGGATAAAGTCTGAATCTGGCAATATTGTAAACACAAGATTGTAGCCCTTCTAGTAAGCTTTCTGACGGTCTAAGAATCATCCAAATCCAAGGTCTATAGCTCAAGTTATTATCAAAATACTTAAACCTATTCTAGATCAGAACTCTCATATTCTGTGGCCAGATCTCTCAGATCACACGCATCAGAGTTCTTAAATCACGTGCCCAGATTGCTCAAATCGCACACATCAAATCTCCTAGATCGTGTGACTAGATCGCTCAGATCGTGTGCATCCGATCTCTCAGATCGTGTGCATCAGACCTCTTAGATCGCGAAGCTCTCTGATTGCATAGATCAGATCTCTCAGATTGGGCGCATCAGATCACTCAGACCGGGTGCATAAGATCTCCCAGATTGCTCAAATCTCACGCATCAGATCTCTCAGATCGCATGGCCAGATAGCTTAGATCACTCACATCAGATCTCTCAAATCGCATAGCTAGATCGCTTAGATCTCTCATATCGCGCGCATCAGAACTCTTAGGTCACACATATCAGATCTCTCAGATTGCTCAAATTGCATGCATCAGTCTCAGATTGCATGATCAGATCTCTCAGATTGGCGGCTAGATCGCTCATATCGTGTGCATCAGAGCTCTTAGATCGTACACATAAGAACTCTCAGATAGCGCGCATCAGATCTCTCAAATTGGCGTTTAGATCTCTCATATCAGATCGAGCACCTAAGCTATCGAGCTCCTAAGCACTCTAGGTCCCAAACTATCGAGTCTCAAAGTGCTTAGATCACGTGTTCAAGATCATTCACATCACGCGTTCAAGATCATTTAGATCAAGCTTTTGAGCGGCCAGTTCGTGCTTCCAAGCACCCAGATTGCACTTCCGAGCAACCAAATCGTGCTTCCGAGCAACCAAATCACGTGCTTCCAATCTCCCAGATCATGTTTCCGAGCGCTCAGATCGCTAAGGTCATTCAAACCTTATGTTCTCATATTAACCTCTCGCTTTCTGATCGAGCTCCTTGTGTTCTCAGATCAAGCCCTGTGTTTTCTAATCAAACTCCTTGTGCTCTCAGATCAAGTTCCGCACTTCCTGATCGAACTCTTTGTGCTATATGTTTTCTGATCGAAGTTTTTCTATTCTTAGATCAAGCCAACACTTTTTTATCAAACTTCTTCTATTCTCAAATCCAACCCCGCGCTTTCAAATTGAACTATTTGTGTTATCAAATCAAGTTCCACCCTTTCTAATAGAACTCCTTATACTCTTTAATCAAACTCCTTATACTCTGTGATCGAGCTCATAAGCTCGCTTATTTGCTTGAGGTCGTGTGCATTAGATCATTCTGATCGGTTAGATCGTGAGCACATATCAAGCTCCTTAAGATCTCAGATCATGTGGTCCAGATCAAGCTCCTCATCTTGAGATCATGCGTGTCAGATCGTTCAGATTACACGTTTCAAGCTCTTAGATCGAGCCCCTATCAGATCATGATCGGCTCCTAGCTCTCAAATCGCAATCAACTCTCAGCTTTGAGATTGCGAACAACCCCAGATCGTGTTCTCAACTCTCAGTTCTCAGATCGCGATTAGCTATTAGCGTCAAAAAAGACGTGTAGAAAACTTAAAACAGCCTCAAAATAGTGAATTTTGGGCCCAAAAATGAACCTAATGGGTTTCTCGATTTCCACGACATAGAGCTCGAAACTAGCTTTCCGTTGATATCTTATGGGCTCTAAAACTCCTCCTAAATAAAAAGTTATGGCTATTTTAAGTTAACATGTTCGTTTCAGAGGTCTGTTTCGGCTTTTGACGTTAACTCTTTCCAGGAATTCATCTACTAGACATTTTATGTCAGTTATCAAATTGGGATCAGCTTCAGATCGCTCCAAGCTTTCAAATCACAGTCCTAGCTCTCAGCACCTAATCACACCAAGCATAATTCGAGCTCTTCAGTTTGAGACTACAGCCTATAGTGCGACAACCATTCAAACCGAGAGACATGAGTTTTTGAAGCGCGATTACGTACTCCAAAAACCGGGGGGCTTCTATTATGGGTAAAATCACATTGACCTCAACACCACCAATAGTAATGAGCTGCCAGTCTCATCAATCAAAGTTTAGCAAGAGTTAAAAGACAAAATAATCTTAACTGTCAAGACCAAACCGACTTAAGAGCATTTATATCAACCATATCCCATTTTAAGATAAGGATAAGGAGTGGTCCCCACGCATCAAGACAATTTGCGAAAACACTCGTTACATTGACCTCAAAGGTATAAATGAACATCTCTTTTTCATGAAAAAGAGAAGCTAGGCATATGAGAGCTGAGTACACATTCAAGTTTCAACCATTATTTTTTTCTGTAAATAAAGCATTACTTAATTTTTGTATGCCTTCATCAACGATATCGAAAAATATTCAGAGAATAATAAAATAACAATAAATATAGGATTCACTTTAAGTATCCGAACTACTATAAAAATTTCTTTTGTCAATCTTTTATTTATATTTCTTCAAATATATATCACCATTGTACTATAATCAACTCCCATAATCAATTCACGTATAATTTCTAAAATTTTCTTAATATTTTATATGTATGAGATCATTAGTATAAAAATTATACATCAACAGTTATTTTGATGCATATAAACTTGTTAAGCATATATTTTTCATGTTAAAAACATTTGTTGATAGATAAATAAACAATTAATTTTTTTATCTATTTTATTAAGATGATTTTATCTAGTACAATAAATGAAGATGCTATGCTTAATGTCAGACCTGTACATGTATCAGAAGAGTTTCAGTGGGATATTTGATGATTTTCTTTCACTTTATTATTTATTATTTAGTCAGAAAACTTCAACCAAACAACCACCAAGCTTTAATTCTAGGGCCCTCTTGTTTTACACGTAGCATTGGACCATTCCTGCTTTCAAGCATTTGTATGTCTTTTTTCAACATCTATTTAATGTTCTGAGTGGAGGAGTGGTAGAAATATTCTTTCTTTTACACAATTTTTCATTTCACTCTTTCACTTATCATTTAGCACGTATACAAGAGTTAAGAGACAAAAGAAAGAACTAATAAATGCCCCCTTTATTTTTTTTGTTTTTTTGTTTTTGTCTGGATTTATACGTATCCTCGCATAGCACTAAATGGCTTGACACGTGACACAAATCTACGTTTCATGATTTGATGCACAATAATAAGGAAAGAGAAGTTTTTGTATAAGAGGCAGAGTATTGTTAATAAAAAAATAGATTGATTTTCTCTCCCATTTTTACTCATTTTCTAATCTGCCAAACACGCTCTACTTTCTTTCGTTTTTGACAAATATCTCCTATGAAGATCTAATCATCTTCAATTAGGATATTGAAGAGTGGTATGAGATCTTTTATTCTAAATTATCCAATGTAACTAAGCATAAGAAAATATTACGGGAAACTTCAATTAGGAGTACAGTTACACAAAGAAATTAATAATGGAAACTATTTAATGCAAATTGATGGGACAATATCTCATGTTTACCTTATTACCTGCATTAATTTGTTTAATTTATCTTTAATTTTAAATCAATGCAATTATATCATGACACATAAATTTGTATAAATGAGGTTTTATAAAAAATTTGTACATATTCTTCAATTAGTATGATGCTGTATGTGATTTTTTCTTCAAGCTCGAAAAATTGCGATGTTATAGCTCGATCTAGAACCAGCTCGACTCAATTGATTGTCTGACCCAACATAAGCTCGTTGAGTTGTAGCTCAACCTAGCACAAGCTAGTCACGACCAATCCTTACGGTTGTTCAACCAGCTCGTAGATAACTCTAGATCCCAGGTATCTCAAACGGGATCAGATCGACAACAATCTTAGCGCTCAATCGTGAAAATATCGGAGTTGCATTTCAAACTTAATTGTAATCTCTTATTTTCGCTCTTTCCTTTGTACAAAATTGGTATATAAACCCTGTACAACGAGGACACAAGGGTTAACAAATTATTTTAGGATTGTTATTGTAAGCTCTCTCTTCACAAAGGAGGTCTGATAGGCCTCGCTTCCCTAGGGATTCAAGGTGCCAAAAAGTAAGTTCGATTGGAAAGGAGATCCCAGAGACCACCTTAATACTTTCAATGACCTGATGGAGTTGCACTAGGTGTGTGACTTGGCAAAGTACCGCCGCTTCGCTGTCACATTGGTAGGGGATGCTAAGAGGTGGTACAAAAGACTTAAGGCGAACTCTAATAATTCTTGGTAACAATTCTCCTCGCTAGTCACCTTAGCCAGAAACTCGCCAAGAAGAGCCCCAGACAGGCGATAGGATCACCCAACAAACAAGCAAAGAGGCCAATACTACAATGACCTGGACTAAAACAGTCCCAAAAAAGATAGGGAATGATAACTACGGGGACAGCAACCTTTCCCATCAGATACGCAATACACCCTCCTCATGCAAGACATAGCTCAAATATATGAAGTCTCCCATGAGGCTAAGAGACTACTCGCTCCAAAAAGAATGAAGAGGGCTCCAAGTAGAAGAGTCTGACAAAAATATTGTCGATACCACCAGATCATCAGCACAACACCAATGAGTGTCGGGCTTTAAAGGACGCCATCAAAGATCTGATTTGAAGGGGTCACTTAAAAGAATTTGTTAAGGAGGCGCCAGCCTACGAAAGTACTGGCAAGCAGAATAACCAAATCTAGCAAGCCCCAGCCAATGATAACAACGAAATCTTGGTAGGCATGATCTACAGGGGTCCCAACATTATAGGGAGCTTAAGGCACTCTCGCAAGTAATATGCTCGAGAGGCTAGAACAGACTTGGTCCCCCGAGTACTGTGTTGTGAACAGAAGCTGTCGAAACAGCCCAAACAAGAGAGTGAGGTGATAGGATTCACAGTGGAAGAGTGTGAAGAATCTCCTTGCCATAATCATGATGCAATTGTAATTGTAGCCAGGATCGATAATGCCAGAGTACTAAGGATGATGGTCAATAATGGCAGTGCAGCGAACATCATTTTCTTGGGAGCTTTTTGAGGAATGAGGTTCACAGAGAGAGACTTGAGGGCTTGCCCATCGTCGCTCTATGGATTAACTGGGGATAGCCTAGTCCCCAAGGGAACGATCAACCTGCCCATGACCCTGGGGGCAGAACCCAAAATCAAGATGGTGATGGCAGAATTCTTAGTGGTAGACCGCCCAACCACATAAAATGTCATCCTCAGAAGACTGATCCTAGATGATCTGAGTGCAGTCACTTTAGTGTGCTGTCAATCAATGAGGTTCCCAACTCGAGGTGAGGTCGTGTGTAATAGCCACTTTCTACTCACATACTCATAATGAAATACATATAAAATAATATAAAGAAATTGGGCCCAAATTTTTCTTTTTATTAAATATATATATATATATTCTTTACAAACATATACATTTTTACACAAACTTATAATGTATACAAAAGATATTAAAACATGGTGGACAAGTAACCGCTTCCCTCGCGTGTCGACGTCCATCCGACTGCGTCCTCACCTGGATCCTACAAAACATAGGAAAACAACAGGGTGAGCACTAAAATAATGCTCAGTAAGTAAATCCTCTACTCATCTATCCCCGTAACTCTCTCTCTCTAATTCTTTCCTTACTACTTCTCATTCAACTTCTCTTTGGTACTTCTCTCTCTATTTCTCTTTCTCTTTCTTAGAACTCTTTTCTATTACCTCTCTTTAGTAAGTCACGACCCATCTTACCGGGGGCACGGCTGGGACTCGCTCCCACTCTATGTGACCTCTACTCATTCTAGCCGGTCGGACTCGGTTATGCATGGATTCGGAACCCTTGGCCATGTGAGTGTATAATCTCTCTCTCGGGTACTCGAGTATAGCCCTCATCCGCATGCACTCTCACGGGCTACACCACTTCTCTATCTCATACTCATCCTCAATGTGGCGTACATGCGGGAATACTCTACCCATTACTCATGGGTTCCCCATCGCACAACCTACTCTATTCTCTTTCTCTTAACTCTTAAAGTAGCTTATACTCAAATTCTTTACTATGTCTCAAGCTACTTCTTAAGTGTATAAACAATTGTGTATAGCTAGCTCATACTCACTAATGCACTTATGAAATGCCAAATACAAGATTTCCTCAAAACAGTCATTCTGCACAAGTCACACTAAAAAGGCCATAACTTGCGTTATACACCTCGGATTGCTACAGTTTTGGTCTTGTTTCAAAGCTTAGAAACGGGGCTATAACTTCTATGTTTTGGTCTCAGCCCAGTTCAATCCGTAAGATGCCCAAACATTACTTAGAAGTCACGGAAGTGACAGGACAGATTTTCACTTAGGCATTTCATCAAACAACTCATGTGCATATAAACACTCTACTAAAATTACTACTATACTTCATTCTCTAGCCATCCAAAATGGGAGAAAACTCCCTCATATAACCATAATCCCTGTCAAGAAAAGCACTTCCAAAAAGGTTTACACAACATCCCTCAAACTCCGTCTCAAACTTCATTTCTCATCACACATCAAAAAACACTTCTCATAATTTAATCATACCCAAAAACTAGGACTAAGCACACATCTCATCTCAATTTTCAGTAGGTATAACATATACATACATAGTTAAAATAAATCTCTACTCAAAGCTTATTCAAAACTCAACTTGGTTGGATTTACTTACCTTGTGAAAAGGTGACTTCTTTAGCACTTTTCCTTTCCTTTGTTGTCTTGTCTCTTCTCTACAACTTAAAACAACAACAAGAACAATAACAACCAAATAAGACTTCACTATAACCATAAGAAAACTCACATCTAAAGCATGAATCCTTACCTTAGGATGCTTTAGATGAAATCTCTACTCAAAATTACTCAAAAGCTCTCTTAGATCCCTTAGAAATCTTAGAAGATTGGATGGAGAAATTGAGAGAAATTAGGCAAATGGAAGAGGCGGTGGAATGGATGGACTAAAGGGTTTCTCTACACTTAACTCTTTTTTTAGCTCATATTATAAGCATCATTTCCCATTTTGACCTTGCCCTTCCTTAGAAATTCCATCTACATCTTTGATTCTTTTCAAATACACCCCCATCCAAACACAATCTCTACTCAATTTCCTTACATTTTACTCCCCACTTTTCCTACTAATTAGGGGTAGAATGGTCATTATGCCCCAAAAGAAGAATTCTCTAGAAAACTCAAGAAACTTTGTATTAGGCCTGCGCCGCGAGAAGCACTCCGTCGCCGCGGCGGCAAACAGGCGTAACCTACCTGTGGGTGCAACTCCTCCTCGCCGTGGCGAAGCTTCTTCTGTGCCCCGGCGAAGATTAGATTTCCAAACTTCACCAAACTTCAACCAATTTCAAGGCAACCATTCAACCAACTCAACATGACAACAAACAAATTCAATTGAAACTGAAACAGTAAACTTTTAACTAATACAGCAAATCTTAAGTACGTACCTCAAGTGGGATATTACATCGTGACTATCAGAAGCTGTAGGAAAGAATCTCGAAAATGTTACAATCGGGCCATTAATGTTGCACTAAAATGGTCATTCCCGAGAACCATGGTCATTATAAAGTCCGAGCCAAACCCTGAACCTCAGGATATCATAGATCCTTACATCCATAAAGAAGAGCCCGTACTAGGGCCAACAATAAAGCTGCGAGAAATATCTGTCAACGAGGAAGATATAACTGGATGGATAAAATAATTGTCTACCTAAAAGATGGAATAGGGCTTGAAGGAAGAAGTGAAGCCAAAACACTCCGAGCAAAGTCAGCTTGATACATGCTCATCAACAACAAGTTGTATAAGTGTGGGTGTAATTCATCTCTCTTGTGGTGCGTTGACCATGAAGATGCAGACTATGTTTTGAGAGAGATCCACAAAGGCATCTGTAGGAACCATGCAGGGGGTAGATCTCTAGCATACAAGGTGCTTCGTCAGGGCTATTACTAGCCAGTAGTCTTTGACGATACAACAAATTATGTGCGTAGGTGAGACAAATGCCAAATATTTTCAGATGTTCTATGAACTCCACCCCAAGAGTTGACTACTTTGACAAGCCCATGGTCATTTGCAATTTTGGGCATCAACTTGATAAGCCCTATGCCAGAAGGGAAATGGGCAGTTAAGTTTGCGTTGGTTGCAGTGGACTACTGGTAGAAGTCAGGCTGTTAGTTGCCATTACATCAAACAAGCTAAAAGATTTCATTTAACAAAAAACATCATTTGTAAATTCAGAATTCCCTATACAATAATAACTAACAATGGGAGATAGTTTGACAGTGAATATTGTTGGAGTAGGTGCCCTAGAGCCAATCAATTATTGTAGAATTGACTCTTTGTAATAATGTTCATTAATCAATAATAAAAGGCATCTTATTCTATATCGCGTAAATCATTATTATTGCAATATGTATTGATATATGTCCTTAGAATGGTATAACCGTGATGAGGGTATCAAGTGTTTCAAATCTTGATAGTGAGAACCCTATGAGCACATATGTTGGCCATTCTAGAGACGTCCGTAGCTCCAGTATTATTCTAAAGTAAGGGCACAGATAATACGGTAAGGCTATCATAGTGTTGAATGACCTGTACGTTGAGAGCAGTGATCAGATTCGATCACCTGTAGACAACCAGTGTGGTGTAGTTTGACACTAGCCTAACGCAGTTCTTTTCAAAGCTGTCAATACGGTGGTGATTGGCTGCATCAAGGAGTGTATCAAGACTATGGTAGATTGACAGAGGATTCATCACTCTCGGGTATGGGAGAAAGTTATCTCACGGTGCAATTCAGTATATGACAATGACACTAAAACTATGGCCACAGTGGGATTGACTTGTTGCTCTATCTAGTTTATAATATGGGTCATTGGTCTAGAAACTGAATAAATAATATCGAGAGTAACCAAAGGTAGACACTATTTCTATGCCTTCGTCTCGTCGAGATAACGTATGATGAAAGGATCGAATTGCACGATAACCATATCGTTGACAGGTAGCTACTTTGTTGAATCTGAATCTATCGGGTGGCCATGATGCCTTGCTAGGGGCCAATCTTGGTCTGTGTATTAGTGAGACGATTAATTGGTGTTAATCGCGATACTATACACTGCCGATATGATGAGGAGCTTATGGGTCACACACATAGAAGACAATTTAAGATCCAAGAAGAATGAAGGGCGTTTTTATCTTTTAAGGCAAAAAGGTATTTTGGTAATTTCACAGTGCAATTAAATTTGCTGAAGTCGTAGCCTTTATTTAATTTGTTAGAAAAATTAAATAAGTGAAATTACGTTTAAATGTGTGTTCACACATATTTAAATATATTATCATTATTGTTAAATGTTAATATATATATATATATATATATATATATATATATATATATATATATATATATATATATATATATATATATATATATATATTTATATTTAAATATATATTAATTGATTTTAATTGAAATAATGATGGAAAATAAAATAAATCAAATTGGGAGTGTTTGGCAACATGGGGCTTTTGGGTTGAAGCGCAAGCCTATTCCGTATGGGATTAGGGCAAATTGTTTTTACTATAAAAAGAAAAGTGTGTTAATTAAATGTGTGAGAGATTTTTTCTTTGAAAAATAAAAAACACACAACCCAATTATACACTCCCACGGCCGAAAGGTTTTGGCCTAAAAAAATCAATTCAATTGATTTTACTGTCTTCTTAATCTTGAAGCCAAAGAGGATCTAGCAAATCCCTCTTTGGTTTTTTTTGAGATTGTCTTCGTGTGGACTACGTGGGTTCGATCCTACATTTGGATCGGTAGCAAAACATTCAAAGACAATCGTGGTGGAGCCTCCAAATGTGCGTATGGTTTCTAAACACAGATTATTAATTTCTGCAGATTTTATTTAATATAAATTGTAAAATCATACCCTTGATCTTGGCTCATGTAAACGATCCTGTTATATTATAATTTTTGTTTCCACTGCGTATACGGGACCGTTTACTAACAGTGGTATCAGAGCCTAGGGTATTGAATTTTACAATTTTTATGTGTATGGTTGATAACATGTATTTGATGATAATATGTTGTCATATTGAATCTGCAAAATTCTGTCTTAAAATATGTTTTTAAGAAATTGATTAATCAATTAATTTTTTAATTTGTTGATGATCTGCTGGTTTGGTTTAATGCATGATGGATTTTTGTTGAGATCAATGTGTATGATTGATTGCAAAATCTGGTTAGAGTGTTTTTTGTTGTTGTATGAACAGATCCGGAGCTACAGATCTGTGTACGCAACCCATCGCCGCAGTGAGCGTTGTCCAAACTGGCAGTAGTGACGAAACCAGTGTTCGCCGCAAAGATATAAACCGTCGCCGCGGCGATTGTCCTTTGGACGAGCGCTGTATGAAAACAGCACTCGCCACGGCGATATAATCCATCGTCGCGGCGATAGTCCTTCAGACGTGCGCTATACCAAATCGCCATGGCGATAGAGCATGGACGTCAGCATAACCAATGGACGCCGCAACGATCTAACTCATCGCTGCAGCGAGCACGCTTCCGAGTGTGTAGGGGGTAAAATGCAAAGTTTCAAAACTTTTGGACCAAACTAGATCTGCAAATTGTCAAGGGGTAAATTGTAATTAACTCCCTAATTTTCAAAAATTGATTGTTTTTGAAATGTATGCTTTGTACTTGTTTGTATATTGCATGGTGCCCGGTACATGAGCCTTAGACCTACGGGTGAATGTTTTAAATATTTTTGGGTATGTATGGTTGTATTTTATTAAATAGGGCCTGCGTGTCCTGCCTTTCTCCTCTTTCTTGATGTACATTCTCTTCTCATCTAACTCCCCTCGAATGTAAATCGAGGTTTCTAAATTTATTGATGTAAAGAATTTTGTATTATTATTCTTTTTGTAAATTTAAAAGTTTTGTAATGTACTTGAAGATGGAGCAAAGAACGAGGCAACCATACTTGAAGACTCAAGATGTTTGTTACAAGACCCCTAAATGACCCACTGATTCCTCTAGGCTCGAGGAAATCGGTTTTAGTTGGGCCATGTACCGGCACATTTATTTTTTGGTTTAGAATGCATACTAAGGTTGAATGTTTGATAACATGCCAAACAATGTCATTCTAACAAAGTTAATAATCTGGTGAGACATTAAATAACAAACCCCTCAACTAAAGTATATTAAGTCATGTAAGCCTTCCATCACCATGGTTTTAATCAAACCACTGTTCGTCGAAACCTTGTTTGCCAAAGCGAAGGGTACACTTCTACTAGTGGGAGGTTAAAATGCATTGGAGTTTTCCTTAATGGTGATGGGTCGACTTAAAATGACGGTTTTGCTTGTTCACCAAAGCGAAGGTTGATAAACATGCGTCATAGGCATAGTAGAGTAGTACATATATTGTGTGTATGTGGTGACATGTAGTGTCCACTCTACTGATATTGAGAATCACACTTAAGGATGATGGATGTAGTGTCCATTGGATTGTGTGGTTGGCTTGTTGGCTTTTTCACATTTGAGGTTGATAGTAGGAGCTATCAACTGGTGTGGATTAAGTTTGTTGGCCTACCTAATCAACTCATTTTGGCTTGTTCGCCAAAGCGAAGGTTTGAAATGGGCAGGATGGGATCTCGAACCATTAAGAAAGCCAACGAGCTTTTCCGAGTTAATGGTGAGGGCTATTGACTTGAGTAAAATAGTGGGAGCTTAGTTTAATAAAAGACCATATTAAACAATAATAATGAACATGGTAATAATAGTTATTTTTTTGCACTAGTAGATTCACTTAAATTTGAGCAAAATGATCCCAACATCACTGCGACAAATCATCGAACTGGGAGAGAAATGGAATGGTGAAAATTTCGTTGACTGGTATAGAAGTATAAATAATATACTTCAGTCAAGCGATAGATTATACACCATTGAGCAAGCTCTATCACTAGAGCCTGCTGATAGTTCTATCCATAAGACTGGGTATGTAAATGAGAAGCATATGGTGTCTCGGTCGTTATTCAGATGTAGGATGGAAGAGGGTACCAAAATTGGCGATCATATACTTAAGTGGATCGAGTATATGAACAAGCTTGAGATTTTGGGATGTGGACTTAATGAAGGTTTAGCGATAAACCTAATATTACAGTCTTTGTCAGATTCTTATTCTCAATTTGTCTATGACTTCATTGAGGAAGATAAGAAGAATACCCTTTCCGAGCTTCTAAATTTGTTAATGGCTACTGAGTCAGGCATGAAAATGTCAGAAACATTGACGTTGGTTGAAGCCAACTCAAGTGAAAAGGAAAGGGCTCAGAAGTCGAAGAAAGAACTGTTGCAGAAAGGAAAGGCGTTTGTCCTCACTGTGGGAATCCCAGCCACTGGAGGAAACATTGCAAGGCTTTCCTAGCAAAAGGGAAGAAGAATGTTACCTCTTCATCAGGTATGTTCTTGAGATTAACTTGTCCCGTAAATATCTAGTTGAAACAAGATGTGGTACTCACATTTGATTGATGTGTAGGAACTACGGTAGAGTAGATTGCTTGCTGAGGGAGAGGTGGACCTACCAGTTGGAAATGAAGCACGTGCTGCTGCATTTGCTCTAGGATCTTATCGTCTGATTTAGCCAATGGACTTGTTTCTTGGAACTTGTGGATTATTATGGTTTTTCTTCAGTTTCTAGAAATAATATTTCTGTGTCCATATAGGACAAATGAGAATATTAGTTTACTAATGGATTATTGTCCTTGAGTATAAATAATATTCTTTATGGAACTGTTTCATAATAATATGTTCTTAAGAAAGACAACAAGGATAATCTCAAAATGACTACTATGCCAACTTTGGCAAGTTGAGCTAAACATACCTGAAAGAATGTGGGATAGTATCACAACTCACCCCTCCTTATACACCCCAACACAAAGGAGTGTCGGAAAGGAGAAACAAGAACTTACTTGATATGGTTAGGTCCATGATGAGTTTTAGTGATTTACCTGCATCGTTCTAGGGTTATGCCCTAAAGACTGTGACTCACGTTTTGAACCGTGTGCCATCAAAGTCTGTAGATAAGACTCCATATGAGCTATAGAGTAGACAAAAGCCCAACTTGTTTTATCTAAGGATTTGGGGTTGCGAAGCTTATGTTAAGAAATTGACTTCGAACAAGCTGGGCCCAAAATCTTGTAAATATATATTTGTGGGGTATCCAAAGGAGACCAAAGGATACTATTTCTACCACCCAGAAGAGCACAAAATTTTTGTTGCTCGATCTGGTGTCTTCCTAGAAATTGAATATTTTCTAAGAAGTACTAGTGGGAGAAAAGTAGAACTTGAAGTAGTTCTAGAACCACAAGATATACTAGACGAAGGACGAAATGATGTGCCATAGGAAGTGATTGAGCATCATGAGGAGGTTACTCCACAACTTGTGGATCAAAGTGAACCACCTCAGGTAGCATAGGAGCTATGTAGATCTGGGAGAGTACGCCATGAGCCCGAGAGATACGGTTATCTCATGACTCAACATGGTGACGTACTGGTCTACCAAGACGATGAACCCAGAACCTACAAAGATGCTATGTCAGATCCAGATTCCATTAAATGGCTCGAAGCCATGAAATCTGAGATGGACTACATGTACCAGAACCAAGTGTGGTCTCTGGTGGAACCACCTGAAGGGATAAAACCCATAGGGTGTAAATGGGTCCTCAAGAAGAAGACCGACATGGATGCCAACGTACATACTTATAAAGCATGGTTGGTTGCCAAAGGTTTCAAACAAATTCATGGCATTGACTATGAAGAAACCTTTTCGACGGTTGCCATGATTAAATCCATTTGGATTATGCTTGCAATTGCTGCATATCATGACTATGAGTTTTGGCAAATGGATGCCAAAACTGCTTTCCTGAACGAAAACGTTGAGGAGGATGTGTATATGACACAACCTGATGGTTTCGTTCTTGATAGTCAAGCTAATAAGGTATGCAAGTAGCAGAGATCCATGTATGGACTCAAGCAAGCTTCAAGGAGCTGGAACATTCGTTTTGATGAAGCCGTAAAAGAATTCGGTTTTATGAAGAATGAAGATGAGCCCTGTGTTTACAAAAGGTGAGTGGGAGCGCAGTAGCATTCTAGTGTTGTATGTCGATG
The DNA here is from genome assembly GCA_026229545.1 of Pistacia atlantica. Taxonomy (NCBI): domain Eukaryota; kingdom Viridiplantae; phylum Streptophyta; class Magnoliopsida; order Sapindales; family Anacardiaceae; genus Pistacia; species Pistacia atlantica. Next base: position 32,540 of record JAPEIT010000106.1, read on the forward strand.
ACATAATTCTGATCGGGAATGATATACCAAACTTGCAGTCGGTAAAGACTTGGTTATCCAAGTGCTTCTCCATGAAGGACTTAGGTGAAGCAGCCTACATCCTTGGAATAAAGATCTATCGTGATAGATCGTGTAGGTTGCTTAAACTAAGTCAGAGTACATAGACAAGGTGCTGAACACATTCAGTATAGAAAAATCCAAGAAAGGATTTCTTCTGATGGCATATGGTGTCTATCTCTGTAAGGATATGTGTCTTTAACCACACAATGAGAGAGATAGAATGAAGAGGATACCACATGCTTTAGCAAGTGGATCCATCTTATATGCTTAGATTGATATCTAATGTGCATTCTGCACTTGTAGTGGATATCAATCAGGCTCAAGTGAGTAGTATGTTATGTACTTAGATTGATGTCTTATGTGCATTCAGCACTAGTAGAAGATATCAATTGAATCCAAGTGAATGATACCGGGTGAGTGTCAATGAACATTCTTAAGTACTTGAAAAAAACTTAAGAATATATATATTCTTGGATTATGGAGGAAAGATGAGCTCACTGTAAGAGAATACAGTGATGTTATTTCCAAACGGGAAAAGGATGATTATAGTTCGCAATTTGAGATTACACAATTTGTCTCAATGTAATTGCAGGGAGCTGGAAGAGCTCGAATCAGTGTTCTGCAGTGAATTCTACAATTGATGCTAAGCATAACGCATTACTTAATGCAACCGTGTAGGCGGTTTGGATCAAGAAGTTCATTACTGAACTTGATGTGATTTCAAGCATTGCTAATCCAGTATAGTTGTACTGCGATAACAATGGAGCCATTGTTGTGGCTGAGGAATCACGGTCTCACCAGTAATCCAAACACTTACTTAGTTAATTCAATCTGATCTCAAAGATCGATAAGAAAGGGAATGTGCATATTTGTAAAATACCTACTAACCCACTATTGAAGTTTCTGTTGTAGCAGAAGCATGATGGGCACTTGGGTCATTCAATGTTGAGTGCATGAATGACTAGCTAAGTGCAGGCACTTGGGTCATTCAGTGTTGAGTGCATGAATGATTGGCTATAGTGCAAGTGGGAGATTGTTGGAGTAGGTGCCTTAGAGACAATCAATTATTGTAGAATTGACTCTTTGTAATAATGTTCATTAATCAATAATAAAAGGCATCTTATTCTATATCGCGTAAATCATTATTATTGCAATATGTATTGATATATGTCCTTAGAATGGTAGAAGCTGTGAGGGTATCAAGTGTTTCAAATCTTGATAGTGAGAACCCTATGAGCACATATGGTGGCCATTCTAGAAACGTCCATAGCCCCAAGATTATTCTAAAGTAAGGGCACAGATAATACGGTAAGGCTATCATAGTGTTGAATGACCCTGTCGAAAGGCAGTGACGATCTCACTTATCAAGGTTGTTTAGTGACAACCTGATGCAACACATGGGTGCTTGTTGTGGGCGATTACACCGCAGCAAGTTCACTGGACTGACCCACCAGAGGATTCCATATTGATGGTAACCCCAGTGTCTGTGGAACAAATCCTCTAATGAATGGTGGTGCATGTGATCCTTAGACTTGAGATCACTGGAGTGTCTTGTGCACCGATTGGTGTAGTTTGACACTAGCCTAACGCAGTTCTTTTCGAGAGTCATCAATACGGTGGTGATTGGCTGCATCAAGGAGTGTATCAAGATTATGGTGGATTGACAGAGGATTCATCACTCCCGGATATAGGAGAAAGTTATCTCACGGCGCAATTCAGTATATGACAATGACACTAAAATTGTGGCCACAGTGGGATTGAGTTGTTGCTCTATCCAGTTTATAATATGGGTCATTGGTCTAAAAACTGAATAAATAATATCAAGAGTAACCGAAGGTTGACACTATTTCTATGCCTTCGTCTTGTCGAGATAACGTATGATGAAAGGATCGAATTGCACGGTAACCATATCGTTGACAGGTAGCTACTTTGCTGAATCCGAATCTATCAGGTGGCCATGATGCCTTGCTAGGGACCAATCTTGGTCTGTGTATTAGTGAGACGATTAATTGGTGTTAATCGCGGTACTATACACTGCCGATATGATGAGGAGCCTATGGGTCACACACATAGAAGACAATTTAAGATCCAAGAAGAAAGAAAAGCGTTTTCGTCTTTTGAGGCGAAAAGGTATTTTGGTAATTTCACAGTGTAATTAAATTTGCTGAGGTTGTAACCTTTATTTAATTTGTTAGAAAAATTAAATAAGTGAAATTACGTTTAAATGTGTGTTCGCACATATTTAAATATATTATCATTATTGTTAAATGTTAATATATATATATATATATATATATATATATATATATATATATATATATATATATATATATATATATATATATTAATTGATTTTAATTGAAATAATGATGGAAAATAAAATAAATCAAATTGGGAGTGTTTGGCAACATGGGGCGTTTGGGTTGAAGCCCTAAGCCTATTCCGTATGGGATTAGGGCAAATTGTTTTTACTATAAAAAGGAAAAGTGTGTTAATTAAATGTGTGAGAGATTTTTTCTTTGAAAAATTAAAAAACACACAGCCCCAATTATACACTCCCACGGCAGAAAGGTTTTGGCCTAAAAAAATCAATTCAATTGATTTTACTTTCTTCTTAATCTTGAAGCCAAAGAGGATCTAGCAAATCCCTCTTTGGTTTTTTTTGAGATTGTCTTTGTGTGAACTACGTGGGTTCGATCCTACATTTGGATCGGTAGCAAAACGTTCAAAGACAATCATGGTGGAGCCTCCAAACGTGCGTATGGTTTCTAAACACATATTATTAATTTATGTAGATTTTATTTAATATAAATTGTAAAATTATACCCTTGATCTTGGCTCATGTAAACGATCCTGTTATATTATAATTTTTGTTTCCGCTATGTATACGGGACCGTTTACTAACAAATATTTCAAAACTTTCTGCGAACGACTTGGTATCAAGAAGAGCTTCATCGTTATTTATCGGCCTCAAGCCAACAGTCAAATAGAGGCTATAAACAAAGTGATCAAGCACACCATTAAGAAGAATTTCAACGCCCTAAAGGGAAGATGGCTTAAGAATCACCCGAGGCCATATGGTCTTATAGAACGACAGTTAGAAGCTCGATAGGAGAAACCCCATTCTTCTATCATACGGGTGTGAAGTAATGGCCCCATTCGAAGTAGAAATTAGTTCGTTCTAGAGGGAGGTCTTCAATGAAGAAGTAAATGAAAATTTTCTTTGACTGAGGCTAGACCTGATTGAAGAATACCGAGCCAAGTCTTAGCTAAGGCTTGCCTCGTACTAGTAGTGAGCCAGATGATACTTCAATTCCAAAGTCAAGAATAGGGACTTGAAGTAGGAGACATGGTCCTCAGAAAGGTTGTCCAAGGACACAAAACCCAAACTTGGGGGCACTTGGGCCCAAATGGGAAGGTCCATTCAAGGTCTCTGAAAAGCTCGCACTAGAAACCTTCCACCTAGAACACCTCAATGGTGAAACCGTACTGCAAGCATGGAAAGCCGAGAATTTGTGGAGATATTACCAATAAGCTGCTCGGGTTCTAATAATGATTTGTTTTCTCTCATATATCTGTTGTAAGGTCGTCCATGGCCAAAATATTATCAATAAAAAGAGGTATTATTCATGAACTTTACTTTGTTCTTCATTTTTTGTTTATTTATATGTTGTTCGTCATTTATTATCTTTTGTTTCAAAAATCTCTACCTACATGATTGCATCCAAAAACTCAGAGTCAAGAGTTTGGAGAAAAGGCAGCTTAGCTAGATAAGCCACACCAAAATCCAACTCATTAAGGGTGAAATTTCTCAAATCGACGAAGTTACACTTGAAAAAATTCAAGTAAAACACGTCGAAGGAAAATCAGTCATAACCCAACGGCTAAAACTTGAGATGAGCAATCAGTCCAAACTCAAAGTTCGAGCACAAGATTTTCTTATATGCATTCGAAAAGTTCCTCAAAAAGTGAGCTACGTGTAACTTGGAGTAAATTCAAATTGTTCATGATAACTCTGATTAGGACGATCAAAGCGACTTTGTAGAAATTAAAAATTGCTCGACGGATATATGCAAAAAATGCCTTTCATTAAGTGTAAAGTTTAGCTACAAACTAAACTAGAAAAAAAAGACATAAAAAGAAAAATTTCTAAGTAGTTGGAGGAATGGGGGCATCATTGCCAACAGGATCAGGGAGATCGTTGCCAATCTAGGCAGATGGATCATCAACGACAAGAGTCCTGGTAGCCTCTCAAGGTTGGGAGCAGAGACGTTCTGTTAGAGTAGGTGCCCTAGAGCCAATCAAATATTGTAGAATTGACTCTTTATAATAATGTTCATTAATCAATAAAAGGCATTTTATTCTATATTGTGTAAATCATAATGGTATGTATTGATATATGTCTTTAGGATGGTAGAACCATGATGATGATATTAAGTGTTTCAAATCTTGATAGCAAGAACCCTATGATCACATATGGTGACCATTCTAGAAATGTTCGTAGGCCCAATATTATTTTGACCGGGGACACAAATAATACGGTAAGGCTATCATAGTGTTGAACAACCCTATAGAATGATAGTGAGTGATCTCGCTTGTCGAGGTTGTTTGCTGACAACCTGGTGCAGCACATGGGTGCTTACTATAGGCAAGTTCATCAGACGAACTAACCAGAGGATCTATATAGATGGTAACCCTAGTATCTATGGAACAAATTCTCTAGCGAATACTTGTGCATATGGTCCTTAGACTTGAGATCACCAAAGCACCTTGTGCACCGATTGGTATAGTTTGACACTAGCCCAAACGTAAAAGTGTATCAAGACTCTAAGGTGGATCGACAAAGGATTCATCACTCATGAGTACGGCAGAAGTTATCTCACGGCGTAATTCAGTGAATGACAATGACACTAAAGATGTTGCCACAGTGGGATTAAGTTGTTTGCTCAATCCAATTTATTTTTTCCGTTCATTGGTCCAATAGCTGAATACAAATATATCGAGGATAACTGAGGTTGACACTATTTATGTGCCTCAACCTTGATGAGATAATAGATGATGAAAGGATTTGATTGCAAGGTAACCATATCGTTGATAGGTAGCTATTTTACTGAATCTAAATCCATCGGATGGCCATGATGCTTTGCTGGGGCCAACCTTGGTTTGTGTGTAGTTAGACGATTGATTGATGTCAATCAGAATACTACTCATTGCCGATTTGATAAGGAGCTTATGGGTCACACACTTAGGAGACAATTTAAGGGTGATAAATTTTGGAAGTGTATATTCGTCTTTTAGACAAATGGGCATATTGGCAATTTTGTTGTATAATTGAATTTACTGAGGTTGTAGCCTATGTCCAACTTTATTATTGGAGTAACTTAGCAAAATTATAAATTTAATTATCAGAGTTAATATTAATATTTAATTAAATAACTAAATAAGGGTTAATAAGCAATTATACCTAAAGTTTGGGTTGTTGCTAAACTTGAGGGGTGGAAGAGATATTTGCTCCATTATTTAAAGAAAGCAAAAGTAGGTTTTCACATATAATTTCATTCCAACCGTGGGAGATAAATTTCGAAGAGAAAAATTTCTCTCTTCTTCTCTACACTCAATCTTCCAAAATACAATCCTTAAAGCCAAGAATTAATTCTAGCAAAATTAATTCTTGGTCATTGATTTACTGTCTTTCTGTGGACGACGTGAGTTTGATTCCATTCTCGAATCGGTAGCAAATCACATTCAAAGACTCTGACGGAATTTGCAATTGCAAGTATAATCTAATCCTTGTATGGATTTGTGTTATTTCAGTTTAAGCATAAATAAATATATATATAATTAGAGTAATCGATGCGCAAAAATTTTGTTTTTTCCGTTGCCTTTGTTCATCGATTTACTAACACTGGTATCAGAGCCTAGGGTCTTGATTGTACATATTTTAGCTATGTTTTTGTCACGACCGGGGGCTATCCTCCATCTTTCCCTACTGCGGGCTTAGGTGCTTTCCCCACTCAGCCGGGACTCATAGGAATCTCCCCCTCCAAGGGTTTCTTTCGCCTTCCCTACCACTCGAACCCAAGACCAAGGGGCTATAGTCATTTGGGAAGCATGGTGAGTACCATCAGGCTAGTGGGGAAGGCAAAAGAAATCCCTTAAGGGGGTGGGGGGGGGGATATTCCTATGAGTCCGATGAGTGGGGAAAGCACCTGAGCCCGCAGTAGGGCAAGATGGAGGATAGCCCCCGGTGCGTGACACTTTTTTATTTATTAACTGAATTGATTGAGAGAAAAATGCATGTTTAGGCTTTTTCAATATGTTAAAATTGCTTAAATTGATTAATATATTAATTGGGTTTATTGAGGAATTTGCATTGGATCATTTTTGTAATACGTGTACATGTACAGTATTCTGGAAATCGCAATTTATGCCGCGACACAATTGTTCTGTGTAGCGGCGTAGAGTTTAGTAAGCCTGGAATACATAAATGCACCGTGGTAAAATAAAACATTGCCACGACATGATTGCGGGATATGTTGAGCGACTGAGAACACGTACTTGGGCCGCGGCGAAATAAAACTTCGCCATGGCGTGATTAAGTAACATGATAGCGCAATTGTGTGATTTAAGCCGCGGTTTAATTAAACTTTGCCATAGCGTGAAAGCATCGTAAAATCGCACAACGTGCATATGCATCGTGGTGTAATAAAACCTACGCCATGTCTTCAAAACGATGAAATAGCATGCCAAATCACAAAATTGCATGATCGCGCCATGGCGTAATG
>JAPEIT010000107.1:0-48194 GCA_026229545.1 Pistacia atlantica
TTCAATTTCAGGGTTAAAGGTGAGTTTCAAAACCCTAGTTTTTCTGAATTTTTTAGTTAAAAGAGAAATTCATAAGTGGTTATGTGTGTAAGGTAGAAAGGTGAAACTTTGGAGCCAAGGAGGAGTACCTTTGTGCTTTGAATACTAAGGTAAGGAAAAAAATCTCCCTTATGACTACAATTGATAATACCTAGGGTTTATGAAACTTACATTTATTTATGTTAATATGAGTGTGATGCTATGTTTTGGTTATGAGTTGTTTAAATGGGTGTGTTGATTGGTGTATGTGTGCATATGGAGGATGATTATGCCAATTAAGAGATTTGTAGTTGGACGATGTTTTGGCACTTTTTGGTTATGTAAAAAGGGAGGTTTTTATGGCCTTTTATACTTAGAATGATATGACAAATAATATGAATGTGCAAATGAAGGTGACATGGTTAAAATGAATAGAATTCGGATTTGGCTGTTTTAAGACTTATACTGTACATGCTTCACTGAATCAGTCATAACTGAGGTTATAGAAGTCCGATTGAGTTGATTCTTGAAGTGTTAAAAATTTTAGAAACAGACCTAAAACTTTTATGGTTTATCCAAGAACCAATTCGAATTGGAAGTTAAGGAAAAAATTGCTTGAAAATGACGAACTGTATGGCATCCACCTTCTTAATGGAAATTCCCATTTGTTTCTAATTCTAATAAACCCTTGAATAATCTTACTACTGGAATTCCTTGTACTGTATGAGAAATTGAATGAATTAAGTTAAGAAGTTTAGTAGGAGAATATAGTATGATTGAGCATAGGATATGTTAGTCCATATGTTTGCATTCATAATGGTAATGCATATAGCTTAGTTAGTTGTCTTATGAAAAATTTATAAAATGTTAAAGAATGAATTCCATGAGTCTCTTGAGGTATAAACCAAGATCAGAGGAATGGAATTCTTATGGAAACCATGAGTCCTTTGAGGTGACGACCAAGAACAAGGTAATGGTTCAAATGAATCCGATCGGATAACAAAGACTAATGAAATTGTCAAGTATATAGACAAAACAAATAAGCATGCCATGTACATGAATATTTCATAAGTCATTTATGTTCTATGTTATATTATGTATGGTTATGTTTTGACTTATGTTTATGAGAAAAGTCCCAAAATGTATGATATGTTTTATGAACTTGTTATGTCAAAGAATGCAGGTCATGTTTTGTAGGTAAGTAAAGTCCTAAGTAATTTACTTGTATAATGAACCTTAATAGTTTATAAATGGCCATATTCCTTACTGAGCGATTAGCGCTCACCCCACAAAATGTTTTGCAGGTACGGATTAAGGCATGAAGCTGGGAGAGGATTCCAAGGGACGCTATGAGCATAAGGGGATGCTTTAATGATGACTGTTGAATGGTTTTGCTAATATTTAGTGTAGTAATTATGTTCATATCTCATAATGTAGTAATTATGTCCATGTTCTATAATGGAGTAAATATGTTGTATTAATAAAGGAAATCAAATTGCTAGTAAATTTTATAAAAGTATGTATGTTCTAGTAAGTATTACTATGGATTTCATAATTTACTCCAAAAAAGGAAATTATATTTTTTGATTATACAATGAACTTATTATAGTTTAAAAATAAACTTCTTTCTTAGGCGTGCCTTTTCTAGGTTCTCAATGGCCAAGGGATACTTAGGAAATACCCGGCTAGGGAGGGGTTTTACAAGTTGGCTCAGATTTACCTCAAGGAGATAGTCAGATTGCATGGTGTGCCCAAGACTATAGTGTCAGGAGTAATGCTATAGTTCGATCGTGGTGTGATGCGAATTTTGTGACGAATGCGTGGCACAATCGACCGTTATTTATTATCGCTTAATATTAATCAACGTCCAAGATTTTGCCACGTCATTCGGTGCACAAAATCGGTACACACTAGTCGGTAGCTGTAGCATTTTCCATAGTGTCAGATAGAGATTCCAGATTTGTTTCAGCTTTCTGGACGAGTTTCAAGAGGAGTTTGGGTACCCGTTTAGCATTCAGTACTGCCTATCATCCTCAGACGGATGGCCAAACCGAGAGGACGAATCAGGTGCTCGAAGATATGTTGAGAGCCTGTTGCATGGATTATAGAGTATCCTGGCATGAGATGTTACCCTTAGTGGAATTTTCCTACAACAATAGTTATCAGTCTACAATTAGAATGGCGCCTTACGAGGCTCTATATGGTAGACGGTGTAGGTCTCCGCTCCATTGGGATGAAGTAGGCGAGAAAGATGAGTTGAGTACCGCTCTTGGGCCAGAGATGACTCAGAAACTAGTAGAAGATGTGAAGTTAATCAGAAATAGAATGAAACAAGCCCAAGATCGATAGAAGAGTTATGCCGACTTGAAGAGGAAAGAGGTAGAATTCCAAGTGGGCGACAAAGTGTTTTTGAAAGTTTCCCCTTACAAGCGAGTAATGCGCTTCGGAAGCAAAGGGAACTTAGCACCGAGATATGTAGGTCCATTTGAGGTCTTGCAACGAGTGGGAAAGGTGGCCTACAGATTGGCACTACCACCTAGCATGGACAGGGTGCATGATGTCTTCCATGTCTCGATGCTACGGAAATATGTAAGTGATCCCCTCCATATCCTGAGTGTAGAGGACGTTGAAGTAGCAGAGAATCTAGTATATGAAGAACGTCCAGTTTAGATTTTAGATCGAAGAGTTAAAGAGCTTCGGAACAAGAGTGTTCCGCTAGTGAAGATCCTTTGGAGGAATCACAAAGTGGAAGAGGCCACTTGGGAAGTAGAACGGGACATGCAAAATCGCTTTCCAAAGTTATTTGTATGAATTTCGGGGATGAAATTCTTTTAAGGGGGGGAGAATTGTAATGCCCCACTTGAGGTACGTAGTTATTGTTTCTTCTTTTGTTCTTATTTGAGTTGGTTTCTTGGTAATATTGTTTGGTTGACCCTTGATTGAGTTTTGTGTTAAATACTTGCCCTGAAATTGGTTGAAAATAGAAGAAGTTCAGTGTGCCAAGCTTCGTCGGGGCAAAGAAGAATCTTCGCCGCGGCGAAGATGTGTTGAAGCCACGGGGAAACATGCTGGACAGTTTCACCGCGGCGACAGAAGCTTCCTCGCCGCGGTGACAGGCCGACCAAAATGTTTGTTAAGTTTTAGATATTTTCTTCCCTAAGGGCAATTTGACCATTCTACCCTAATTAGCAAGAAAAGTGGGGAGTAAAATGTAAGGATTTTTCATGGAGAATATGTTGATATGGGGGTGTGTTTGTAATGAATCAAAGGATATAGATAGAATTCCAAAAGAAGAGTAAGGGCAAAATGGGAATGCTTGTGTATAAATTTCATTAAAAGGAATTAGGACATTGCAATCCCCTTATTCTTCTTCTCCAACGCTACTTTCTTCTCTTGCTTCCTCTCAATTTCTCTTTCTTTTGATCAAGGAGTTTTAAAGGGCTTTTGGAGTGATTTGAGGTAGAAAATCAACCTAAGGCATCCTAAGGTAAGGATTCTTGCTTTGGTTGTGGAGTCTTGTGAGTTTTTATGTATATACTGAATATTGAGGGTTTTTGTTCTTTTGTTTAAGAGTAGAGAAAAAATCAAGCAAATCGAGTGAAAGGAAGAGTTAGTGAAGTCTCTCCATAACAAGGTAAGTAAACCCCAACCCAAGTTGAGATTTGGGAGTTTTCTTGATTAGGGTTTTGATAGCACTTATGTATGTGTGTTATATACATGTTATATGCCATGTTATTGAGGTTTAAATAGAGATTTCTAGTGCTTTGTGATTGTTTATGCCTTTCAAATATAAGAAGTGAGTTGTGGGTTGGAAAGGTCGTTGAGATGGAATTGAAGGGGTATTGTGGAACCTTTTTTGGAAGTGTCTTTCTTTGGCAGGTTATGTGGCTATGTGAGGGGGTTTCTCCCCATTTTGGATGGGTTAGAGAAAGATTTAGAATCATTGCTATAGTAGAGTTTTATAATGCACTTGAGTTGTTTGATGAAATGCCTAATAGAGATTTGAGTATGAGTAGTGAACCTTAATTCTTGCAACATTGCATGTTGGCATTTCATAAGTGCATTAGTGGAGATAAACCATCCATAGGCACTAATTGTGCATTGAAAAGTGACCTAAGAAAGAGTAGGAAACTTTGTGTATGCAATTACTCTATGAGTAGAGAACTTGGTGGATGCAACTACTCTAAGGGTAGAGAGAATGAAAAATGCTAGAATAGAGTGAATGAGAAGAGTAGTAGAAATGGGTTGATGCTTTGTGATCATCACCCGATAGTTATGAGAATCGGGTTGATGCTTTGTGATCACCACCCGAATAGCCATTAGAGATGGGTTGATGCTTTGTGATCGTCACCCGATAAGTATTAGAAACGGGTGGATGCTTTGTGACCACCACCCGGTTAGTTGTTAGATAAGGGGTTGATGCTTGGTGATCATCATCCGACATTTATTAGAAGTGGGTTGATGCTTTGTGATCATCACCCGACAGTGATTAGAGATGGGTTAATGCTTGGTGATCGTTACCCGAAAGTTATGAGGAACGGGTAGGTGCTAGGTGGTCTCCACCTGATAGTTACGAAAACCGGGTAGGTGCTTCGTGATCCCCACTCGGTAGTCACTAAGAACGAGTTGGTACTGTGTGAATTCCACACTATAGTCATGGAGAGTGAGATGGTGCTGTGTGAACGCCATCCGGCCGTACCTCCGGCAAGATGAGGCCATGACGTTTAGTAGAAACAGAAATAGTGTAAGGAAAGAATTAAGAGTAATACATACGGGGACAGACAGATAGAGGGTTTTACTTACTGAGCATTATTTTGTGCTCACCCCGTTATTTTTCCTTTGTGGATGCAGGATCTAGGTATTGATGCAGTCGGAGGGGCGTCGGCAAGAGAGGAGCAATAGCTACACTGTTTCCCCTGTTTTGTCTTCTAAAATGACTTTTTATAAACAATACTCTTTGTGTATAAAAGACATATGATTTATAATGAAAAGAAAGTTTTTGGGCCCAAATTTTCTATTGTTATTATGCATGCTCTTTTCTCTAGTCAGTTCTTTGTCTCCTTTTGAGTCATTTGGGAACCAGGATACAAGGAGAAGATTCAAACTCCTAGAAGAACATGAATGATTTCCTATGTATAAGAATCACCAATGTGTACATTTGATACGTATTCTTATATTTACTTCCTTCTTTGTCATCCAAAAAGAAACTTATTTTTGTTAGTGCCATATCTTGAACTTTCTATTTCCTAAACCATGGTACTGTATTCGCCAAAAACACCTCCTTCTTTTATGTTCAAACACTTAACAAATTTGTAGTGTACTCTATTCACATGCCAGAAAAAAGAAAAAGAAAAACAAATAGAGTTGCGTAAACCGTTAAAATAAATTCAATCACCAGGAAAGATTCCTATATGTTGGGTGTACCTATTAGGTCATAGTCAATGTAACATGGAATTAAATTTGTTTTTTTTTTTTTTTTTATAAGTAAGTAATCATATTAAAGAAAACAAAACAATGTACAAAGGCCTAATAAAAGGCGACCAGCCTATTTTGGGACATGCCCCGAAAATAGGAAACAAAAGAAACAAGCCTACAAACAGTCATCCACTCTAGGGGTTTATCTAAAACCACAAAGGGAGATAAACACCAAGAAGAAAGTAAAGAGCACACCAAAAACCCACCTACCATAGGACACCTCCCTAGGTTAGGATCATTAAAAGAAAAACACAAAATCAAACTCTTTACCAATGAGACAAAACAACCAAGCAAAAACCCTTCTACGTAACCCTCTGTAATCCAATCTTCAAACGGTGTTGAGAACTTGAGGAACGTCTTTGAAAATAGATCTAGGGAGGCACCAATCATTTGCCAACTTCCTATTGCTATAGGATGCTGTAACATTCCTAAGGTCCAAAGCTTTATCTCTCACAACACTTTTGATAGCATCAATTATGGTGAAAGAATCCTTATGGTCACCCCTAAAACTTCGCGAATTTCATTCCCTCCAAATCCAATAAACCGTAGCCCCTGAACAAAGCCTACCGAAAGTGAATTTTAGACTCTTACCTTTCCATATCGTTGCCAAATGGAATTAAATTTGTCAAGCAAAGAAACACTATAACGACAAGGAAAATGAATATATACATGTTCGTACTAGCCAAGGAATCGTACAACATTTCTTTTATTGGCATTCTCTAGAAAGTCTCAAATGCTAGGAACCCACCTTAAGCATCCTCACTATGAGTTCCAAGAAGAAAAAACGAAGCAAACCTTTATCAGTAGTTGTGTGACATCCCTCATTGTGCATATATACTCCTCTGTTAAATTTTCAACATAAACACCAGATTTGACATCTTCTCTTATCTGGAAGGAGAAGCAAAACAGGGTCAAGGAAAACTGAATTTATATAGGTCTTTTACTGGATGTGAGTGCTTCAGTTACTTGAAGATTTCTTTGGCTTGGATCCAACAAATATGTGATTTGTTCATTGTAAATCTGCAATAATATGTGGATATATTAGGACATGCAACATTAAATTTCACAAGACCAAAAGGGATACTGTCCAGTCACAAAACCTAAAGAAAAGACTAATGACATTTCTCTCTCTCTTCTAATACAAAACAAAAGAAAGAAACTCAACAATTTCTCGCTTTTCTAGTCAGTAAAAAAACAAAAGCTTTAAAATTTACATTTTCTCAAGCTTGAGTCACTTTTTCCCCAAATCCTGTCAAAATACAAAAAAGATTATATCAAATAACCACTAAAAAGAAAAAGATGTAAACAATTACTTGAATGCGTTCTCGGGAAGTGTATGAGTGGCGAGCTATTGAGTGGTTGGGCGGGCGTGGGGGAAGCAGACTCTTAATCTTGGAAGATGCCGGAGAAGGTGGAAAAAGTGAGTTCGTCTTTTTGCTTCTGCAATGACTTTAATTTTGAATTAGGGTTTGGAGATGGCGACTCACTTGAGTGGGTCTCTCTGAAGATTGTGTTTCTTGGTTGCATGAAGTGGTTGATTCCGATCAGTAAACTACAGAGAGAGAAGAGAGAAGAGAGAGTAGGGTTTGTTAATTTGGGCAAGATTGCTGAGATTGAGGGCATTGGAGACAAGAAGAGGAGAGGAGAAAGAAATGTAGCCGTTGGTAAACTTCTGAATTTTGTTGAATTATTCACATTATGGGGAATTTATACACAGAAAAAGAATAAGAGTTGTTTTGAAAGCGTGATAAGGTTTTGATTGGTCGCCTCAAAATAAGAATTACATTAGGCTGGAAAAATTGTTTTCAAAGCGTGGCAAGAGGGGATGTTCTTGCAGCCTCAACAATTGTATTTTAATGCATACGCTTAATTTGCAAGCTTAATTATTTAATTGGACTTCAGCCTCTCTATGTCCAACCCATAATCATTATGGGCTCACCATGACTCCATCTTTTTTCACCGATGATTGGCCCTTCAAGACATTGCAGTCCCATCTAATCTTGACAGTCCAGCCCCTCCTCTATATTTTCTTCAAGAAAAGAGAAGCCCAACCCCTTTTCAGATTTTTCAAGCAAGCTAATTGGTTTACTAATATATATAGTATGTTGTAATTTTGAGATTATATTGTTCCCTTTTAATGTCTTCATGAGGGTAAAACTAACCCAATTCTTCAAAAAAACAAGATTCAAAGAGACAAACGGAACAAAATATGTTATTACATAAATTTTTGAGTTAAAAAGACGTTGACCCCCAAGGTTTATTATTTTAACCATTGTTTTGAAAATTGGATCAAACCGGACTAGTGATCGACGCCCTATCCAATCCGGATTAACATTTTAAACTATTCACAAAACCCCTAACTTGATCACTGGCGAACGAGAGGCTATCAAGTGCCAGGGTTAGAGGGTTTTTGTAGAGTGGGGGTCGGTGATTCAAGGGATGGTGTCAAATTGAATTTTGGATGCTAGAATCAATCGAAATTTGGCTAGAAAAATCAACCCAATACGTGAGTCATGGCTGGCAAACGGGGGGCTACCAAGTGCTCGGGTTAGATGTTTTGTAGAGTGGAGGCCAGTGGTTCAGGTGGTGGTGTCAGATTGAAATTTGAACATCAAAATCACCTGAAATTTTGCCAAAAAATCAACCCAATCACGACGATGTTTGCAAGTCACGGTCGGCCAACAAGGACTACCAAATTTAGGAGTTAAAGGAGTTTTGTAAAGTGGAGGACAATGCTTCAAGTGATAGTGTCAAATTGAATTTTGGCAATCAAAATTTAGTTGGAAAAATCAATTTAGGGTCTGATTGTGGGGGTGTATTTGCTAGATTTCAAACATGTAGGGACTATTGGATATTCTTCAGGGGTGTCTTTATAAGATTTCAAACTTTTGGATCACCGGAGGACCACCGGTTTAACCGGTCAGACAAGGCAAATCGAAACCTGGTCCCTTGGTCGAGTGACAGCCCGAGTTGGGTTTCAGAACCTTGGTTTTAACTAAAAACTCAGTTTTTGATATAACAAATATCTACCATTAATAAATCATTAATAAGCTATTGAAAAAGTGAATATATATTTAGTGAATTATTGTTTTGTTATTTATTTTAATAGCTAAAACATAACGACAAATTAATGTATTAACTCTTGATCACTAGTGAGTGAAGTTTTTAAAATCTCAAGAATTTTTTTGTTATTTAATTAATCATCAGGAGATTAATACATTAACTATCCATCCCTAGTGAAGTTTACACAATGGCTAGCTCATTTTTTACTAATTTTCTCACCGCTCCCACAAATTTTGTAGATTACCAAAAGTTGACTAAATAAGTTAAGATTTTGCGTCTTAGTGTTGTTGGGATTACTGCAAAATATTTGGGTTCTTTTCACATAATTGAAGTATGTTAAAAATTCGGTGTTTGTCAACCTACTGTATGCGCTTCCCAATTTTGATTGAAGTTTGTACCTATAATTATTCTTTCACGTTAATTTAAATAAATTTTGATAAAAAAAATAAAGGAATAATGGATTAGATAAAGCATCCTCAACAATTGTATTTTAATGCATATGCTTAATTTGCAATAGATAAAGCAAGCTTAATTATTTAACTGGACTTCGGCCTCTTTATGTCCAACCCATAATCATTCTGGGCTCACCATGACTCCATCTATTTTCACCAACGATTGGCCCGTCAAGACATTTCAGCGCCATCTGATCTTGACAGTCCAACCCCTCCTCGATATTTTCTTCAAGAAAAGAGAAGCCCAAATCCTTTCCAGATTTTTCAAGCAAGCTAATTGGTTTACTAATATATATAGTATGTTGTAATTTTGAGATTATATTGTTCCCTTTGAATGTCTTCATGAGGGTAAAACTAACCCAATTCTTCAAAAAAGCAAGATTCAAAGAGACAAACAGAACAAAATATGTTATTACTTAAATTTTTGAGTTAAAAAGACGTTGACCCCTAAGGTTTATTGTTTTAGCCACTGTTTTGAAAATTGGACCAAACCAGTCTGGTGATCGGTGCCCTATACTGTCCGAGTTACCATTTTAAACTATTCACAAAATCCCTAACTTGATCACCGGCGAATGAGAGGCTATCAAGTGCCGAGGTTAGGGGGTTTTTGCAGAGTAGAGGTTGATGATTCAAGGGATGGAGTTGATTGTCGAATTAAATTTTGGATGCTAGAATCAATCGAAATTTGGCTAGAAAAATCAACCCAATACGTGAGTCATGGCTAGCAAACGGGGGGTAGTGCAAAATATAGTCCTTATCCCAAAATAAGAGTTTGAAAAACACAAAAACTCGTTGACCGCTTTGAATCCGGTCGACTAGATTTAAGGTGACGCCAACGTGGCACTAGCCATTAGTACGACTAAGCCACATCTGTTAAATCAAACCAACCAGGCAAAATAGGGCTGCCCCAGTTCAAATGTGGAAGACAATCCGGTCGAATGGATGAGGTGAATTTTCAAACTATGGCAGATATACTTTACCCGTAAACTTTAGAATATGATATTTTAGCCCCTAAACAGAACCCAGAAATGGGATGCACAATGCAGTTGATCGGCTTGGGTTAAACTATAAAGATATGAAACATATAAAAATATCAATTTAACCCCTTAGGTTTGAAAAGTGACATTTTGGTCTAAATCTAAAAAACTCTCTAAGTGACATTTTCATCTTTCCTGCACGTTGCACTCATTCATGCTCCCACAACTCTCAAATATCATACACACATATAATCACTCTTGATTCCATTCACCGTATAATCACAACTCCTTTAAGTGATTTTGTAATCACCACTTCAAACTCAAAATTTATTAAAGATAAAATGCAGTAAAATAATACAATTATAGCCAAAGTGACCCATCCAATCAAATTATATTTGACAAATGAGCATATCGAAGTTTAAAGCTTACAACTCCTAGGCAAAAAAGTTTGCAAATTTGAATCCAAAGCATAAAGCTTACAAATTCTTAAAGCTAACATACCTAAATTTCAAATTGTGAACAATAGCACAGTGTAAAATGACATAACCTTAAAGTTCTTTGTTGTGTACTTGATATTGTATACCAAATATAATACCAACATGGACATAAATTTTGTTACAGATAAAAAACAAATATTTTGTAACTTTTTCCAATACCTATCCAATTTACAAAAGTGTGTTTATACTGCAAGAAAAAATAATTCTATAGTATGCTTTCAAAAATAATCCTTGAAATTGCCAGTCCTTACAATCATAATCGTGTGTCTTCAAATTGCTTATATAAGTCTTTCTAGAAATGGAAATCAATTAGGAACCGAGTTAACGACTTTTTCCCACCTAAATAATAGTTTGATGTCACTTTCTCACTCACGGACTTTTAAAATACCACTTTACTACCCAGATTTATATTCCAGTGGTGCACAAAGAACAAACTCAGTCCAGGCTATTGGGGATTTTGAAGAGGGGAGGTTAATGAGTCTTTTGGTGGTTGGGATTGATCAAAATTTCACTTGGAAGGAGTGGTTGTGTAAACCCTAATCGTTCGATTGCCGAGGATTGGCAAGGTCCAAGGGAGTAGAGTTTGAAGGGTTTTGGTGAGTGATGATCGGCGAAGATAATGGTGGTGGTGTGGGGTCGCAACAATGCTGAAATCGAAAACGGAATATAAATTTTGGTAGTAAAGTGGTATTTTAAAAGCGTGTGGATGGAAAAGTGTCATTAAACCATTATTTGGGTGGAAAAAAGTGGTTTATAGGTTCCCAATGAGTGAACAATTATAGAGAGACTAGAGCAATGGTAATGGATACTTTCATCACTATATTTGCACAAATAGTGACTCAGATGATGAGACATTTTTTGATAGAGTGGTCAATATATTGCTGGTGGATAGTTTGATTGCTTTAGAGGTTGGCTAGGTGTTTGAAACTGCTAATGTCTTCAAGGATGTACTGTATGGCTTTGCAATTCAAAGGCTAAAGTCGCTTTCTTCTGTGTAGCCCCATCATGATTCATGCCTCTTCTTCATGTCATGGATGATTATATATCAGATTATATCTTTTAATACCCCCCACATATGTGTCCCAGATTTGTCCGCGGTTCAGATCAAGCTCATTAGATAGCTAGGAAGTTCTTATAAATGGTAGACGATAATCCTAAGGTTGATGTGTCAATTTTAGAATGGGCTATTAAGAAAAAAAAAAAAACAGGAAGAGATTGTTATACTAATATGGTTTACAGAGTTGAAAACAAGACAACAACATTACTAGGACATGACATGATGTTAGTTATCAGTGATCACAAACTATATAGTTATGCCAATGTCTTGCAACTTGGGAACTTTAAGGAATACATTAAGGTTAAACCTATTGGTACAAAGTTCCAGAGAATGTTTGTCAGTTTTCCAATCCACAAAGATGGTTTTTCTAAATGGTTGCAGATCGTTCTTTGGGCTAGAAGAGGCGCACTTGAAAGGCTCATATAGTAAATGTACCTTATCAACTGTCTCTATTGATGCTGATAATGAACTTTACGTTGGTTGTTTGTATATGTGAAGGAGAGAATGAGGAATCATGGTGTTGGTTCTTAGAGCATTTGCTTCGTTGAAACAAGGACACTGATATTTAAGTTAAATACAGAAAATGTGTCATAAATGAATTAGCAATTCAACATCCTCATGCCAATATTAGGTACTGTGTTACGTACCACGCACTTGAATTTGGAAACTTGTTATGCGGTAATGCTAGAACCATGAACGAGTACAATTATAAGGCCGCAATAGGTCGTATAAGGACAACAACATGGATGCATACAATTACTTTATGAAAAGTATCTACTAAACACTAGAGTAGGCATATGTTTTCAATTGAAAATACAAAAGTGACCATATCACCAACAATCTGAGTTAGTCCTAGAATGTTGCACTAGATACTATGAGAACTTTAACCATTACCAAACTCCTTAATTTCATTAGTTTATAAGTGATGGATAAACTTTATATTAGGATAGAGAAGACTAGAACTTGGAAAAGGAAGTTAACACTAGTTAAAACCAAGCTTGTTACCATTACTAAACAAGACAGTAATTGCAAGCAGTGATTAGAAACCCGACTCATGTGGTGACTCGACCAAGCCATCGGGTCCCAGATCAAGTGGTTTAACCGGTTTGACGAGTGGGTCAAACCGGTGTCAAAGGTTTGAAATCTAACAAAAATATCCCTAAAAATTACATTTAAGTCCCTATATGTTTGAAATCGTATAAAAACACCCCAAACATCATCATCGGCATCGACAAATAGGGCATTTTTCGACTTCGACAACGACAACACTCCTCCGTCACCATGAAAACACTCGCCTTAGCATCCTAACCAAAACCCATCTATCCCCTCCCCAATCGCCAACGACATTGTTTTGCGATCTTCGCTATTCACTCACCGAAAATTGAAGTCGTTGCCACCATTCTACTCACCGGCCATTCCTCTTCAAAAGCCCTAACATTCCACCCTCCAATTTTTCATGAATTGATGTACAAATTTCCAAGGTTTTGAATGAATAGGAAAATTTGTAACTTGAACTGATAAAGGCTCCAAGTTACGGTTGAACCGGTTCAATCGACGAGGCCGGGTTGGGGTCCTAATCACTGATTGTAAGTGCATATAGTTGGTTATAAAAAGAGGTTAATTAAGTAAATTTCTCTATGAGGCGGTGTTGTTATTGCCAAATCACCTAACATATGGAGTCTAACGATTGATAAATTATAATATTAACATAATAATCAAGTAAACTAAGGAATACTAAAAATAGTTAAAAGTAGTTGTTATTGTAAATTTCTTAAAAATATTTATCATGTGTAAATTATATTTAGTTAAATAATAAATACTTTAAATATATATATATTTTTTAAAATCATTAAAATTAAACAACTAACAAATATTTCTAAAACTATTCAGTATAACTATATATAAAACAAAAAAGTTAAGAAAAACGTTGAATACTAAGGGGGTGTTTGGTTGGGGGTAATGTGGGATTACTGAGGTTATGTCATCTTATATTCCTTGATTACCACGTTTGGTTGTCAAGTAATATAAGATTCCAATAATCTTCAAATACCAATAGTAGTTACTGTTGGTAATATTGGAGGTAATCTGATTACCTCAATTTTCTTAGGTATTGTAAGATTACCAAGGTAATCTTTTTTTGTTACAATTCGACCCTTATTAATAAAAATTTAGGACAATAATGCCCTTATTTTCAAATTTATTTACATGAATGTTGCTTTAATTATTTCACCCCAATTAATTAACTTTTTGGACAAAATTATCCTTGAAATCAAAACAAATTGCAGCCCACCCAAGCCACCATCCCCACCCAACTGCTGCCAGCAACCACCGCCGCTGAAAAGGCACACGGAAAGCCAGAAATGGTCGTTGTGCGCTGATATGGCCATTTCCGACCATAGATCTAGTCGGAAATGACCAGATCATGACAAATCTGCCTGTTGACGGCCAGATTGATGGTCGTTAACAGCCACGTCTGTAGCCATTAATGGCACGTCTATAGTTGTTAACAGCTATCAATTTGGCCTACAAGACTTAGAAGTTACATGTGAATAACCAAATGTTGGCTAACTTATAAATTCAGTAGCTCTTGCAATTGAAGAACAATGGAGAATGTAATGTCCCTGCAACTCCATAACGGTAATATCCCTTTTATGTACAACTTTTTCTCCAAAGCCCTAAACACAAGACCCATAACTTATTCTCTCCATAATTCAACCAAACACACAACTCTGCTCTTTGAAACCTACCATCAACACCAAGCACTCAAAGCCTTGATTCAGAGGCTCAATAAAAGGTAATGAACTAAAAGGCAAAGATGGAATTTTCAAGAAAGTGCAAGGGCAAAATGAGAAAGAATGCATTAGAGATGGTGGTGTATTTGTAATGAACTAAAAGGCAAAGATGGAATTTTCAAGAAAGTGCAAGGGCAAAATGAGAAAGAATGCATATTTATATGAGATATTAAGGGTTGAGTCACATAGACCCTCCCATTCTCTACACCCCACACGCCACTTCTACTCTCCAATTCTCTCATCTTTTCATCAAATTTCCAAGGAAGATTAGAGGGCTTTTGGTTGGATTTTGGTAGAGATTTGATCCTAAGCATCAAAAGGTAAGGATTCTTGCTATAGATATGAGATTAATTTTTGAAAGTGTAGAATTCTTATAGTGTTTATGCTTAAGGTTTTAGAGAAAGAACAAGTCTACCAAAGAAAGAGTGATCCTAGTGGAATTACTCAAGCACAAGGTAAGTAAATCCAACCCAAGTTATGATTCAAGAAATCAATTGTGTAGAGATTGTATATGCATTTATATGCCTTTAATTTTGAGAATTGTTGAGAAGAATGATGTTGATTGATGAGTAGATGGTTATTGATGAGTAGAAGTGAGCCATGTGAAGTGGTTTTGGTAGAATGTGATTAAATGAAGTTTGGTTGAATTTAGAAAGAGTTTGAGTATAATTTTTGAAGTATGTTTCCTGGCCAGGTTTGATCTTGTTTTAGAGGAGTTTACTCCAATTATGGATGATTTAAGAAAGAAGTAGAATTATAGTTAAAATAGAATTTGAGTATGCATGCATGATGTTTGGTGAAATGTCTAAGAGAAGTGTATGCATGAGTAGAGAAAACTTATTTTTGTGTTACATGGCATTTTTGCATTACATGTTTGCACGTAGAAAGAATTAAAAGCATGATACATCCACATGCATACTTATGCATATGTATGAGAACCTAAAGAATAAAGAAAGAAAGATTAAAAAGAAAAGAAACAAAAGCACTAAAGAATAAAAAAAAAAGTGCTAAAAAGAAGAAAAGAACAGGTTGTTACGATGGGGAACCCGTGAGTGACAAGAAGAAGAAGATTCTCATATACATGCCACCTTAATTG
The DNA here is from genome assembly GCA_026229545.1 of Pistacia atlantica. Lineage (NCBI taxonomy): Eukaryota > Viridiplantae > Streptophyta > Magnoliopsida > Sapindales > Anacardiaceae > Pistacia > Pistacia atlantica. The sequence continues at coordinate 15,428 of JAPEIT010000107.1, forward strand.
AGTGGCCTAAGCAGAAGAAGAATTTGTACGGCCCGTAAGAGTGTATGTGGATGAGGGCTGTACCAAGAAGAAATACTTACATGCACGCCACCTTAATTGAATGGCCTAAGAAGAAGAAAAGAATTTGTACAGCCCGTAAGAGTACATGTAGATGAGGACTGTACTCACTCACACAGTCAGGGTTTCAAATCCATGCATCAATCGAGTCGGATCAGCAAAGAATAATAAAGAATAAGAAAGAATGAGAAAGTATAAGAAAGTGTAGGAAGGAATGAGCAAGCAAGAAAGAAAAGAAGAGGGAAAAAGAGAAGAAAGAAAAGAAGAAAAGAGTAGAAAGAAAGAAATAAAAAGAAACAAAAAGAAAGAAGCATAAAAACAGAATAAGAAACAGAATAAGAAAGAAAATGCATCTCTATGCATTTATGCATTTGCATCTCATCTATGCATGTTACCATGATTCCTATCATGGTTAGTGAGAGATAAGAAAGAAAAAAAAAAAGAACAAAGAGAAGTAAAAAGAAAGAAAGAACCAAGAAAGTTATAATGAAAGAACAGTGAGAACTAGACACAACAAAAGAAAAGAGAAAGAATAAAAGAGAATGAAGAAGAAGAAAAAGAGTAAAGTAAGGAAAGAATACAAAGAGTGAGCAACAGAGAGAGGGAAGTGTGGAGTAGCGGATTTACTTATTGAGCAATTAGTGCTCATCCTGTTGTTTTTCCATGTTTAGCAGGAAATATGTGAGACGTGGTCGGATGGACGTCGAGAAGCGGAGAAAACTGGCATTATTGTCCACCGTTATTAAAACTTTTGTATATGCTATTTTGTAATGTAAAGAATTTTATATATCAAGTAAAGAAAATTTTTGGGCCCATTTACTTTTCATTTTATTGTATATACTATTTTATTATTGTTTAGTTTCCAAGTATACTAGTTAAGAAAGAAGGTATTACACTTATGCCAAAATTTAGAATATTGCTTGGTCATGTTAGTTCAATGAGATAAATGGCTCTTAGTGCATGGTTCAAGTTACTTCAACCTTTGGTATTTCTTGAATAGCACATTATATTTTAGATATTGAATTAGAAATTACGAAACTTATGGCCTTGGGAAAGTGTCAAAAAGGAATTGTATGTTAAATTGCTACTTTGATATGACATTGATGATAGTAAAGAATGGTAGAATTATGTCATGACATATCAATATGCCATAATAAATTCTCAAGTTTGTGTACTTGAATTTAGAAAGATTACCCAAATAATCTCTTGGCCAAATGAGTATATTGTTGTTTCTTGTTTTGAGATTAATTACAAACAATATGTAATAAGTGATTTTATTACATAAAGAATAGAAAAGCGTTCCCAAGTATATATATCAAAAGAAACATTAAAGAAATAGAAGTTTGGTTTTGTCATAAATACATGACCATTTTAGAAATTGACTGGTATGAGTATAGTTTTTATGCCTTATTATATATTACAAGCTATAGAACTATGCTAGAAGATCTTGAGAATAAGTTGTATTGGCCAAAAGTTTAGTTAAGAATATTAGAAAGAAATTAGAATTTAGCCAAAGTATATATGTTATGCCATATGTTAGATTGAATTTACAATGATTAATATGACAATATAGACTAATGTATAGAATGTAGCCAAAAGAAAAGAAGAAAGAAGGGCATATATAACAATTGAAGTTGATGGTCATGTAAGAGAATGCGAATTTATGGTATTAAGATTTGTATTTAGAAAGTTGTACAAGGCATGCTTGTTCATTAGAAAAATATTAGAGAGTTGTTTAATGACATGGTTATGTGACATATAAGTTTGAGAAAAACTAGTAGTATAATTGGGCAAGTTAGTAGACTTAATACCTAAGTTGTGGCATAGATTTTTATAGAAGAAATTAGATTGCCCAAAATGTAGTACTCATTCCCTAATTAAATTATGTTGTTTTAATATATCACTAATAGAATTATAGAAGAGTAGAATTTGTGAGAGCTAATGTACTTGTGTACGTGTACATTTTACATAGCATGATAAAATTGAAGAATTACAGAATTATGTAGAAATTATAGAATCGCGTACGTACACACGATGCATAGAATTCATAAATAAAGAATAAAATAGAAAATGTTTAGTTTAAGCGTGTTAGTAGAATAGAACTTTGGGCTTTCCAGAAAAGTATAGAAATAAAAGCCTTAGAATTAATAGAATACATGCTAGAGTCAGACACGTATTTTGGGATCATGCATAGACAGCATATAAATGCATGACATAGCATAGCATATATTTCAGAAATTTTATAATTATTGGAAATGTCTAGCTAATTATTTTGCAAATTTACAGAGAATGTTTTCAAAGGGCTGTTGCGATGGGGAACCTGTGAGCATTTGCTGTGTTAGCTAGTGGCGACAGAGATGCAAAAGTTTCCCACATGCATGCTACCATCAGTGAGCGGCCTCAGAATAGAAAACAGAATTGTACAGTCCGCTAGAAGTGCATGTGAATGAGGACTGTACCCAAAAAGAATTTCAAAATACGCTCACATGGCCAGGGTTCCAAATCCGTGCCTCAACCTAGTCCGATCGGCAAACCAGAACAGAAAATAGAAAGAGTTTCAGAAAGAGAGAAAAATAGAATAAGAAACAAAAATCATAAAGAATTTCAAAAAGAAGAGAAAAGAATTAAAAAAGAATTTTCAGAAAAAATACAAGCACGATCATTTACATATGTATCAGACATTTCATGTGCATTGCATCTTATGCATTTATGCATAGATTAAACAGTTTATTTATTATTACGTGTCTGATTAGCCAAGAAAGGAAAAATAGTAGCCCATGAGAATAGAGAAGAAAAGAAAATAGAAGCCTATGAGAATAGAGAAGAAAAGAAAATAGAAACTCATGAGAATAGAGAAAAAAAAGAAAATAGAAGCCTACGAGAATAGAAAATAAATTAGAGATATACAAGAAAATAACAGAAATTTGACACCTATTTGAAAAGAACAGAAATTAGAAACATGACAAATAGCAAGGAAACTTAGCGATTTGTTGAGTAGAGAAAGATACATAAAGTTATTATCTAGTAGAGAAGAGAAAAAAATGAGATAAAGAATAGCACAATCCTAGAAAGATTTAGAAATATTTGAGAAAAATAGAAGACTACTAAGTAGTATGCCTGAGAATAAAGAGAGAAAGAAAGCAGAAATTTAGAAGCAATACCTGAAAATAGGAACAATAGAGTCAAACCATAATTAGATTTGGTTTACATATTGAGCATTTATAACTCATCTCGTTGCTTTCCTTATTTTTGCAGGTATTAGATTGTAGTGGTCGGAAGACATCAAGTTGGCGAGAGAATTGCACACACAGTCTCAATGAAGAAATTTAATATGGATTTATATATGTGAGAAATAATCTATGTAATAATATGTTAAAATTGGATTAAGAACAAAATTTTAGATGAACACCCTTTTTAAACTAGCAATTCTCTCTATAGGATACTCAGTGAATACTTACCTAGTAAGACATTGCATCTTATTGGACAGCTAGTAGAAATTTAATCAAAAGTCACACTAGTAATCACCCGGAAAAGTTGAGAATGCTAGAACGGTACAACAGCTAAAGTTGATGGTATCATTTAACGAACCTTGCAGTTGATGTAGAAAAGTTTTATTACTTAGATTGTAGAAAAATTCATGTGCTACAAAACTTATTAGTGTAACATCATATATTTTTTCATTAAATAAGAAGAAAGAAATTCGAATCATATTTAATGAGAGTGAGTGAAAAAAGCCAATGATTGCCAACTTTTTGTAGATATCACCCTCTTTTGCTTATTAAACAAGCTATGTATTCTTCTTCATCTCCTCTGAGTTCATACCTACAATAGAATTGAGCAGATCAACCAAATCATCATTTACTTCGTTGAAAAGTCCTAACAGTTGACCAATAAAAAAACATGCATGTTTGTAAAAACTAAATTAAGGAAAAAAGCATTATTTCTCAAATTGTTCACATTTAAAAACAATGAAATTGTATTGTGATGCATGAAATTGCTCACTAACGGTAACTAAGTACTGGAGATGGCTTACTCGTCATATTTTTCTTGAAATGAGTGACAGACATGGCCTCCAAGTATGTATCTGCAACTAAGCTGGCACGAAGTGCTGTAAAACCAAAGTAAGGATAAGGAAGAAGGATTCTTACTAATTCAACAACATCAACTAGAGTTACATGTGAATAGAAAAACAGAAAGGTAAAAGCTATGATGAAGAGTTACAACTCTGGTAGGGACAAGATGATAAACTATTTGAAAGAATGCAATTTTGTAAACAAACTTGAGTTCATGGCTTTATCCAAAGTTTTTATAAGAATCAGACAACAGTAAAATTGACTAGTAACAATTTAGTGCATATTAACATTACCTATTGAGATTTAAGTGCTCTTCTCACACCCAAAATGAAATACAAGATGTAGCCTCCAAAGTTTCTTGGAAATCAAACCCAACTGCTAACCTATCCTGTAAGTTCTCCACTCAAGTGACACGCCATAGTCTAAGAGACATGACCTTTTAGAACATGCGCATCCAACTCTTTCTTAGCCAAAAGTAATCATGCTTACTATTAATCCATTCTAAGATTGAAACCAAACTAAATTGAAACTTCCTGAAACTTTGATGGTCTGAGTTTAAGGATCAACTTCCCATTTGTTATATTTATCCAACAACGTCTGGATAGGCATTCAAATGCAGGCACTTACTTTCTATCTGATAGATATTAAATGAAAGACAAATAGGTGTAAAAGAATAGACAAATTATATAACCAAGTTTTGTGAAATTATAGTACCTATAATAAGTTACCTAGTAGATTTTAAAACGACAATCTTCACATGTATATATTGCAACCTATATAAGTGGCTTAACATCTGAACGGAGTTATAATGCTTGATATCCGTAAGGGCTGACCAATATGTGAAGCCTTGACCTCCCTCATAGTAAATGGTTGCCTGTTTGAAGGTTGTGTTATATAAACTTCAAAGAATCAAGAATGGGAATTCAATACCCACCAAATGTATCAAATATTTCATGTTGAGCCATCCCATCTATTATGATCTCAAGCATATAAGACATTCTTCAAGGATAATGCATTACAACTAATTAACACAAAAATCAGTTCAACTATTGTATGCCAACATTATAACAAAATGTTTACCATATTACTGTTGTTCAGGTAGAAATAAATAAAAAACAACTGAGTAATACTCAAATTTTATTAAACTGACACCGGAAAAAGAAAATAAAGAAGCAAGAGTTAACATCAATGTAACAACTACTGTAAACTAGTACAATGCATGCATAATATCAATAGAAAATGGGCCCAAAACTTTTCTTTTTATTATAAGTATTACGTCTTTAATACACAAAGAACGACATTTACAAAAGATGCCATTTTAAAATACAAAACAGGGGAAAACAGTGTAGCTATTGCTCCTCGCTTGCCGACGCCCCTCCGACTGCATCCTCACCTAGATCCTGCATCCACAAAGGAAAATAACGGGGTGAACACAAAATAATGCTCAGTAAGTAAAACCCTCCATCTGTCTATCCCCGTATGTATTACTCTTAATCTTTCCTCACATTTTTTGTTGTTTCCTACTAAACGTTATGGCCTCATCTTACGGAGGTACGGCCGGATGGCGTTCACACAGCACCATCTCACTCTTCATGACTTTCGGGTAACGATCACCAAGCATTAACCAGTTCCTAATCACTGTCGGGTGATGGTCACAAAGCATCAACCCATCGCTAATAAATATCGGGTGATGATCACAAAGCATCAACCCATCTCTAATAAATATCGGGTGATGATCACAAAGCATCAACCCATCTCTAATACCTATCGGGTGATGATCACAAAGCATCAACCCATTTCTGATGGCTAGTCGGGTGATGATCACAAAGCATCAACCCGATTCTCATAACTTTCGGGTGATGATCACAAAGCATCAACCCATTTCTACTACTCTTCTCATTCACTCTACTCTAGCACTTCTCATTCTCTCTACCTTTATAGTAGTTGCATCCACAAAGTTCTCTACTCAAAGAGCAAGTGCATACACAAAGTTTCCTACTCTTTCTTAGGTCACTTTTCGATGCATAATTAATGCCTATGGATGGTTCATCTCCACTAAGGCACTTATCAAATGCCAACATGCAATGTTGCAGGAATTAAGGTTCACTACTCATACTCAAACCTCTATTAGGCATTTCATCAAACAACTCAAGTGCATAATAAAACTCTACTATAACAATGATTGTAAATATTTCTCTAACCATCCAAAATGGGGAGAAACCCCCTCACATAGCCACATATCCTGCCAAGGAAAGACACTTCCAAAAGGATTTCCTCAATACCCTTCAATTCCATCTCAAACTACCTTGCCAACCCACATCTCACATCATACATTTGCAATGTGTAAACAGTCACAAGGCACTAGAATACTCTATTTCAGACTCAATCACATGGCATATAACATGTATATAACATACATACATAAGTGCTTTCAAAACCCTAATCAAGAAAAATTCCAAAATCTCAACTTGGGTTGGGGTTTACTTACCTTGTTATGGAGAGATTTCATCAACTCTTCCTTTTTTCTTGGTTTGCTTGACTTTCTCTACGCTTCAACAAATGAACAGAAACCCTCAAACTCAAATATATACAAAAACTCACAAGACTTCACAACCAAAGCAAGAATCCTTACCTTAGGATGCCTTAGGTTGATTTTCTACCCCAAATCACTCCAAAAGCCCTTAAAAACTCCTTGATCAAAAGAAAGAGAATTTGAGAGGAAGCAAGAGAGGAGAGTGGCGATGGAGAAGAAGAATGAAGGGTTTGCAATGACTTAATTCCTTTTAATGAAATTTATACACAAGCATTCCCATTTTGCCCTTACTCTTCTTTGGGAATTCTATCTATATCCTTTGATTCATTACAAACAGACCCCCATAGCAACATATTCTCCATGAAAATTCGTTACATTTTACTCCCCACTTTTCCTTCTAATTAAGGGTAGAATGGTCAAATTGCCCTTAGGGAAGAAAATATCTAAAACTTAACAAACATTTTGGTCAGCCCGTCACCGCGACGAGGAAGCTTTTGTCGCTGCGGTGAAACCGTCCCAGCCAGCCTTCCCGTGGCTTCAACACCTCTTCGCCGCGGCGAAGATTCTTCTTCGCCCCGACGAAGCTTGGAACACTGAACTTCTTCTATTTTCAACCAATTTCAGGGCAAGTATTCAACATAACACTCAATTAAAGGTCAACCAAACAATATTACCAAGAAACCAAATCAAATAAGAGCAAAAGAAGAAACAATAACTACGTACCTCAAGTGGGGTGTTACAATTCTTCCCCCCTTAAAAGAATTTCATCCCCGAAATTCATACAAATAACTCTGGGAAACGATTCTGCATGTCCCGTTCTACTTCCCAAGTGGCCTTTTCCACTTTGTGATTCCTTCAAAGGATCTTCACTAACGGAACACTCTTGTTCCGAAGCTCTTTGACCCTTCGATCTAAAATCTGAACTAGACGTTCTTCATATACTAGATTCTCTGTTACTTCGACGTCCTCTACACTCAGGATGTGGAGGGGATCACTTACATATTTCCGTAGCATCGAGACATGGAAGACATCATGCACCCTGTCCATGCTAGGTAGTAGTGCCAATCTGTAGGCCACCTTTCCTACTCGTTACAAGACCTCAAATGGACCTACATATCTCGGTGCTAACTTTCCTTTGCTTCCGAAGCGCATTACCCGCTTATAAGGGGAAACTTTCAAAAACACTTTGTCACCCACTTGGAATTCCACCTCTTTCCTCTTCAAGTCATCATAACTCTTCTATCGATCTTGGGCTTGTTTCATTCTATTTCTAATTAACCTCACATCTTCTACCAGTTTCTGAGTCATCTCTGGCCCAAGAGCGGTACTCAACTCATCTTTTTCGCCTACTTCATCCCAATGGAGAGGAGATCTACACCGTCTACCATATAGAGCCTTGTAAGGCGCCATTCTAATTGTAGACTGATAATTGTTGTTGTAGGCAAATTCCACTAAGGGTAACATCTCATGCCAGGATACTCTATAATCCATGCAATAGACTCTCAACATATCCTTGAGCACCTAATTCGTTCTCTCGGTTTGGCCATCCGTCTGAGGATGGTAGGCAGTACTGAAAGCTAAACGGGTACCCAAACTCCTCAGAAACTCGCCCGTAAGGGTGAAACAAATGGAATCTCTCGACACTATAGTCTTGGGCACACCATGCAATCTGACTATCTCCTTGAGGTAAATTTGAGCCAACTGATCTGTATTGGTGCCTCCTTTACGGGAAGGAAATGGGCTGATTTGGTTAATCTATCCACAACCACCCATATAGCATTACACCCTTTCTGTACTCTGGGGAGACCCGTGATAAAATCCATTGAAATGCTCTCCCATTTCCACTCTGGAATACTAAATGGTTGAAGCAACCCTTAAGGTCGTTGGTGTTCTGCTTTCACTTGCTGACAAGTTAGACATTTAGCCACAAACTCTGCAATGTCTTTCTTCATACCTGACCACCAATAGCCTTTCTTTACATCTTGATACATCTTGGTTGCTCCCGGATGAGCGGTGTACGGTGTGTCATGAGCCTCCATAAGAATCTTCTGTTTCAACTCCTCATTCGGGGGAATGCACAACCGATGCTTAAAATAGAGGACACCATCTCTCACAAAGAACTCAGATGTCTTGCCCTCAAGCACTTGCTGAACTGTTTTTTAACACCACTTATCGGCCACTTGCTTTTCTCTGATTTCCTTCAGTAAAGAAAACTGTACCTCTAGACTGGCAATTCTTCCCGGAACCACTTCAATCTGTTCCTTAGACAATTCTTCTATTAACTCTTTCTGCTTGGTAAGCAAGAATAAATAGGCTTTTCTACTCAAGGCATCGGCTACTACATTGGCTTTTCCCGGTTGATACTTGATCTCACAATCATAATCCTTAACCAGTTCTAACAACCTTCTTTGCCTCATATTCAACTCCTTTTGAGTGAAGAAGTACTTTAAATTCTTATGATCAGTGTAGATATTACTCTTCACACCATATAGGTAATGCCTCCAAATCTTTAAGGCAAAGACCACGGCTGCCAACTCTAGGTCATGCGTAGGGTATCTGGTCTCGTACTCCTTCAGTTGACGAGAAGCATAAGCTATAACCCTATCTAACTGCATCAGTACGGCGCCAAGTCCCTGCAGAGAGGCGTCTGTAAAAATGTCATAATCTACACCCTCCTGTGGTAACACTAATACAAGAGCTATTGTTAACCTCTTCTTCAACTCTTGGAAGTTATCTTCACATGCTGCTGACCAGACAAAAGGAGTTTTCTGTTTGGTAAGAGCTGTCAATGGTTTAGCCAACTGGGCGAACCCCACTACAAATCGCCGATAGTAACCTGTTAAACCTAAGAAACTCCTAATTTCTTTCATTGTTCTTGGCTTTTGCCATTCAAGGATTGCCTGCACTTTACTCGGATCTACCGAAATCCCTTCCTTCGACACGGTATGTCCTAGGAATATCACTTGATTAAGCCAAAACTCACACTTAGAAAATTTAGCACACAACTTCTTTTCTCTTAGCCGTTGTAGTACTAATCTCAAGTGTTTCTCATGTTCTTCTCTTGACTTTGAGTAAATCAGAATGTCGTCAATGAAGACAACAGTAAACTGATCCAAATACTCATGGAATACCCTGTTCATCAAGTCCATAAAAACTGCTGGGGCATTAGTCAAGCCAAAAGGCATCACTACAAATTCATAATGCCCATACCTTCTACGGAAGGCAGTTTTAGCCACATCTTGCTCAACCACTCTTACCTGATGATACTCGGACCTCAAATCAATTTTGGAGAACACTGCCGCTCCTTTCAACTGATCAAAAAGGTCATCTATCCGGGGTAGTGGGTACTTATTCTTCACTGTAACTTTATTCAATTCCCTATAATCAATACACATTCTTAGTGATCCATCCTTCTTTTTCACAAACAGGATTGGAGCTCCCCAAGGAGAATGACTCGGTCGGATAAAGCCTTTATCTAAAAGCTCTTGGAGTTGCTTCTTTAATTCTTGAAGCTCGGCTGGGGCCATTCGATAAGGGGCTTTAGATATTGGTGCTGTCCCTGGTGCTAGTTCGATACTAAATTCTACCTCCCTTCCTGGAGGCAAACCCGGTAACTCTTCCGGAAACACATCTAGAAAGTCTCGAACTACTGGCACCCTCTGAAACTCTAGCTGTGGAACATCACCACTCTGCACTACATGGCCAATATATCCCGAACACCCTTTCTCAACATCTTCCTAGCTTTCACACTACTAATCAGCATGCTCAACTGATGGCCCTCTCCAAAACTAAACTTATCTCCACTATCGAGATTAAATCTCGCCTTCTTTTTCCGACACTCAATCTCTACTCCGTATCTCCCTAGAAAGTCCATGCCCAATATCACGTCAAAGTCGGGCATATCAAAAACTATTAAGTCAACTGCTAACTCTTTACCCTAGATCACCAAGGACTCTCTTAACAAAATCTCTTGAGTCAGAACACTAACCCCATCGGGTAACTCTATCTTAATGGGTTGCGTCACTCTTATAGGTTTCAAACCTAATCTCTCAATCATCCCATAAGATATAAACGAATGAGTGGCGCCTGAATCAATTAAAGCATATAAGGGAACTGAATGAAATAATAACTGACCAGTAATGGCTGATGGACTGGCCTTTGTTTCCCCCTATGCCACAGTAAACACTCTGGCATTCGCAGTACCTCCTAAACTCTAAGTGGTTGGTGGAAGAGGAGCTTTACAATCTCTCATCATGTGCCCTGGCTGTCGGCACCTATAACACACTCTCTGGTCCCTCAGACATTCTCCTGGGTGATTCCTCCCACATTTAGGGCAAAGAGGGAACCCTTCCGTCCGGGGTTGTAATGCCCCACCTGAGGTACGTTGTTATTGTTTCCTCTTTCGCTCTCTTTTGAGTTGGTTTTAGTAATATTGTTTGAATGAATGTTATGTTGAATGTTTGCCCTGAAATTGGTTGAAAATAGAAGAATTTGAGTGTACCAAGCTTCGCCGGGGCGAAGAAGAATCTTCGCCGCGGCGAAGATGTGTTGAAACCAAGGGTGAAATCTCTGACAGTTTCGCCGCGGCGACAAAGGTTTCTTCGCACATGACAGCCGAAAAAAATGTTTATTGAGTTTTTGATATTTTCTTCCCTAAGGGCAATTTGACCTTTCTACCCCTAATTAGCAGGAAAAGTGGGGAGTTATTTGTAAGGAATTTTCATGGAGAATATGTTGATATGGGGGTGAGTTTGTAATGAATCAAAGGATATGGATGGAATTCCCAAAGAAGAATAAGGGCAAAATGGGAATGAGTGTGTTTTTATTTCATTAAAAGGAATTAGAATCAAAGAAACCCCTCATTTCTCCTTCTCAAACGCAACTTTCTATCTTCACTCCTCTCAACTTCTTCTTCTTTTGTTCAAGGATTTCCAAGGGATTTTTGAAGTGATTTGGGGGTAGAAAAGCAACCTAAGGCTTCCTAAGGTAAGGATTTCTTATTAAGTTGTGTGATTTGGGAGTTTTAACCCATATTGAAGTTTGAGGGTTTTCATTCTTTTGGTTAAGATTAGAGGAAAAGTCAAGCTAAACAAGTGAAAGGAAGAGTTGGTGAAGTCTCTCCATAACAAGGTAAGTAAAACCCAACCCAAGTTGAGATTTATGAAATTTCTTGATTAGGGTTTTGATAGAAATGATGTATGTATGTGATATACATGTGATATGGCATGTATGAAAGATTAAATAGAGATTTCTATGCTTTGTGAATGTTACTACTTTGCAAATATGAGAAATGGGTTGTTGGATTGACAAGGTAGTTGAGATGGATTTGAAGGGGTGTTATGGAACCCTTTTTGGAAGTGTTTTGTTTGACAGGTTATTATGACTTTGTGAAGGGTTTTTCCCCATTTTGGATGGTTAGGAAAAGTTTTAGATTCATGGCTATGATAGAGTTTTATAGTGCACATGAGTTGTTTGATGAAATGCCTAATAGAGGTTTGAGTGAGTAATGAACCTTAATTCTTGCAACATTGCATGTTGGCATTTCACAAATGCATTAGTAGAGATGAATCATCCATGTGCATTGTTATGTGCATTAACAAGTGACCTAAGAAAGAGTAGGAAACTTTGTGTATAGAAATACCCTATGAGTAGAGAGCTTAGTGGGTAAAATTACTCTAAGGGTAGAGAGCATTGAAAAATGCTACCATAGAATGAGTTAGACGAGTAGTATAGTTGGGATGATGCTTTGTGATCATCACCCGACCGTTATGGGAATCGGATTGATGCTTTGTGATCATCATCCGAATAGCCTTAGAGAGATGGGTCGATGCTTAGTGATCGTCACCCAATGAGTAATAGGAATGGGTAGATGCTTTGTGATCACTACCCGATTAGTTAAGAGATATGTAGGTTGATGCTTTGTGATCATCATCCAACGGCTAGTAGAAGCGGGTTGATGCTTTGTGATCATCACCTGATAGTGACTAGAGACGGGTAAATGCTTGGTGATCGTTACCCAAAATTCATGAGGAATGGGTAGGTGCTAGGTGATCTCCACCCGATAGTTAGGAGGAATCCGAGTTGGTGCTTAGTGATCCTCACTCGGTAGTCACTAAGAACGGGTTGGTACTGTGTGAATTCCACCCGATAGCCATAGAGAGTGAAATGGTGTGTAGAACGCCATTCGGCCGTACTCCGGTAAGATGAGGCCATGATGTTATTAGAAACAGAAATAGAAACAAAATTAGAAAAGGAAAGAATTAAGAGTCACACACGGGGACAGACAGTTAGAGAGTTTTACTTACTGAGCATTAATTGTGCTCACCCCGTTATTTTCCTTTGTGGATGCAGGTTCTAGGTGTTGATGCGGTCGGAGGGGCGTCGACAAGCAATGAGGAATAGCTACACTGTTTTCCCCTGTTTTGTCTTTTTAAAATACATTTTGTAAATAGTACTCTTTATGTATAAAAGACACATGAATTGTAATGAAAAGAAACATTTTGGGCCCAATTTTCTATTGTTAAATTGCATGCATTGTACTAGTTTTTAGTAGGTGTTACAAGGGTCGCTTATTCTTCCACTCTTTTCTATTCTGTCTATACTGAAACTTCTTCTTCTGATTCTTCATGTCTTTACCTTTTACACCCTCATGTTTCTCTCTCTGGGGGGCGGAGGGTGGCTCAGTTAGTCCTCTTGTCGAGGATCCTACAGGGAAGATTTATTCTCAAAAATCTCCGCCTTCATTGCCCGCCTCAAAGCCTCACTATAATTTCGAGGAGGGTTGGAACTTGTCATTATATCCTGGGCTATCTCCGGCTTCAACCCGTGCACAAACTTATCCCTTCTCAAGGCCGGAGTACTAACTATTCCGGGTGTGAACCTTGCAAAAGAATTGAACTTCACCGAATACTCTTTCACGGCACTAGTCCCTTGCCATAAACTGATAAATTCTTGGACCTTCTCATGAACTTGGTCCTCTGTTCTATACTCGGCCTCAAACTCTTGCCTGAACTCTTCCCAAGTCATTGCTGTCACATCATGAGTTTCTTCCATTAATTCCCACCAAATTCAGGCATCACCCCAAAACAAGAAACTCGCATACCAGATCTTCTCCCGGTCTGACATCGAAAATAAACTCGTGGCTCGTTCTACGGACCCAAGCCACTCTTCTGCTGTCACTGGATCTGTAGTACCTTTAAACTCTGAGGGTTGATGTTGACTAGAAAGACCGTAAATCGGTTCAACTCTGCTCTGTACTGGGGGAGGTACCGGTTGTTCTCTTTCGACATGCGCAACTGGCGGTACCTATGCGGGGGTTTCAACTCTCCCTTGGGTTTCTGCCATGACTTGCTGTATAATTCCCCGAATTCTAGCTTCATCCAAGGGAGGGGGCGTAGACTCTGGGGGTTAGAAGGTTCTCCTTCATTCACCACACCCTTACCATGATTCCGATAACTACGCCTCATCTACAAAATAATCACACCAATGAACTCGAGAAACAATTACTGTAAGGAAAGAATTAACTCACACAAATGGCATGTATAGGCCGTGGACGATGAGAATAGTACACTGTTCAATCCCAAAATCTTTGCTCTGATACCAAAAATGTAACAACTACTGTAAACTAGTACAATGCATGCATAATATCAATAGAAAATGGGCCCAAAACTTTTCTTTTTATTATAAGTATTACGTCTTTTATACACAAAGAACGACATTTACAAAAGATGCCATTTTAAAAGACAAAACAGGGGAAAACAATGTAGCTATTGCTCCTCGCTTGCCGAGCCCCTCCGACTGCATCCTCACCTAGATCCTGCATCCACAAAGGAAAATAACGGGGTGAGCACAAAATAATGCTCAGTAAGTAAAACCCTCATCTGTCTATCCCCGTATGTATTACTCTTAATTCTTTCCTCACACTTTCTGTTGTTTCCTACTAAACATCATGGCCTCATCTTACCGGAGGTACGGCCGGATGGCGTTCACACAGCACCATCTCACTCTTCATGACTTTCGGGTAACGATCACCAAGCATTAACCCGTTCCTAATCACCGTCGGGTGATGGTCACAAAGCATCAACCCATCGCTAATAAATATCGGGTGATGATCACAAAGCATCAACCTATCTCTAATAAATATCGGGCGATGATCACAAAGCATGAACCCATCTCTAATAAATATCGGGTGATGATCACAAAGCATCAACCCATCTCTAATAAATATCGGGTGATGATCACAAAGCATCAACCCATCTCTAATAAATATCGGGTGATGATCACAAAGCATCAACCCATCTCTAATACCTATCGGGTGATGATCACAAAGCATCAACCCATTTCTGATGGCTAGTCGGGTGATGATCACAAAGCATCAACCCGATTCTCATAACTTTCGGGTGATGATCACAAAGCATCAACCCATTTCTACTACTCTTCTCATTCACTCTACTCTAGCACTTCTCATTCTCTCTACCCTTAGAGTAGTTGCATCCACAAAGTTCTCTACTCAAAGAGCAAGTGCGTACACAAAGTTTCCTACTCTTTCTTTGGTCACTTTTCGATGCATAATTAATGCCTATGGATGGTTCATCTCCACTAATGCACTTATCAAATGCCAACATGCAATGTTGCAGGAATTAAGGTTCACTACTCATACTCAAACCTCTATTAGGCATTTCATCAAACAACTCAAGTGCATAATAAAACTCTACTATAACAATGATTCTAAATCTTTCTCTAACCATCCAAAATGGGGAGAAACCCCCTCACATAGCCACATATCCTGCCAAGGAAAGACACTTCCAAAAGGATTTCCTCAATACCCTTCAATTCCATCTCAAACTACCTTGCCAACCCACATCTCACATCATACATTTGCAATGTAAATAAACACAAGGCACTAGAATACTATTTCAGACTCAATCGCATGGCATATAACATGTATATAACATACATACATAAGTGCTTTCAAAACCCTAATCAAAAAAATTCCAAAATCTCAACTTGGGTTGGGGTTTACTTACCTTGTTATGGAGAGATTTCATCAACTCTTCCTTTTTCTTGGTTTGCTTGACTTTCTCTCTACTCTTCAACAAATGAACAGAAACCCTCAAACTCAAATATATACAAAAACTCACAAGACTTCACAACCAAAGCAATAATCCTTACCTTAGGATGCCTTAGGTTGATTTTCTACCCCAAATCACTCCAAAAGCCCTTAAAAACTCCTTGATCAAAAGAAAGAGAATTTGAGAGGAAGCAAGAGAGGAGAGTGGCGATGGAGAAGAAGAATGAAGGGTTTGCAATGACTTAATTCCTTTTAATGAAATTTATACACAAGCATTCCCATTTTGCCCTTACTCTTCTTTGGGAATTCTATCTATATCCTTTGATTCATTACAAATGCACTCCCCCATAGCAACATATTCTCCATGAAAATTGCTACATTTTACTCCCCACTTTTCCTTCTAATTAGGGGTAGAATGGTCAAATTGCCCTTAGGGAAGAAAATATCTAAAACATAACAAACATTTTGGTCAGCCCGTCGCCGCGACAAGGAAGCTTTTGTCGCTGCGGCGAAACTGTCCAGCAGCTTCCCGTGGCTTCAACACCCCTTCGCCGCGGCGAAGATTCTTCTTCGCCCCGGCGAAGCTTGGAACACTGAACTTCTTCTATTTTCAACCAATTTCAGGGCAAGTATTCAACATAACACTCAATCAAAGGTCAACCAAACAATATTACCAAGAAACCAACTCAAATAAGAGCAAAAGAAGAAACATTAACTACGTACCTCAAGTGGGGCGTTACAATCAAATGATCAAAGAAAGAGAGGAGAATAACCTTTATCTATGTTGAAGTGAAAGAAAAAAGTAAGAGAGAAAAAGAAGAGAACAGGGAGAGAAAGGTATTATTCGGTGCCAAATAATAGTATAAGAGAAAAGTATATAAACAAAACAAACTATCCACACCACTAGTGAATGAATTCGTCATCATAAATAATAAAAATACCAGCACAAAAATCTCTCCTAAGACCATAAACAACTTGTTACGAAGGTAACTAGTTTGATTTAGATTTGCATAAACTGTAAAAGGTGAGGCTTAAAAAAAAAAAAAAAAGAAGTGAAATTCATAGGAAAGATACATCCCACTAGTTAACCAAAAAAAATAGGATGGAAGACAAATCCGACTAGCAAGGTTAAGAAAATTTTAAACGAATAAGAATCCCCAATTTTTATGAAGAAATCAACATTAACCATTCTATAAAGATGAAAGAAATTGCTGAAAATGGAACATGTATCAATTTATAAATTTCAACCAACATAACCAAACAAGAGTAGACTACCAATTAATTAAAACAAGAAAAGGGGAAACAAATCATTTCAATGGTTAACTTACAGTGAAAATTTTCCATCAACCAACTTGAAGCATCCTATTTCATATGTCGTCGCAAGTGCTTTCTAAACTATAGTTCTACCATCATTCCACCACTCATTTCCATCCTAGGGTTAAAATGATGACAATTCAAAACATAAGAGCACCAAGAGTTATAATAAAGGAGTGAGCCACATGAGCAAAATAATTTAGCAAATTAAAATTTTGTTGATAAATAGTTTGACTCTCTAAATCGAGTAAAATTCTCTAAAGTCTAGCTACTAAAAGTTTGAACAACCCAACTGCTAAGTCTATCTTGTTCCTCTAAGTGGCCATCTCCTACACTGTATTCAAAAATTAAAAAGGTGTACTTTACAAAGAAGGGAAGATATATCACAACATAAGGCGATAAAAGATGCCCCTCTTACAAACATTAAATTAACAAATTATTATAGAAGAAAAGACATATCATATCAATTCCAATGAAACTAGAGATCCTGTAATTCTTTACCTGTAGATTTAAATAGAAATGGATTAAATGTTGTCATATAATTACTTAAATAGCCTAAAAGGAAATGAGACATCCTGTGTGAATCTAACTATCAGTAGAAGTTCAGCATTAAGACAAAATATTAAAACCAAGACTCTAGTTTGGTTCTCATAACATGAAGAAACTAGGCTACCTAATTTGTCATTAAAAATTAAAACATATTCAACTCAAATCATATAAAACTAGGTGCCAACGACAACTAGAATCAACATTCCAAATCAAGAAAGATATATATATCACTTTGAGGAGTTTATGCCTCGGATTATACATAACAATCTTTTATTCAAATAATTCATAAGTGTTTGTGTGTGCCTTGGGAAGCAATTTAGATAGGAAAAACAATATATAACACAAGGTTAGAAAGAAAATAAAAGCAAAACATTAATTCGTAGACGATGTAGATCACCAAGATTAATGTCCCTTAACTCAAAAGCCCTCTAATATGAATTAGCAATGTTTACATAAAGTTTTTTGAATGCATCAAACATCTCTCCATGCCCCCTAGCCCTTCTGTAGAGTTATCAACGCAACTGGAAAATTAGCATTCATAATATTCTTAATGACACCAAATTTATTGCTTGACAATTTCAAACAGAAAGACAAATAAATAAGATAGTGGTAAGCCCTAGCTATGAAGTTTTTAACTTAAAATTTTTAATTCAACTTTCATACTAATCTAAGAATTCTTGTCCTCCACCAGCTTCCCAGATTACAAATTGCAATAAAAATCTACAAGGTAAAACATAATAAGATATTCTAGGCATTATAAGAAGAAAAGTCATGAGCTTTCATTGTTGCTTGACAAATGGCTTCATGCTTATATTTCGACGAAAAATTATACTAAAGCATTGAGAAAACGAAGCATAAACAAGTGAAATACAAAAGAGAAAATAATTACAAGAACAAAATACGAGACAAAGAAATACTACCACTAAACTTCTTGAAAGCATGAAAAAATAACATGAACACAACAGCAGAGGGATGAATGAAAAACTTATGAGAGGAACAGAACATGATTCTGACCATATTCTGGGCATCTGAATCAATAATATACAACGAATGGTATCCATAAGCATCCTAATTAACCAATTTCTACTCTTCTGCCTTCTTTCCTACAGGCTCAAGTTTGAAATTAGTAAAACCCCATATAATATTAAAAGAAAAAGATCAACATCTTTCTCACAACGTTAGGTTAAGAAAAAAATTCGAAGCCCAATAGTAAAAATTCCATTAGTGTGAAGAGTGAAAAATTGGTTAGTAGAGAATTTCATAAAGCTCATAGTATCAACAGCCATGAAAATCAAAAGCACTTCCCCAACTCTTGTAAACATCATAAAAGTAAAAGCAATATTTCCATAAGCTTCAGAATTAAGTGTCCTGGTAAATGATGAAGCTTTGAAATATTTTATAGAAGAAAAATGCTGCTCAACCGAAATTCATCCATCAAGACGATCGTTGGAATACTTTCATAACTCCAAAGACTCCTATTTGCATGTGAAAAGCAGTAACTATAGTTGTCAAAATCAGCTAACTTCAGCGCTCAAGCTGAACATATAAATATAAATTTTAACATCATTTAGATTTGGAAGCAAACCTGTAAAATATCAAGCATATGGGTCATCTGGGCAACGACAACACAATGCTTGGAAAAATACAACTTTTAAAATATTTGGTCCAAAATTTCAGCTTCACCATTAGCCTGATCAAGAAGTCAATTGAAACAACATTTTGGTTGGAAGTACACAATGTAACAAGAAAGTAAGGCAAATACAAATTGCAGACATAAGCAGCAAAAGTTTTTCTTATTCCAAGCAAACAACACAAATAGACTGCAAACACCCACATCCTTTGTCTACCAAATTGAGATGAAAAAAATATCTGAACCAGGTATTCACCTTCTTCAAATGGTTTAGGCTCAATACCAGGATAGGGGTAATAATGGTTCTATTACATAGACACAAAAACAAAATAAAAAGATTAAAAAATCAAGAGCACTGATAATCAATAGGAAGAGAAACAAGGTGCATTAAGTGAGAACAGTGACAAGAGACACGATACAATATCTGCATGTTGTTCAAAATTTTAGTCAATTAATCTTTACTTATTTAACGATTAAAAACTTAAAACTTTATGCAACCGATTGCTTGTTTGTATCACATCATATTGATCTTTTAGGTTGGAACTTTGCAGTTAAAAATCAACAAATTGCCATTAAATAGTCATTTGAAAACTCCAAATTCCCATATGGAACTAAATGGTTAAGAGGAAGCATTTAGAATGAAGGTCATCATCAAGCACATAAATCTATACACAAACCTCTTCAAGAAAGGGAAAACAAGATTAGGATGAGTCCACCCGACTTCTTAGAAATAGAATTGTCTCCTCTGCAAGTGTCCAAAGAGATAAGTCTGCTATGCCCACTACGAGCTTCTGTCTACTGGGAGTCCATTCTTACTCATAGAAAATGACCTGAAGCAAAAATTAAAA
The DNA here is from genome assembly GCA_026229545.1 of Pistacia atlantica. Classification (NCBI taxonomy): domain Eukaryota; kingdom Viridiplantae; phylum Streptophyta; class Magnoliopsida; order Sapindales; family Anacardiaceae; genus Pistacia; species Pistacia atlantica. Next base: position 35,502 of record JAPEIT010000107.1, read on the forward strand.
CTAGAAAATTGTCATTTAAATTAAAAAAGAGAGAAGATTATGTTTCATACAACATTGGAGCCCAAAAACGAAAAATTGCTTTAAAAAAGCATCATTTCCATGAACTTAAAAATTGAACCTCCCTGTAGTTGATGGCGCACTAAAATTTCTTATAGGAGCAAAATGCTTCTCAGCCTTAATTGATCCACGAAGACATTTAAAGGAATCTTGTCATAACTCTAGAAAATCCTCCATGGCATATGAGAAGCAAAAACTATAATTGTCAAAATCAAATGGTTTCAGTAATCAAGGTGAAGACATTTTATTACTGCATAGGATACTTCACTTCCTATTGGATTTCGGCTTTCATCATGCCTTGATGGTTTACTTATGTAACTTCATCTTATTAAATTTACTACTATAATTTCGAGTTGAGGCTTATTTGACATGACACAAACAACACACTAACCTGTTTTCCCAACCCTACTTCTCCCTACATCTAGATGTTACTTTCAAACCCATTTTCCTCTTTGCTCTTTATTTTTCCAATAGGATAATGTATGACTAGGGTTTTAGAAGCCTACTTTTTCTCATTCTAATTCCATCCCCAAAATTGTCTGGGTAGACTAGTTGTGGTTTAGGAATGATCCATAGGTAGAAAATAGATAGATGTAAGAAGACAAGGCCACAAGCTTCTTGTTTTATGGGCTCCATGACCCAAAGTGGGACAATAAACATACTTCTCTCATCTACTTCAAACCAAACAAATAAATGACCTCTATTTTCTTAACATCTTGCTATTCTCCCTTTGTCTCTACAACTTTGGTCCCACCATATCCATTACACCTCTGAGTGTTGAAACCCTCATTTTATTTACCAGCAATACATGCAATAAAAAATGTGAAAGCTAGTTCAATTTGGGTTGCCTATAAGATAAGTTGGAAAAGGATATGTTCCAGCAAATACAAAAGAATAAACAATATAATAATTCATTCAATTATAATGAACTACAAAATCTGAAATTGAAAATAAAAATTCACAGTAAGAGAACCAACCAAGACACTGATCCTCACAATTGGGATGAACATATAAAAAATGCAACAATTTTGAAGCCATATGATAGAGCCCCCATTAAGCACGTTTACAAACACAAGGGCATAAGGGACAATAGGGTCAGAAAGGGGTAAAAAGTGTGAGGCGCCTTGCTATTGGTTGATTAGAGAAGTTGGTTACGGCCACGTATGAAGGGGAATCAAAGTTGTTAGGAGTCATGAAGGTAGTATAAATAAAAGGGTCAGTTTTGGGTGAAGGGATATAGAGATCAAATAGGTCATTATGGGAGGTCCCCAGCTCCTCGAATTGATGGGATCTATCTGTTGAGTTTATCACTTGTTTTGATTGTTCTTTGTTTTTCTCCATTAATATACTTGGTTGAGGCTTGTTTGAAGTGGATATATTCTGTTATATTGTACTGTTTGGCTATTGTTTGTTATCAGTGCAGGGAGTCTTATCACCATATAACAGAACTATATAGTAATACATACACTGATTTTCTGACGAGTTCCATCTCTATATATTACATCGATCATAACCAGAGAACCATGATAAGGGTTCTGCGAGTTTCGATAACTCGTTGTCTTCATATAAAATAGCTTGAATTCCTCTCTCTATTGCTGATCACCTTCGTCATGAGGCTCATTTACATTGTACTTGGCCGCATCAGAATCATTATAAATAGGTTGTATTGCTTCTTTGGGTAGACGAGGCTCTACTATGATTTCATTAAGAGTCCTAATATCAATTTCATGCTTTTTCTTCAATTGATCAATCTGTTTGTATGCTTTTGCAGTTTCTTGTTCAGCTTCTATAGCTCGCTTCTGAAAAAAAGAAATATAGAAAAAAGTGTAAAATAAAATGTATCATTTAGAAATAGAAACAAAAAAATAAATCCAATAATTTTCAAGTAGAAAATTGATAATAAAGTGCTGCTGGGAAGTTATCCATCCGATATGGAGTATTCAACAAGTAAAAACATGCTATGGTTATAATTAAGAATAAATCATTGTCCAACAAACTAATGCAAACCATATTTTGAAAGAAGTTGCAGCCATAGGCAACAAGGAATAATAAGTTCTTAAAATCATGTCTTATATAGTAATTCTGGTCTTTCGGTAGAGAGATTAACATCTAAGCTATGAATGAACCAAGACAGGTATCCTTAGTGCACACTGTACAATATCGGGGAAGAGGAGTTTCATAAGAAAAAGAAAATAGTGCAAAGTTAATGTTACGTAGCCATAATCATAAATAAGGCTATGAATAATGAAGCAAGTTGTATGTAAAACGTATAGAACTTCATGAATTAACTATGAATGAACCAAAGACAAGCTCAATTGCTCATATACAATAGTGTCTATATGCCTGTCAAACAAAAACTAAAGGATCTAAATCAGTTTACAAAAAATGTGAATGAGAATGAGCAAAGATCAGTTAGCTTTCTCTCAAGTGAGGATTCTATTCATGACTGCCAAAAATCCTACATGTTCTAAAATATGTATCACTCTCACGGAGACAAATGAATGGCCTTAAAACAAAAGCATAGTGTGCTCAAAAATAGCATGGGAAAAATAACCATCCTAATCAAACAAAGGAATAACGTCCTCATAAATCCTCCAAGATATAGTAAAATCCCCGTCACATAACAAGTAATGCAATTTCTATACACCTTAAGTAAAAATATATCACAAAAAATAAACAATAAAGAAAAAGCTAGCAAGAGGTGAACTTTTCATGATAGAAAAAATTATCCGAACAAAGCAGAGGCACACTGGGCAGCTGCAATAGCTTCTTCTGCTTCTTTGAGTCGTACAAGTACTTCACCTGCGCCTTGTACAGCTTCAGCAGTATCCCGCAATTGATCTTGAAGCCCTTTATTCTCATCCCTGAGATATCTCCTCTCTTTCTCTTTTTCAGCTTTCAATGCTGAAATTTCAACTGCAAGAGCATTTATGAACTTAGATTTAGCACCCATTACTCCTGTTCTAGTAGTTGCTTTCTTAACATCATCTATTCCTTCCTGAATCTTTCTGTGCCTTGCAAGCAATTGAATATGCTTCTCCTCAAGATCTACATACCATTCTAGCATACATGCATGTCCTGTAATGCCCCACTTGAGGTACGTAGTTAAATTATTGTTGCATTGCTTGAATGTTTATTGATTTATTCTCAATTGAGCTTGTATATTGTTAATATTGGTTGGTTTGGCCCTTAGTTGAATTTTTGTTGAAGTTATTTTAGAAAAAATGTGAAGAAAATCGCTTAAACTTGCATTAAGGGTAAAATGGTCTTTTCACTCAAAATTAGTTGAAATTGTGGGGAGTGAAAAGAGATAGAATTTCATGGAGAATGCAATAAAAATGAGGGCATTATGGTAATTGACTAAGGGACATAGATGGAATTTTAGCGAAAGTGCAAGGGCAAAATGGGAAAGTGTGGTTATAAATTAAAGTGTTAAGGGTTTGAAACCCTTATTTTCGTTCATTCCACCCCCCACACTCCTCCTTTTTTCCTTTTTTTCTCAAATTTTCATTCACTTCTCCAAGGAATTTGAGGGCTTTTGAGTAGATTTTCATAGGGTTTTGATTCAAGGCATCAAAAGGTAAGGATTCAAGCTCTTTATCTATGATTTATTTGTGTAAAGGTTGAATTCTTATGAAATTTATGATTAGGGTTAAGAGAAGATTGGAATCCAACAAGAGTAGAGAGCTTAGGAGAGACTACTCAAGCACAAGGTAAGTAAATCCAACCAAGTTGAGATTTGAGAAATCTTTTGAGTAGAGATTTATATATGTATGAGTATGTTATGCTTACTGAAAAATTGAGATGAGATGTGTGCTTAGTCATAGTTGTTGGATATGCTTAAATTATGAGAAGTGTTTTTGATGTGTAATGAGAGAGTGAAATTGAGTTGAAGTTGGAGGAGTTTTGTATGAATATTTTTGGGAGTGTTTTCCTTGGCAGGAATTATGACTATGTGAGGGAGTTTTCCTCCCATTTTGGATTGTTAAAGAGAAGAGTAGAGTTATAGATAAGTAGAGCTTTGGTATGCACATGAGTTGTTTGAGGAAATGCCTAAGTGAGAAAACTGCCCTGTCACAGCCGTGACTTTCTGAGTGATTTTTGGGCATCTTACGGATTGAACTGGGTTGAGACCAAAACGTAAAAGTTATAGCCCTGTCTCTAAGATTTAAAACGAGACCAAAATTGTAGCAATCCGAGGTGTATAACTCAAGTTATGCCCTCTTGAGTATGATCTACGCAGAATGACTGTTTTGATGCAATATTGCATTTGGCATTTCAAAAGTGCATTAATGAGCATGAACCATCCATATGCATTAATTGTGCATTGAGAAGTAGCTTGAGAAAGAGTAGAGAATGTTGAGTATGAGCTACCTTATGAGTATTAGGGTGAGATAGAGTGGAGAACTTTGTGAATAAAATACTCTAAGAGTATAGCTTGAGAAAGAGTAGGGAACTTTGTGAATGAACTACTCTAAAAGTAAAGAGAAAAACAAAAGAAGAGAATAGAGTAGGTTGTGCGATGGGGAACCCGTGAGTAATGAGTAAAGTCACGAGAGTGGGTGCTTTGTGATCCCCAGCCGTGCCTCCGGTAAGATGGGGTCGTGACCGTCACGAGAGTGGGTGCTTTGTGATCCCCAACCGTGCCTCCAGTAAGAAGGGGCCGTGACATTCGAGAGATAAAGAGAAAGAATATACACTCACATGGCCAAGGGTTCTGAATCCATGCATAACCGAGTCCGATCGGTAAAGAAATGAGTAAAAGTCACGTAGAGTGGTAGCACCCACTCGTGCCTCCGCTCAGATGAGGCCATGACATTCAAATGAGTAAGAATGAAGAAAGAATAGAAAGAGAAAATGAGTAGAGTCACGAAGAGTGGGATGAGTCCCCAGCCGTGCCTCCGGTAAGATGAGGCCGTGACATACACCAGAGAGTGTATAGAAAAGAGCATGAGAAAGAGAGACAGAAAGAGAATCAGTAGAAGTCACGAAGAGCAGGAGAAGTCCCAGCTGTGCCTCCGGTAAGATGGGGCTATGACCGTCACGAAGAGTGGAATATGAGGTTCTAGCCGTGCCTCCGGTAAGATGGGGCCGTGACATTTAAAGAAAGTGCTAGTAGAAAAGAATTATGAGAAATGAGAAAGAGATAATAGAGAGAATTAAAGGATGAGAAAGCTTGAGAAAGAATGAGATAGAATAAGAGGTTTTGAGCTAGCAAGAATAGAGAGTATGTAACATCTACTGAAAACTAGTACAATGCATGCATAATAACAATGTAAAATTGGGCCCCAAAAATTTCTTTTCATTATAATTCATATGTCTTTTATACACAAAGAGTACTGTTTACAAAAAATTGTTTTAAAAGACAAAACAGGGGAAACATTGTAGCTATTCCTCTTCGCTTGCCGACGCCCCTCCGACTGCATCATCACCTAGATCCTGCATCCACAAAGGAAAATAACGGGGTGAGCACAAAATAATGCTCAGTAAGTAAAACCCTCTATCTGTCTGTCCCCGTATGCATAACTCTTAATTCTTTCCTCATACTATTTCTGATTCTATCTCTGTTTCTTCTAAACATCATGGCCTCATCTTACCGGAGGTATGGCCGGATGGCGTTCACACAGCACCATCTCACTTTCCATGACTATCGGGTGGAATTCACGCAATACCAACCCGTTCTTAGTGACTACCGAGTGGGGATCACAAAGCACCAACTCGGTTTTCCTAACTGTCGGGTGGAGATCACCTAGCACCTACCCGTTCCTCATGATTTTTGGGTAACGATCACCAAGCATTAACCCGTCTCTAGTCACTATCGGGTGATGGTCACAAAGCATCAACCCACTTCTACTAATGTCGGATGATGATCACAAAGCATCAACCTACATATCTCTTAACTAACCGGGTAGTGGTCACAAAGCATCTACCCATCTCTACTACTCATCGGGTGACGATCACAAAGCATCGACCCATCTCTAAGGGCTATTCGGGTGGTGATCACAAAGCATCAACCCGATTCCCATAACTATCGGGTGATGATCACAAAGCATCATCCCAACTATACTACTCTTCTAATTCACTATATTGTAGTATTTTTCAATCCTCTCTACCCTTAGAGTAGTTGTATTCACCAAGCTCTCTACTCATAGAGTAATTGCATATACAATTTTCCTACACTTTCTTAGGTCACTTTTCCATGTACAACTAGTGCCTATGGATGGTTCAACTTCACCAATGCACTTATGAGATGCCAACATGCAATGTTGCAAGAATTAAGGTTCACTACTCACACTCAAACCTCTATTAGGCATTTCATCAAACAACTCATGTGCACTATAAAACTCTATTATAGCAATGATTCTAACACTTTTTCTAACCATCCAAAATGGGGAAAAACCCCTTCACAAAGCCATAAAACCTGTCAAACAAAACACTTCTAAAAAGGGATCCATAACACCCCCTTCAATTTCATCTCAAACTACCTTTCCAACCCAACAACTCATTTCTCATATTTGCAAGATGTAAGCATTCTTAAGGCATAGAAATCTCTATTTAAACCTCCATACATGGCATATTACATGTACATCACATACATACATCATTTCTATCAAAACCCTAATCAAGAAAATTCATAAATCTCAACTTGGGTTGGGTTTTACTTACCTTGTTATGGAGAGACTTCACCAACTCTTCCTTTCACTTGTTTTGCTTGACTTTTCCTCTACTTTTAACCAAAAGAATAAAAACCCTCAAACTTCAATATAGGTTAAAACTCCCAAATCACACAACTTAAGTAGGAATCCTTACCTTAGGAAGCCTTAGGTTGCTTTTCTACCCCAAATCACTTCAAAAACCCCTTGAAATTCCTTGATCAAAAGAAAAGAGAAGTTGAGAGGAGCAAAGATAGAGAGTTGCGTTTTTGGAGAAGAAGAATGAGGGGTTTGCTAATTCTAATTCCTTTTAATGAAATTTATACCAAAGCATTCCCATTTTGCCCTTACTCTTCTTTGGGAATTCCATCTATATCCTTTGATTCATTACAAACTCACCCCATATCAACATATTCTCCATGAAAAATCCTTACAATTAACTCCCCACTTTTCCTGCTAATTAGGGGTAGAATGGTCAAATTGCCCTTAGGGAAGAAAATATCTAAAACTCAACAAACATTTTAAACGGCTTGTCACCGCGGCGAAGAAACTTCTATCGCCGTGGCGAAACTGTCCAGAGAGTTTCCCCGTGGTTTCAACACATCTTCGCCGCGGCGAAGATTCTTCTTCGCCCCGGCGAAGCTTGGTACTCTAAACTTCTTCTATTTTCAACCAATTTCAGGGCAAGCATTCAACACGACACTCAGTCAAACAATAATACCAAGAACCAACGCAAATAAGAGCGAAAGAGGGAACAATAACTACGTACCTCAGGTGGGGCGTTACAGAGTAGAAGAAAGAAACATGTAGTTCTCTTGCATTAATTGCATATACATCTCATACATGCATGGACTATGATTTCTTCCATGGTTAGTGAGAGTATGATGAGCATAAAAGAGAACCATGATTTTTCTTTATGGTGAGTATGATGAGCATAAGAGAGAACCATGATTTTCCTTCATGGTGAGTATGATGAGAATAAGAGAGAACCATGATTTCCCTTCATGGTGAGTAAGCATAAGAGAAGAAGAAAAGAGAATGAGAACAGAGAGAAAGAAAGAATAAAAAAGAGCAGAACAGAGTTAAAGGAGAATAAAGTATTAGCAAGAAAGAGAAAAACAGTGAGAATTAGAAATAGAAGAACGGTAGAGTAAGGAAAGAACCAAAGAGTGAGTTGTGGGGATAGGTAGTAGAGGATTTACTTACTGAGCATTGTTGTGCTCACCCCATTGTTCTTCTTTGTTTTGCAGGAATTAGGAGCAGTGGTCGGATGGACGTCGAGAAGCGGAGAGTATTGGCACTACTGTCCACCAGTTATGATATTTTGTATTAAGTAGAAAGTTTTTAATATAGAGTACTTTGTACATGTAGAAAATTATATTTTATGAGTAAAGAAAAGTTTGAGTCTACTATCTTCCATATACTATGTATATCTATAATTTGCATAGTATGCATTATATGAATAGTAGTAGAGAGCAGGTGTTACATGTCCCTCCATAGCCATCTGCATTGCTTCCTTCAACTCTTCTGTACATTGTTTTTCAGCATCGAGTTCCTATTTTTGTTTTTCGCTAAGGACCTGCTAGCTTCAAGTTTGATCCTCAATTCTTCTGCAAGAGATATCCACTTGCTCTCTACCTCAGTCCAATGGATTCTTTCTCATTCAAGTTTCTCCTCAGCACTATTTTTGCCTGACTCTGGGATTGTAGTTAGAGGTAGACTTGGCAAAATGGGTGGGTGGGCTAGGTACGATCCGGGTCAAACGGGTACGAGCCCTTATACGGGTCGATATATACGGGTCCAATATTTTGGACCCGTGCCCTACCCTATACGGGTATGGGTGGACCCATTTTTTCTCTCTCCAGATTTTAGTTTTTGTTTCACCCCTAACAGTTTTCAATTATGACAATTACACCCCCAAAATTCCTATAGTTTTAATTTTTTACATTTACACCCCCAAAATCAACTTCTCTAAATTCAATTCAATTAAGAATATAAACAAATAGGAACCAAAATAAACAAATAACACATAAACAAACAATAACATATAATACAAAACTACAAATACCAACCAAAATAAACAAATACAAAATCACTAATACACAATTACACATAAACAAACAAAATAAGTCAATAAACTATAAATACCAACTAAAATAAACAAATACATAATCCAATATTCAACAAAAAAACATTCTTAGGGCAGCAAATGTTCATCCCACAGTGGGCATGATAGAGTCTCTTAATTCCACAGTCTCGAGATCACTCAATGGCACATCAAGATCATCATCCGAATCATCATTCACCTCATCATCTACAAAACAATGATCAACTACAAATATTAATAAATGTAAATAATAAAATATAAGTAAAAAGTGATGCTTGAAGTCTATATCCATTCCCCACATTTACATTTTTGGCCTATTTTATTAAGCCCTTTATGATGCCTCTATGTTTTTGTAACATCTACTGAAAACTAGTACAATGCATGCATAATAACAATAGAAAATTGGGCCCAAAGTTTTCTTTTCATTACAATTCATGTGTCTTTTATACATAAGGAGTACTGTTTACAAAATGTATTTTTAAAAGACAAAACAGGGGAACAGTGTAGCTATTGCTCCTCGCCGCCGACGCCCCTCCAACCGCATCAACACCTAGAACCTGCATCCACAAAGGAAAATAACGGGGTGAGCACAAATAATGCTCAGTAAATAAAACCCTCTAACTGTCTGTCCCCGTGTGTGACTCTTAATTCTTTCCTTTTCTAATTCTATTTCTATTTCTGTTTCTACTAAATAACATGACCTCATCTTACCGGAGGTACGGCCGGATGGCGTTCACACAGCACCATCTCACTCTCCATAACTATCGGGTGGAATTCACACGTACCAACCCGTTCTTAGTGACTACCGAGTGGGGATCACAAAGCCCCTACTCGGTTTTCCTAACTATCGGGTGGAGACCACTTAGCACCTACCCGTTCCTCATGACTTTTGGGTAACGATCACCAAGCATTAACCCGTCTCTAGTCACCGTCGGGTGATGATCACAAAGCATCAACCCGCTTCTACTAAATGTTGGATGATGATCACAAAGCATCAACCCACTTATCTAATAACTAATCGGATAGTGATCACAAAGCATCTACCCCATTTCTAGTACTCATTGGGTGACGATCACAAAGCATCGACCCATCTCTAAGGGCTATTCGGGTGATGATCACAAAGCATCAATCCGATTCTCATAACGGTCGGGTGATGATCACAAAGCATCATCCCAACTATACTACTCTTCTAATTCATTCTATTGTAGCATTTTTTCAATGCTCTCTACCCTTAGAGTAATTGTACACACTAAGCTCTCTACTCATAGAGTAATTGCATACACAATTTTCCTACACTTTCTTAGGTCACTTTTCTATGTACAACTAGTGCCTATGGATGGTTCATCTTCACCAATGCACTCATGAGATGCCAACATGCAATGTTGCAAGAATTAAGGTTCATTACTCACACTCAAACCTCTATTAGGCATTTCATCAAACAACTCATGTGCACTATAAAACTCTATCATAGCCATGATTCTAAAACTTTTCCTAACCATCCAGAATGGGGAAAAACCCCTTCACAAAGCCATAATAACCTGTCAAACAAAACACTTCCAAAAAGGTTTCCATAACACCCCTTCAAATCCATCTCAACTACCTTGCCAATCCAACAACCCATTTCTCATATTTGCAATGAATAAACAATCACAAGGCATAGAAGTCTCTATTTAATCCTTCATACATGACATATTACATGTACATCATATACATACATCAAGTCTATCAAAACCCTAATCAAGAAATTTCATAAATCTCAACTTGGGTTGGGTTTTACTTACCTTGTTATGGAGAGACTTCACCAACTCTTCCTTTCACTTGTTTAGCTTGACTTTTCCTCTACTCTTAACCAAAAGAATAAAAACCCTCAAATACCAAAATGAACTAAAACTCACAAATCACACAACTTAAGGAGAAATCCTTACCTTAGGAAGCCTTAGGTTACTTTTCCACCCCAAATCACTTCAAAACCCCTTGGAATACCTTGATCAAAAGAAGAAGAGAAGTTGAGAGGAGTAAAGATGGGAAGTTGCGTTTGAGAAGAAGAAATGAGGGGTTTCTTTGATTCTAATTCCTTTTAATGAAATATAAGCACACTCATTCCCATTTTTCCCTTATTCTTCTTTGGGAATTCCATCCATATCCTTTGATTCATTACAAACTCACCCCTATATCAACATATTCTCCATGAAAATTCCTTACAATTAACTCCCCACTTTTCCTGCTAAATAGGGGTAGAAAGGTCAAATTGCCCTTAGGGAAGAAAATATCTAAAGCTCAACAAACAATTTAATCGGCCCGTCGCCGCGGCGAAGAAACTTCTGTCGCCGCGGCGAAACTGTCAAGAGAGTTTCCCCGTGGTTTCAACACACCTTCGCCGCGGCGAAGATTCTTCTTCGCCCCGGCGAAGCTTGGAACACTAAAATTCTTCTATTTTCAACCAATTTCAGGGCAAACATTCAACATAACACTCAAACAAACAATAATAACAAAACCAACTCGATTAAGGGCGAAAGAGGAAACAATAACAATGTACCTCAAGTGGGGCGTTACAGTTTTGCTACAGACTGTAGTAGTTAAGGAACTGCAGGACTTGAAGGAAGTGGTTATGAAAGGTGAATTGGAAGGAGAGAACAAAAAGGAAAAAATTGATCCTGAGAAGCACATTGATGCTTACTTGCCTGTTCGAAAGTTAATGAGCAGAGTGAGCAATGCTGTAGTCTCTTACTGTGGTGGCGGCGGTGTGCGCCATGCTTGCCATCAAGCAAATTCCTACATCAGTTCTTTGGGGTTATTTTGCTTACATGTCCATCGCAGTCCTGTGGAACCAATTCTGGGAAAGGATGCTACTACTATTCATTACACCTAGCCGGTAATACAAGTGAGTATTCCTTCTTTTTTAGCGTTCAATCTGAGAGCACATAATTCAACTCGTTTTGGCACTATGAAACACAAATTAGTTGCTTACGATTATCTTGTTTCTCCTGCGGCTTTGGTTCTTTCTCAGCAGGGTCCTGGAGTCGGCTTATGCGTCGTTTGTGGAGTCAGTTCCATACAAATACATTATCATATTTACTCTCTTCCAGCTTGGATATAGACTTCAAGCAACACTTTAATCAACTACAAGCCCTATATCCATCAATTAACACTACATATAACATGTCAAACTCTAATTTGATCACATATGAAGATAATATAATCAAAGTATATATATATATAAAAGTAATGAATTATGTTATGCATGCGAAAATGTGTATCTCATGGAAATAAAAAGGGGCCACCAAATATTTAAAATGCAGTACTCAAGAACTCAATACAATTTCCACTCAAATTGCCTTAACTTCCAGCATTTTAAAACACCATGATATCAATTTTCTCAAAGACATTCCAGCTGGGAGCATGCAAGTGTATTTAACCAACCAACCCTTAAATCAAATATATAACTCAAGCATCTCCCAAATGTTGTCCAGCCGAGTGCATGCAATTAAAGTATCTAGCCAACATCACAATTTATTGAAACAACCAAATGCATGCAAGTTCAATTAGAAGCAAATTACATTCCATTTTAGCCTACAGGTCTTGTGTTCGAGAGGTAGTACTTGTGACAAGAGAGGTGAGTACCATCAGGCTAGCTAGCCTGATGGTACTCACCTCTCTTGTCACAAGTACTTAGCCTACAGGTCTTGTGTTCGAGAGGTGGGGAAGGCAAAAGAAACCCACTTGCAGGGGTGGGGATATCCAAGTGAGTGAGGCCAAAGATGACGGGACGCATGTGGAAAGCCCATGAGGCTATAGTAGGCCAAGACTGGGATAGCCCATGGTCCAAGATGACGGGGTCCTCACATAGGATGTAGCTGATCCTAAAATAATGTTGTC
>JAPEIT010000108.1:0-35086 GCA_026229545.1 Pistacia atlantica
ATATTAATTCCATACTTTCTCCTCAATTTGACAACCTAATTCCAAACTAAAATCACCAACAAATGTTTAGGACATGTAACAAGAATACTAAATATAAAGAATGATTTATTAAAGGTAACAATACAATTTAAAACATCAATAATTGAAAACAATAACTCATCAACGGTTGGCCTTGGCAACTCCCTCAATTTCATCGTTCTTCGAACCTAAATTTCTGGATCTGCATGTGATTACTTCTGGCAACTACTTCTCTTATGGCCAGGTTGATTGCAAGTTGAGCACTTATTCATCTTCTGGGGAACCTCAGAGGCTGATGAAATATGCTTAACTCTTTTTCTCCCCTTTGTTATCTTCTTGAATGGCGGATGGATGATAATGTCAGCCAACTCTGGCAGCACTGTCCACTGCTCTTCTGGAGGCAATGGATATATTGTTTCTGAATAAGCTAGCATGTAGTGATCTGCCATATAGAGAGGGGAGCAAAGTTCCATGTAAATTCTTGAACCAAAATCCAGCTTCCGTTGGTGTTTTAGTGCTGCTAGTGCATGAGGACAAGGTAAACGTTGAATGTCAAGCACTTTACAACTGCAAGTTTTACTAACAAGGTTAACTACGACATCCGGACCATAGCCACGCACAATGAACTCTTGAGCATTAAGAGGATAGGCAAACAGTCCATTTGACAATTCCATACGTTCTCACAATAATTTTTCAGCTGACGGAACAAGGGTTGTAGTAAAATTATCTAACTCCGTACGACGCTCATGGAACCACCGTGACAATGCCCTCTGGATTGCATCAAAAAGTGAAACTATTGGAAGCTCTCTTTCTATTAACAACTTCAAATTTATGGACTCCACTATATTCGTGGTCATGACATCAAACCTTCTTCCAGGAAAGTAAGCTCTACTCCATCGCTCGAAACTAACATCATGCTCAAGATACTTAACAACTCTATTATCCTTGATTCGGATTTGATGGAAGTGCTCCTCGAACTCATCAACCCAATAAGCTTTTGCTGCCATGTAGTATGTCTAAAGAAGGCCAGCACACTTAAACTTTTGTTTTATGTTCTCACCAAGGTGCCTCATACAGAATCTGTGATGTGCTTGACGATAAATAGTGGCAATCTCCTTCTTTATAGAGTTGTATAACACCTTCTTTTACTTACTAATATACTCAAACACATACATACATAGTATATGAAATATGGTTGGGCCCAAAATATTTCTTTTATTTATAAACACAGTATTTCTTTACATATACAAAAGTAGTCTACACAAGACTTATAGACAAGGGACAGTGGTGCCTTTTCTCTCCGCTCCGTGACGTCCATCCAACCGCCGCTTACCTATTTCCTGTTAAAACATGGAAAAAACAATGGGGTGAGTACAAAAAGGCTCAATAAGTAAATCCTTTACTACTTATCCCCGCAACTTATTCTTGGTTCTTTCCTTACTCTAATCTTTCTCTTCTTCATTTTTTCTATTCTTTTTCTTTTTTTTCTAATTCTTCCTATTTTTTCTACTCTTTCTTTCTTTTCTTTTTGTTCTTTCTATTCTTACTCGCCATGATGAACATCATGGTAATATCCATGAATGCAATGCACTCACAATAATGCATAGAAATGTATTTTCTTTCTTTCTTTTCTTGCCCAAGCTATTCTTTTCTTTTCTTTTCTTGTATGCTTGAGTTTTCTCATTCTTATTCTTAGTCTAGCTTATTCTTTCTCATTCTTATTCTTATTCCTTATGCCGATCGGACTCGGTTAATGCATGGATTCGAAACTCTGGCCATGTGAGTGAGTACAGTCCTTGTCTACATGCACTCTTACGGACTGTACAAATTCTTTCTTATTCTTAAGCCACTCAATTAAGGTGGCATGCATGTAGGACTTTCTTCTTGGTACAACCCTCATCCACATACACTCTTACGGGTCGTATGATTTCTTTCTTCTTCTTATGCCACTCAATTAAGGTGACGTGTATGTGGGACTTTCTTCTTATCACTCACGAGTTCCCCATCACAATAACCTATTCTTTCCTTTTCTCTAGAATTCTCTTTCTTAAATTCTTTAGTGTTATTTCTTTCTTTCTCTTTATTCTTAGCATTCTTTATTCTTTCTTACTCATGCATATGCAAAGATATACATGTGGATGGTATATGCTTATGTTTCTTTCTTTAGTGCAATCATATAATGCAAATATGCAATGTTGCACAAAAATAAGTTCTCTACTCATGCATATGCTTCTCTCAAGCATTTTATCAAACAATAAGCATGCATAATTAGACTCTACTTTAACTATAGTTCTATTTCTTTCTTGGACCATCCATATATGGAGTAAAACTCCTCCATAATAATTCTAAACTTGTCAAGGGAAAGCACTTCAAAAATCTCTACTCAATTTCTTCTCAAATTTAGCCAAACTTCCATTGGCCATCCAAACCTTGACTCTACTTCTCATGGCTCGAAACAACCATTAATTCATCAACCCAACAACTCATCCACAATTACAAACTTAGCAACCAATCTCACAATTATAAGTATATAAATACAAATCAAGTCATATAAATACACATCAAGTCATTTGATTGCTTAAATCTTAACTTGGGTTGGATTTACTTACCTTTTTCTTGAATTCTTCCACAAAAGCTCTCTAACTTGTTGGACTTGCTTCTTCTCTTAATTCCTAAACATAAACTTAATAAGAACTCAACACTTACTCAACTTAAATTTATACTGGAGCATGAATCCTTACCTCTTGATGCTTAGGAACAACTCTCTATCAAGATCCAACTAAAAAAAGACCCTAAAAAAAAATACTTGGAAGATTGAATGAAGAGTTGGGTGGATATATATATATATATATATAAGGCAGTGGAACTGAGGAAAATGAGGAGAGTTAGAAGACTAACCGTAATATCTCATAAACTAAGCCTTCTTTCCCATTTTACCCTTCCACTTTCTTGAAAGTTCCATCCTTATCCTTTAATTCTTTACATTTGCACCCCCATCCTAAAACATTCTCCATGAAATTTCCTTGGAATTCACTCCCCACTTTGCTTTCTAATTAGGGGTAGAATGGTCACTTTACCCTTATGGAAAATTTTCTTGAAACTTCACTAGAAAAATCCGTGGTTCTTCGCCCCGGCGAAGTTTCTTTCTTTGCCCCGGCGAAGAAATACAGGGCACACGTCGCCACGGAGACGCCTTTTCTTCGCCGCGGCAAAGTCTGCACTCCCAAAATTCTACAAGACTTCACCAAAATCAGGGCATCTAGACCATTCTAATAACTTAATTAACATGTCCATTTAACTTAGGCCAATAAATAAAATTTAAAAGCAAATGAACATGAGTCAAAGATGTACCTTAAAGTGGATGTTAAAGTTGTGCCTATTGGATATTATGCACAACTCGTCACTATCAGGCACTATCATACGTAATTGCTGAAAAAACCAAGTCCACGACTCGTCATTCTCAGAGTCAACCGCACACCATGCAATTGGATATGTGTGATTCTCGTTGTCCTGTTTAGTGGCCACCAACAATGTACCTCCATACTTTCCCGTCAGAAAGCAACCATCAACAACCAACACCTTTCTCATGTTTACAAAACCCCTTATAGCATAACCATAAGCAACAAAAAAATATTTAAACATCATATTCCTGTCTCACTTCAAAGCCGTCTTGCTACCTTGGTTTGTCAACTCAAGCATATAACGGTAAGCTTCTAATCTGCACTGCTCGTCGCGTGCCCCTCACAAAATCTTGTGCATGTTGTCTTCCTTTCCAAAGATTTCCAGTAACTAACAAAGACATCCCAACTTTGTGCGCACAAGTCTCTGAATGTCTTTAGGAGATGGACCTTTCCCTTCAACGAACCGACTTTTGACAAATTGTCCAATAACATCAGCGGATGTTTGTCGATGCTCACCTGAAATATGTCCCAAACCACATGTGTGCTCACGGGTATATGTGCTAAGAATAAATTTTTTCGACTCCACCAACCTTCTACAATAAACCTGCCACTTGCACTTTCGGTCACGACATGCAACCGTCACAGCCAATGAATTTGACTTTTTGGTGATGAACTCAAAATTAACTCTCACGGCAACAAGTTTTAGCTTCCTCACCACTTCCTCTTTGTTGTCAAGTAAATACCCTATGCGTAACTCCGATCCATCCACAAAAACATCAGCTGATTCACTACCACCTCCAATTGCCCCCTCTGAACCTGCATAAATGACCATAGTGTTCTCTTCCTCACTATCTATGCCTTCTGCATAATATGTATTTAAAGGAATCTCTACATCTGTGGGAACATCTACGGGGTCCTCCTCCTCAATATTTTCATCATGCCCCCCATCATTAACCTCGGTCTACACTTGATTTTTCAACTAACAAATCAATGGCCTCGTAGTTCAAATTAAAACCAGGCAAATCTCCGCCTACTTCCTCGTTATCCCCTTCCTTTGAACCAACTTCCAACAGTTTTTCTACAAAAGAAATGTAACACCCCACTTGAGGTACGTAGCTAATGTTTCTTCTTTTGCTCTTATTTAAGTTGGTTTATTAGTATTATTGTTTGGTTGACCTTTGATTGAGTATTATGTTGAACATTTGCTTTGAAATTGGTTGAAAATAGAAGAAGTTCAGTGTTCCAGGCTTCGCTGGGGCGAAGAAGAATCTTCGCCGCGGCGAAGAGGTGTTGAAGCCACGGGAAACTGCTGGATAGTTTCGCCGCGGTGACGGGCCAACCAAAATGTTTGTTAAGTTTTAGATATTTTCTTCCCTAAGGACAATTTGACCATTCTACCCCTAATTAGTAGGAAAAGTGGGGAGTAAAATGTAGGGAATTTTCATGGAAAATATGTTGATATGGGGGTGTGTTTGTAATGAATCAAAGGATATAGATGGAATTCTCAAGGAAGAGTGAGGGCAAAATGGGAATGCTTATGCATAAATTTCATTAAAAGGAATTAAGTCATTGCAAACCCTTCATTCTTTTTCTCCATTGCCACTCTCCTTTCTTACTTCCTTTCAATTTCTCTTTCACTTGTTCAAGGATTTTTAGAGGGCTTTTGGAGTGTTTTGGGGTAGAAATCAATCTAAGGCATCCTAAGGTAAGGATTCTTGCTTTGGATGTGAAGCTTTGTGAGTTTTTATGTATATTTGAATACTGAGGTCTTTTGGTTCATTTGTTTAAAGAGTAGAGAAAGAGTCAAGCAAACCAAGAGAAAGGAAGAGCTAGTGAGATCTCTCCATAACAAGGTAAGTAAATCCCAACCCAAGTTGAGATTTGAGAATTTTCTTAATTAGGGTTTTAATAGCAATTATGTATGTATGTTATATACATGTTACATGCTATGTTATTGAGTTTTAAATGGAGATTGTTATTGCTTGTGGTTGTTCATACACTTCAATTGTGAGAAGTGAGATATGGGTTGGAAATGTAGTTTGAGATGGAATTGAAGGATATTAAGAAATCCTTTTTGGAAGTGCTATTCTATGGTAGGAATTATGGCTAGGCGAGGGAGTTTTCTCCCATTTTGGATGGCTAGAGAAAGACATAGAATTATTGTTATAGTAGAGTTTTGTTATGCACTTGAGTTGTTTGATGAAATGCCTAATAGAGGTTTGAGTATGAGTAGTGAACCTTAATTCTTGCAACATTGCATGTTGGCATTTCATAAGTGCATTAGTGGAGATGAACCATCCATAGGCATTAATTGTGCATTGAGAAGTGACTTAAGAAAGAGTAGGAAATTTTGTGTATGCACTTGCTCTATGAGTAGAGAACTTTGTGGATGCAACTACTCTAAGGGTAAAGAGAATGAGAAGTGCTAGAGTAGAGTGAATGAGAAGAGTATTAGAAACGGGTTGATGCTTTGTGATCGTCACCCGATAGTTATTAGAAACGGGTTGATGCTTTGTGATCGCCACCCGACAGTTATTAGAAACGGGTTGATGCTTTGTGATCACCATAGAAACGGGTTGATGCTTTGTGATCGTCACCCGATAGTTATTAGAAACGGGTTGATGCTTTGTGGTCGTCACCCGATTAGTTATTAGAAACGGGTTGATGCTTTGTGATCGTCACCCGAAAGTCATGAGGAACAGGTAGGTGCTTTGTGAACTCCACTCGATAGTTACGAAAACCGGGTAGGTGCTTTGTGATCCCCACTCGGTAGTCACTAAGAACGGGCTGGTACTGTGTGAACTCCACCCGATAGTCATGAAGAGTGAGATGGTGCTGTGTGAACACCATCCGTGCATCTCCGTAAGATGAGGCCATGACGTTTAGTGGAAAACAACAGAAAGTGTGAGGAAAGAATTAAGAGAAATACATACGGGGATAGACAGATAGAGAGTTTACTTACTGAGCATTATTTTGTGCTCACCCCGTTATTTTCCTTTGTGGATACAGGATCTAGGTGATGATGCAGTCGGAGGGGCGTCGGCAAGCGAGGAGCAATAGCTACACTGTTTCCCCTGTTTTTGTCTTTTTAAATGGCATTTTATAAATAATGCTCTTTGTGTATAAAAGACTTATTACATATAATAAAAGGAAAAGTTTTGGGCCCATTTTCTATTATTATTATGCATGCCTTGTACTAGTTTACAGCAGTTGTTACAAAAAACCCTTAAAATTGGCCTTGAACCATTATCGGCCACATCAATCATATATAACTTCACACTTTCATTCCGACTTTAATATAGCAAGAGGTACCTTATAATGTTTAGGAACTCTGCTTAAAACATACTTCACAACTATATCACTACGCGAGCAACTCAAATCACCTCTTCTAATTATTTCATCAATCAACTCATCAAAACTAACCTCTATGCTCACAGCAATTGGTATAACTTCTTTGCTCTTCCCAATCCACTTCCAACTACTTTCTTCCTCCACCCACTCACCAAAATATTCAACACCCAAAACAACTTGTCCCATGTGTAATAATAGCCAACTACATGTAATGCAAGAAAAAAAATATTCTTAAATGTTGTACTAAGGGTTCAAATATTTTAAAAAGAATCTGCACAGTCGCTTATATGGTATGGTGTATCGCTTAAGCGATCTTATGTCATTTACTGATCGCTTAAGCGGTTTGCTCTTATACACCAGACTTTTAGCAGATCGTTTAAGTGATCTTATGCCACATACCTGATCGCTTAAGCGATCTATCTGCTGCATTACCAGACCTACTAGATCGCTTAAGCGATCCATCATACCCAGAACACATTTTCAGTCATCTCCACCTACAATCGATCCATCATACCCAAGAACACATACCCATAACAAATTTTCAACATATTTCACTCCTTTCAATTTCCATTACATCAAACATAGCCCAACAACCTAAACAACTAAATCAAAATCATAACCCAAACCCAATCCATGCTAAATCAAAATCATAACTCAGATCTTTGTAAATCGAAATATGATATCGAAAGGGAGATACACATACCTGGACGAAATGTCAGGAGGAGGAGGAGGATCTGTGTTGGAGAAGATGTTAATGGCGGAGGAATGCGTTAACGTGGCGGGAGGAAGAAGAAGAAGGTGTTTGGGTTTGTTTGCAAGAATTTCAACTCTTTGGGGACATATTATAATTTTTAAAAGATTACACAATTATTCATTAATCCTAATTAACCCCTAATCATATTTAATTAAGCTTAATAAAAAATAAGGCTATTTAGTTAAGCATTTACAAACTACATAGCCTTTTAATTAAATTTTAACTCCAAATGTCTTTTTAATAAACTCCCCCAAGTCAGAAAGTGAAAGTTGTTTTGAAAGCATGATAAGGTTTTGATTGGTTTTGGTCACCTCAAAATAAGAATTACATTGCATAGAATTGGGCTAGAAAAATTGTTTTGAAAGCGTGGCAAGAGGGGATGTTCTTGCAGCCTCAACAATTGTATTTTAATGCATATGCTTAATTTACAAGCTTAATTATTTAATTGGACTTCGGTCCCTCTATTTCCAACCCATAATCATTGTAGGCTCACCAAGACTCCATCTATTTTCACCAACGATTGGCACTTCAAGACATTGCACCCCATCTGATCTTGACAGGCCAGCTCTTCCTCTATATTTTCTTCAAGAAAAGAGAAGCCCAACTCCTTTCCAAATTTTTTAAGTAAGCTAATTGGTTTACAAATATATACAGTATGTTGTAATTTTGAGATTATATTGTTCCCTTTAATGTCTTCATGAGGGTAAAACTAACCCAATTCTTCAAAAAAGCAAGATTCAAAGAGACAAACGGAACAAAATATGTTATTACTTAAATTTTTGAGTTAAAAAGTCGTTGACCCCCAAGGTTTATTTTTTTAGCCACTGTTTTTAAAACTGGACCAAACCGGTATGGTGATCAGTGCCCTATACGGTCCGGGTTACCATTTTAAACAATTCACAAAATCTCTAACTTGATCACCGGTGAATGAGAGTCTATCAAGTGCCGAGGTTAGAGGGTTTTTGTAGAATGAAAGCCAGTGGTTCAGGTGGTGGTGTCAGATTAAATAGTATGCCCGAATTTTGTCAAAAAAATCAACCCAGTCACGACGATGTTTGTAATAACTGCTTTATACTACTGTATTCACAAAACACATATAATAAAAATAAAGGGACATTAATAAAAATAGTTGGGCCCAAAAGTTTTCTTTCATTTAATATACATAGTCTTTACATACATTTAGTATCATTTACAAAAGTTCTCAAAAATGCAAAGGTGGAGTTGTAACTACTCTCCCTCCCGCCCGACGTCCATCCAGTGCACACTCACGAACTCCCGCAAAAACATAGAAACAACGGGGTGAGCACAACTAATGCTCAGTAAGTAAATCCTCTACTTGTCTATCCCCGTAACACTTTCTCTTAATTCTTTCCTTTACTCTAGTCTTTTCTTATTTCTGTTTTCTTTCTGCTTTTGTTTCTCGTATTTTTTGCTATACACCCTCTGGTGTGTGTCACGGCCTCATCTTACTGGAGGCACGGCCGGGAACTCAACCCGCTTTTCGTGACTTTACTCTTTCTCTCTTTCTATTCTTTCTATACCTTTTGTTTCTCATTCTTACTCATTGGAATGTCACGGCCTCATCTGACCGGAGGCACGGCTGGGCGCTGCCACTCTACGTGACTTCTGCTCATTTCTCTACCGATCAGATTTGGTCATGCATGGATTTGGAACCCTTGGCCATGTGAGTGTACATTCTTTCTCTATATCTTTTAAATGTCACGGCCCTTTCTTACCAAGGGCACGGCTAGAATCTTATGTTCCACTCTACGTGACGGTCACGGCCTCATCTAATCGGAGGCACGGTTGGGGATCACAAAGCACCCACTCTCGTGACTCTACTCATTACTCACGGGTTCCCCATCGCACAACTTACTCTATTCTCTTCTTTAACTCTTGTCCACAAGATCTCAACTCTTTCTCTAACTACTCATCATAATGTAGCTTAACTCGTAGAGTAATTCTCTACTCTTTCTCAACTTTTTTCTCAAGTTCTTTCTCAATGCACAATTAATGCATATGGTTCCTGCTCATCAATGCACTTAGGAAATGCCAATATGCAATGTTGCAATAATTAAGGTTCATAACTCATTCTCATGCTTCTCTTAGGCATTTCATCAAACAACTCATGTGCATATAAAACTCTTCTCTAACTACAACTCTATTTCTCTTTTTAACCATCCAAAATTGGAAAAAACTCCCTTCCATGGGCATAATCCCTACCATAGAAGAACACTCCCAAAAATATATGCTCATTCTCATCTAACTTCATCTCAACTCATCACATATCCACACTTCTTATAAAGGGAAAGTATCCAACAAACTCAACATGAATACTTATCTCAATTTAATTCTCAACAAGTAGACATATATCTCTACTCAATTTCTCAAATACATACATAAAACATGCATACATCATTTCTACTAAATCTCTACTCAAAAGAATTCTCAAATCTCAACTTGGGTTGGGATTTACTTACCTTGTGATAAAGAACTCTCACTAGTATTTCTTTTCCTTTGTTTGCTTGACTTTCTCTACCCTTTAAACAATAAAACCATACAACTTTAATATACAAAAATACACAAAACCTTACATCCAAAGCAAGAATCCTTACCTTAGGATGACTTAGCTTGATTTTCTACTCCAATCACTCCAAAAAGCCCTTTCAAAAACCTTGAACTAATGAAAAAGGAATTGAGAGGAAGTAGGAAAGGAGAATGGCGGTGGAGAAGAAGATGAATGAATGGGTTTCTAAAGTTAAACCCTTATTATCTCATATTTTCTCCATCCTTTCCCATTTTACCCTTACTCTTTCTTAAGAATTCCACTTTTGCCCTTTTTAATTCTTTACAATTACACCCCCAATTAAACTATTCTCCATGCAATTACCTTACATTTCGCTCCCCACTTTTCCTGCTAATTAGGGGTAGAATGGTTATTGTGCTCCAAAGGAAGAATTCTAGAAACTTCATTAAACTTTTTGTTAGGCTTGTTGCCGCGGCGAAGAATAGTTCTTCGCCCTGCGAAACTTCACAGAACCTACACCATGGTTGCAGGGCCTCATCGCCGCGGCGACCATTCTTCTCTGTGACAACTGCTGTAAACTAGTATAATGCATGCATAATAATAATAAAAAATGGGCCCAAACCTTTTCTTTTTATTATATGTAATAAGTCTTTTATACACAAAGAGCATAATTTACAAAATGCCATTTAAAAAGACAAAAACAGGGGAAACAGTGTAGCTATTGCTCCTCGCTTGCCGACGCCCCTCCGACTGCATCATCACCTAGATCCTACATTCACAAAGGAAAATAACGGGGTGAGCACAAAATAATGCTCAGTAAGTAAACCCTCTATCTGTCTATCCTTGTATGTATTTCTCTTAATTCCTTTCCTCACACTTTCTTTCTATTGTTTTCTACTAAACGTCATGGCCTCATCTTACCGGAGGTACGGCTGAATGGTGTTCACACAGCACCATCTCACTCTTCATGACTATCGGGTGGAGTTCACACAGAACCAACCCGCTCTTAGTGACTACCAGCGGGGATCACGAAGCACCTACCCGATTTTTGTAACTATCGGGTGGAGACCACAAAGCACCTACCCGTTCCTCATGACTTTCGGGTGACGATCACAAAGCATCAACCCTGTTTCTAATAACTATCGGGTGACGATCACAAAGCATCAACCCGTTTCTAATAACTATCGGGTGACGATCACAAACCATCAACCCGTTTCTAATAACTATCAGGTGACGATCACAAAGCATCAACCCGTTACTAATGCTCTTCTCATTCACTCTACTCTAGCACTTCTCATTCTCTCTACCCTTAGAGTAGTTGCATTCACAAAGTTCTCTACTCATAAAGTAAGTGTAATGCCCCACTTGAGGTACGTAGTTATTGTTTCCTCTTACGCTCTTATTTAAGTTGGGTTTTGGTAATATTGTTTGATTGAATGTTGTGTTGAATGCTTGCCCTGAAATTGGTTGAAAATATAAGAAGTTTAGTGTACCAAGCTTCACCGGGGCGAAGAATAATCTTCGCCGCGGCAACATGCCGTTTAAAATGTTGATTAAGTTTTAGATATTTTCTTCCCTAAGGGCAATTTGACCATTCTACCCCTAATTAGCAGGAAAAATGGGGAGTTAATTGTAAGGATTTTTCATGGAGAATATGTTGATATGGGGGTGAGTTTGTAATGAATCAAAGGATATAGATGGAATTGCCAAAGAAGAATAAGGGCAAAACGGGAATGCATTGGTATAAATTTCATTAAAAGGAATTGCATTGTTAGGGCGAATGTTGAAACCACGGGAAACTTCTTCTAGACCAGCCATACGACGTTGCTTAGCCACGCGCAACATGCCGTTTAAAATGTTGATTAAGTTTTAGATATTTTCTTCCCTAAGGGCAATTTGACCATTCTACCCCTAATTAGCAAGGAAAAATTTTGGGGAAGTGATTTGGGGTAGAAAATCAACCTAAGGCTTCCTAAGGTAAGGATTCCTACTTAAGTTGTGTGATTTGTGAGTTTTAGTTTGTATTGAAGTTTGAGGGTTTTTGTTCTTTTGGTTAAGAGTAGAGAAAAATTCAAGCAAACCAAGTGAAAGGAAGAGTTGGTGAAGTCTCTCCATAACAAGGTAAGTAAACCCCAACCCAAGTTGAGATTTAAGAATTTTCTTGATTAGGGTTTTGATAGAAATGATGTATGTATGTGATCTACATGTGTTATGCCATGTATGAAGGATTAAATAGAGATTTCTATGCCTTGTGATTGTTTATTCTTTGCAAATATGAGAAATGAGTTGTTGGGTTGGAAAGGTAGTTTGAGATGGAATTGAAGGGGTGTCATGGATCCCTTTTTGGAAGTGCTTTCTTTGACAGGTTTTATGGTTATGTGAAGAGGTTTCTCCCCATTTTGGATGGTTAGAGAAAGATTTAGAATCATTGCTATAGTAGAGTTTTATGATGCACTTGAGTTGTTTGATGAAATGCCTAGTAGAGGTTTGAGTTTGAGTAGTGAACCTTAATTCTTGCAACATTGTATGTTGGCATTTCATAAGTGCATTAGTGGAGATGAACCATCCATATGCATTATTATATGCATTGAAAAGTGACCTAAGAAAGAATAGGAAACTTTGTGTATACAATTACTCTATGAGTAGAGAGCTTGGTAAATACAACTACTCTAAGGGTAGAGAGAATAAAAATGCTAGAATAGAGTGGATTAGAAGAGTAGAAGTGATGGGTTGATGCTTTGTGATCATCACCCGAAAATTATGGGAATCGGGATGTTGCTTTGTGATCACCACCCGAATAGCCCTTAGAGATGGGTCGATGCTTTGTGATCGTCACCCGATGAGTAGTAGAAATGGGTAGATGCTTTGTGACCACTACCCGGTTAGTTGTTAGATAAGTGGGTTGATGCTTTGTGACCATCATCCAACATTTAGTAGAAGCGGGTTGATGCTTTGTGACCATCACCCGACAGTGACTAGAGACGGGTTAATGCTTGGTGATCGTTACCCAAGAGTCATGAGAAACGGGTAGGTGCTAGGTGATCTCCACCCGATAGTTAGAAAAAAACCGAGTTGGTGCTTTGTGATCCTCACTCGGTAGTCACTAAGAACGGGTTGGTACTGTGTGAATTCCACCCGATAGCCATGGAGAGTGAGATGGTGCTGTGTGAACGCCATCCGGTCGTACCTCCGGTAAGATGAGGCCATGATGTTATTAGAAACAGAAATAGTATAAGGAAAGAATTAAGAGTTATACATACAGGGACAGACAGATAGAGGGTTTTACTTACTGAGCATTATTTTGTGCTCACCCCGTTATTTTCCTTTGTGGATGCAGGAATCTAGGTGATGATGCGGTGGAGGGGCGTCGGCAAGCGAAGAGAAATAGCTACACTGTTTCCCTGTTTTGTCTTTTAAAACGAATTTTTGTAAACAGTACTCTTTGTGTATAAAAGACATATGAAGTATAATGAAAAGAAATTTTTGGGGCCCAATTTTACATTGTTATTATGCATGCATTGTACTAGTTTTTAGCAGTTGTTACAGTAAGTGTAGACACAAAGTTTTCTACTCTTTCTTAAGTCACTTCTTAATGCACAATTAATGCCTATGGATGGTTCATCTCCACTAATGCACTTATGAAATTGCCAACATGCAATGTTGCAAGAATTAAGGTTCACTACTCATACTCAAACCTCTATTAGGCATTTCATCAAACAACTCAAGTACATAACAAAACTCTACTATAACAATAATTCTATGTCTTTCTCTAACCATCCAAAATGGGAGAAAACTCCCTCACATAGCCATAATTCCTGCCATAGAATAGCACTTCCAAAAAGGATTTCTCAATATCCTTCAATTCCATCTCAAACTACATTTCCAACCCACATCTCACTTCTCACTTCTCACAATTGAAGTGTATGAACAACCACAAGCAATAATTGCTATTAAAACTCTAATCAAGGAAATTCCCAAATCTCAACTTGGGTTGGGATTTACTTACCTTGTTATGGAGAGATCCCACTAGCACTTCTTTTCTCTTGGTTTGCTTGACTTTTCTCTACCCTTAAAACAAAAGAACCAAAAGACCTCAATATTCAAATATACATCAAATCTCATAAAGCTTCACATCCAAAGCAAGAATCCTTACCTTAGGATGCCTTAGCTTGATTTTCTACCCCAAATCACTCCAAAAGCCTTCTAAAAATCCTTGAACAATTGAAAGAGAAATTGAGAAAGGAGAGTGGCAGTGCAGAAGAAGAATAAAGGGTTTGCAATGGCTTAATTCCTTTTAATGCAATTTATGCACAAGCATTCCCATTTTGCCCTTACTCTTACTTGGAAATTCCATCTATATCCTTTGATTCATTACAAACACATCCCCATATTAACAAATTCTCCAAGAAATTTCCTTACATTTTACTCCCCACTTTTCCTACTAATTAGGGGTAGAATGGTCAAATTGCCCTTGGGAAAGAAAATATCTAAAACTGAACAAACATTTTGGTCGGCCCGTCGCCGGGCGAGGAATAATTCTGTCGCCGCGGCGAAACTGTCCAGTAGTTTCCCACGGCTTCAACACCTCTTCGCGAATCTTCGCCCCGACAAAGCCTGGAACACTAAACTTCTTCTATTTCAACCAATTTCAAGGCAAGTATTCAATATACCACTCAATCAAAGGTCAACCAAACAATAATACGAATAAACCAACTCAAATAAGAGCAAAAGAAGAAACATTAGCTACGTACCTCAAGTAGGGCGTTACATTCTCCACCCCGGCGAAGACAGTGACCCCAAAATTCCACCAAATCTCTACAATTTCAGGGCAATCAAACCATATTAACAATATTCCAAGTCAAACAAGAGTAAAGTAAGAGACATTAGCTACGTACTTCGAGTGGGGCATTACAATTCTCTCCCCCTTAAAGAATTTCGTCCCCGAAATTCACACAAACAACTTCGGGTAATGATTCTGCATATCTTGTTCTACCTCCAATGTGTTCTCTTCCAACTTTGTGATTTCTCCAAAGGATTTTCACCAACGGAAATACTCTTGTTGCGAAGTTCTTTAATCCTTCGGTCTAAGATCTGAACTGGGCATTCTTCATATACCAAATTCTTTTCTAAGGCAATGTCCTCTAAACTTAGAATATGGGAGGGATCATTTACATTCTTCTGAAGCATTGAGACATGGAAAACATCATGCACCTTTGTCCATACTAGGTGGTAGTGCCAATCTATAGGCTACCTTTTCCACTCGCTGCAATACTTCAAATGGACCTAAGAATCTCGGTGCTAACTTCCCTTTGCTTTCGAAGTGCATTACTCGCTTATAGGGGGAACCTCTTAAAAACACTTTGTCACCCACTCTGAACTCAACATCTTTCATTTTCAAATCAACATAACTTTTCTATCTATCTTGGGCTTGCTTCATTCTGTTTCTGATTAACTTGACATCCTCGATCATCTTTTGAGTTATTTCTGGCCTAAGGGCGGTACTCAACTCATCTCTTTCACCTATCTCACCCCAATGTAGTGGCCCAAGGGCGATTATGAATTTGTTTACATACCCCAAATTTTCTCTTTTATTTTTAGTTACTGTCAATAAATAAAAGAATATGATTTATATGGATGTCTTATTTACTTAATGCATATTTACTTAATGAATTGTAGATGTCATTGGCCGCGGACAATACTGGTGAGACACCGACAAGTATAACATCAACTCCAACTCCAGCTCCAACTCCAAATTCCAATGGCACCACCTCCAAATCCTCCTTTGGCCCCCAAACCGCGCAAGCGCGGGCAACAAGTTCTAGGAAGAATAGTTCTCAAGTGTGGGATCACTTTGTTAAGAGTGATTATGAGCATAAGGATGATTTGACTGCGACATGTAGTTGTTGTGGGAGTGTTCTAGCATGTCCGACTAAGAGTGGTACGAGTTGTCTACATAACCACTTAAATAGATGCAAAAAGTATCCTCCAAATGTGGTAGATAAGAGACAGAAGACCCTAATTTTTTGGCAAGGATTATGTGATCTCTCAAGCGACATTACTCCCTCCACACAATCTTTATTGGTGTCATGGAAATATGATCCAAATCTGATTAGAGAAGCTATAGCAAAAATGATCATTATTGATGAGCTACCTTTTAGTTTTGTGGAGCGTGAGGTGTTCCGCAACTTGATAAAGGTGAAACAACCTAGGTTTCAAGTACCTTGTCAGAGAACCGTGACTAAAGATTGCTTCAAAATATATATTGCAGAGTGCCAAAAGTTGAAGAAGTTTTTCAGTAAGTTTTCGCACAGAGTTTGTCTGACGACTGATACATGGACAAGCATTCAGAACCTTAATTACATGTGCCTTACTGCGCATTTCATTGATGATCATTGGCAACTATAGAATTTAAAATTTCTGTCCAATCACTAATCATAAAGGTATAATGATTGGCAAGGCAGTTGAGAGATGTTTGCTTAATTGGGGTATTTATAAGGTATTCACAATCACAGTAGATAATGCTAGTTCTAATGATGTTAGGGTAAGCTATCTGAAGACTAGACTAACAAGTTGGAAGGGAAGTGTATTGGACGGTGATTTTCTACACATGAGATGTTATGCACATATTTTGAGTTTAATTGTGAAAGAGGGGTTAAAGGAAATGGATGACTCCATATTTAGAATACGTTCAACAGTGAAGTATGCAAGGTCTTCTCCAACAAGGTTATAGAGATTTAAGGCGTGTCTGGAGAAATAAAAAAATTGCAAGTAAAAGTCATTTGGTTCTTGATGTAGAAACGGTGGAACTCTACATACTTGATGTTGGAAGTGGCATTAAAATTTCAGAAAGCTTTTGAGGTTTGGCATTGGAAGATAGTAAGTATGCAGATGAACTTACTGGTGGTGATAGGTCACGAGGTTTGCCTATGAGTACTGATTGGGAGCATGCTCACTATTTGTTACCTTTCTTGCAAGTATTTTATGATGCTACTCTACGTGTCTCTGGGTCTCTTTATATTACTGGTAATGCATATATGCAAGAGATTTTCGGCGTTGGGTTGAAGATTTCAACATGGTGTAAAAGTCCTGATCTTGGCTTACGGAATATGGCTACACGGATGAAAGGGAAATTTGATAAGTATTGGTCAAATGTTGATAATATCAACATTATGTTATTCATTGTAGAGGTACTGGATCCTAGGCACAAATTGGATTATGTGGACTGGATTGTTAATGAGGCCTATGATGTTGTTATAGCTGACAAGTTGATGAAAAGAGTGAAGGAAGCTTTGTTGTCTTTATTTGAGCAATATTGTTTGCTTATGGTGGATGACAATGAGCAGTCAAGAGAGAAATCTCAAGTTTCAATTAACGTTGATGTGCATAATGTAAATGTTGCTAATGAGGACTTCATAAGGGTTATGTATAAGGAGAAAAAGGCTGCAAAGAAAGCTGTTCAGCATAGAACGGAGTTGGATAAGTATTTAGCGGATGATTGTGAGGATGACGACGACAACACTTTTGATATCTTGAATTGGTGGAAGACGAATTCAACAAAATATGTTGTACTCTCTATGATAGCACGAGATGTGTTGGCTATGCCTATTTCAACGGTTGCATCTAAATCAGCTTTTAGTACAGGGGGTCATGTATTAGATCCATTTCGTAGCTCCCTTACTACTAAGATGGTAGAGACTCTTATCTGTACACAGGATTGGATTAGGAATACGCATGGTCCATTGACCATTGAGGAAAGCTTGGAGGAATTATCTCGACTTGAGTCAGGTGACATTTTTTGTTAACTTTCAATTATAATTATATATTTTCTTCATTGTTTATGATTCTAGCTAACTTGTTTGTCCAACTTTGTGTAGAGGTTTTCTCTTCGGGAGTGGAAAGTAGTATAACTCATCTTGATGATTGAAGGGTATTCCAAATTTCCAATATATGAGGTATATTATCATTAAAGTTATCACATCATATGATTTGTTTTAAGTTTTTGGAGAGTTGCTAACTATAAGCTTATTAATGAGTTTTGACAATTGAGTAATGTGTAATTGAATTATACATTAGTTGCTATTTTTAGTTTTTATCTTTAAATTTTATTTTTTGATGGTGAGATTTTGTGTTTCTTTGCTTCCGGTTGCTTTAAGGTAGTTTTTGGGTTTATTAGAATCAATTGTTGGTGATTTCTTTATTTATTTTTGGTTTTGTTTGTGGAGTACTGGAGTGTAAATTGTATTTGGATGGAGTGCATAGAAAGCGTTTGTTTGGTTTTTTGTTTTTTAATGTTTGGTGATGGAGTGCATATTTTGCGTTTTTTTGGTATCTTAGTAGATATTGAAGTGCAAATGTTGATAATGTGGATAAATGGATGAGTGTAAGCCGTAAGGGGGCTATGAGTGTTATGATTTTGGACTTTGGGTGGAAGCATTTTGGATGTTTAAATGGAATTAGCGGGAAGAGGGTTTTATCAAGTTGAAAAGAGAGAAATTGGATAGAGAAAATAATATTTCATATGTTTTATTATTTTCATTTATAGTTGTTAATTGTAGATGATGATCTTCTTCGTGTGCCATTAACAAATCTAGGGAGTGCGGAATCAAGAAACTTCACTAACACCAACATTGTGGGATGAAGATGATTTATGTTATATTAAGTTTTTTTAATTTTTACTTTGTAATTTTATGTTATGTATTTGAGTTTATTAATGAATATTGACTATTCAATAATGTGTAATTGAATTCTTTATGTTTTTATTTCATATTCTGGATTCAATATCTGCAAATAAGTAATTTAATGTATTTTTCATACAAAGAATACAACAATAATACAAAATAAAAGAGAAACATAGTATGAAATTATCTATAAAATAATAAATATTTGAATTTAGGGACTTAAATGGAAACATTGAAGAATTTTAAGGATTAAAGGGTAATTTGAAAACCTGGTTAACAGAATTCCGAACCAAAATTGGTTCGGCCTTTACATTCGATTTTTAATCGAAACTGGTTCGGTTTTCGATTTGGATAAACCGGTTCGGTTAACCGGTTTATCCCACCCCTAGATCATAGGGGTGTATTTGCTAGATTTCAAACATGAAGGGACTACTTCATATTCTTCAGGGGTGTGTTTGTAAGATTTCAAACTTTTGGATCACCGGCAGACCATCGGTTTAATCGGTCAGACCAGGCAAATCGAAACTTGGTCCCTTGGTCGATTGATAGCCTGAGTTGGGTTTCAGAACCTGGTTTTAACTAAAAACTCAGTTTTTGATATAAAAAATATCTACCATTAATAAATCATTAATAAGCTATTGAAAGAGTGAATATATATTTAGTGAATTATTGTTTTGTTCTTTATTTTAATAGCTAAAACATAATGACAAATTAATGTATTAACTCTTGATCACTAGTGAGTGAAGTTTTTAAAATCTCAAGAATTTTTTTTGTTATTTAATTAGTCATCAGGAGAGTAATACATTAACTATCCATCCCTAGTGAAGTTTACACAATGGCTAGCTCATTTTTTACTAATTTTCTCACCGCTCCCACGGATTTTGTAGATTACCAAAAGTTAACTAAATAAGTTAAGATTTTGTGTCTTAGTGTTGTTGGAATTACTGCAAAATATTTGGGTTCTTTTTACATAATTGAAGTATGTTAAATAAATTCGATGTTTGTCAACCTGCTGTATGCACTTCCCAGTTTTGATTGAAGTTTGTACCTATAATTATTCTTTCACGTTAATTTAAATAAATTTTGATAAGAAAAAAAATAAAGGAATAATGGATTAGATAAAGCAGCCTCAACAATTGTATTTTAATGCATATGCTTAATTTGCAATAGATAAAGCAAGCTTAATTATTTAATTGGACTTTGGCCTCTCTATGTCCAACCCATAATCATTTTGGGCTCACCATGACTCCATCTATTTTCACCAACGATTGGCCCTTCAAGACATTGCAGGCTCATCTGATCAGCCTCTCCTCTATATTTTCTTCAAGAAAAGAGAAGCCCAACTCCTTTCCAGATTTTTCAAGCAAGCTAATTGGTTTACTAATATATACAGTATGTTGTAATTTTGAGATTATATTGTTCCCTTTTAATGTCTTCATGAGGGTAAAACTAACCAAATTCTTCAAAAAAACAAGATTCAAAGAGACAAACAGAACAAAATATGTTATTACGTAAATTTTTGAGTTAAAAAGACGTTGACCCCCAAGGTTTATTGTTTTAGCCACTGTTTTGAAAAACTAGACCAAACCGGACCGGTGTTCGGCACCCTATCTAGTCCGAATTACCATTTTAAACTATTCACAAAACGCCTAACCTGATCACCGGAGAACGAGAGGCTATCAAGTGCCAGGGTTAAAGGGTTTTGTTAGAGTGGAGGTCGGTGATTCAAGGGATGGTGTCGAATTGAATTTTGGACACTAGAATCAATCGAAATTTGGCTAGAAAAATCAACCCAATACTCGGGTCATGGCTAGCGAACGGGGGATAGTGCAAAATATAGTCATTATGCCCAAAATAAGAGTTTGAAAAACACAAAAACTAGTTGACCGCTTTGAATCTGGTCAACCAGATTTAAAGTGATGCCGACGTGGCACTAGCCGTTAGAACGACTAAGCCACATCTGTTAAATCAAACCAACTAGGCAAAATAAGGTTGCTCCAACTCAAATCTGGAAGACAATCTAGTCGAACGGATGAGGTGAATTTTCAAACTATGGTAAATATACTTTACCTGTAAACTTTAGAATATGATATTTTAGCCCCTAAATAGAACCCAGAAATGGGATGCACAATGTAGTTGATCAGCTTGGGTTAAACTATAAAGATATGAAACATGTAAAAATATCAATTTAACCCCCTAGGTTTGAAAAGTGACATTTTGGTCTAAATCTAAAAAACCCTCAAAGTGACATTTTCATCTTTCGTGCACACTGCACTCATTCATGCTCCCATAACTCCCAAATATCATAGACACATATAATCACTCTTGATTCCATTCACCATATAATCACAACTCCTTTAAGTGATTTTGTAATCACCTACTTCAAACTCAAAATTTATTAAAGATAAAATCCAGTAAAATAATACAGTTATAGCCAAAGTGACCCATCCAATCAAATTATCTTTGACAAATGAGCATATAGAAGTTTAAAGCTTACAACTCCTAGGCAAAAAAGTGTGCAAATTTGAATCCAAAGCATAAAGCTTACAAATTCTTAAAGCTAACATACCTAAATTTCAAATTGTGAACAATACCACAGTGTAAAATGACATAACCTTAAAGTTCTTTGTCGTGTACTTGATAATGTATACCAAATATAATACCAACATGGACATAAATTTTGTTACAGATGAAAAAGAAATATTTTGTAACTTTTTCCAATACCTATCCAATTTACAAAAGTGTGTTTATACTACAAGAAAAAATAATTCTATACTATGCTTTCAAAAATAATCCTTGCAATTGCCAGTCCCTACAATCACAATCGTGTGTCTTCAAATTGCCTATATAAGTCCTTCTAGAAATGGAAATCAATTGGGAACCGAGTTAATGACTTTTTCCCACCCAAATAATAGTTTGATGTCACTTTCTCACCCACGGACTTTTAAGATACCACTTTACTACCCAGATTTATACTCCAGTGAGCACAAAGAACAAACTCAGTCCAGGCTATTGGGGATTTTGAAGAGGGGAGGTCAATGAGTCTTTTGGTGGTTGGGATTGATCAGAATTTGACTTGGGAGGGGTGGTTATGCAAACCCTAATCGTTCGATTGTCATGGATTGGCAAGGTCCAAGGGAGTAGAGTTTGAAGGGTTTTGGTGAGTGATGATCGGCGAAGATAATGGTGGTGATGTGGAGTCGCAGCAACGCCGAAATCAGAAACAAAATATACATTTGGGTAGTAAAGTGGTATTTTAAAAGTGTGTGGGTGGAAAAGTGTCATTAAACCATTATTTGGGTGGAAAAAAGTCGTTTATAGGTTCCCAATGAGTAAACAATTATAGAGAGACTAGAGCGATGATAATGGATACTTTCATCACTATATTTGCACAAACAGTGACTTAGATGATAAGACATTTTTTTGATAGAGTGGTCAATATATTGTTGGTCATGTGTATTAACAACCTTTAGGGGATAGTTTGATTGCTTTAGAGGTTGGCTAGGTGTTTGAAACTGCTAATGTCTTCAAGGATGTACTGTATGGCTTTGCAATTCAAAGGCTAAAGTCACTTTCTTCTATGTAGCCCCATCTGATTCATGCCTCTTCTTCATGTCATGGATGATTACATATCAGATTATATCTTTTAATACCCCTCACATATGTGTCCTAGATTTGTCCACGGTTCAGATTAAGCTTATTAGATTGCTAGGAAGTTCTTATAAATGGTAGACGATAATCCTAAGGTTGATGTGTCAATTTTAGAATAGGCTATTACGAAAAAAAACAGGAAGAGATTGTTATACTAATATGGTTTACAGAGCTGAAAACAAGACAACATCATTACTAGGACATGACATGATGTTAGTTATCAGTTATCACAAACTATATAGTTATGCCAGTGTCTTGCAACTTAGGAACTTTAAGGAATACATTAAGGTTAAACCTATTGGTACAAAGTTCCAGAGAATGTTTGTCAGTTTTCTAGTCCACAAAGATGATTTTTCTAAATGGTTGCAGACCGTTCTTTGGGCTAGAAGAGGCACACTTGAAAGGCTCATATAGTAAATGTACCCTATCAACTGTCTCTATCGATGCTGATAATGAACTTTACATTGGTTGTTTGTATATTTGAAGGAGAGAATGAGGAATCATGGTGTTGGTTCTTAGAGCATTTGCTTCATTGAAACAAGGACATTGATATTTATGTTAAATATAGAATATGTGTCATAAATGAATTAGCAATTCAACATCCTTATGCCAATATTAGGTACTGTGTTACGTACCACGCACTTGGGAAACTTGTTATGCGGTGATGCTAGAACCACGAACGAGTACAATTATAAGGCCACAATATGTCATATAAGGACAACAACATGGATGCATACAATTAATTTATGAAAAGTATCTACTAAACACTAGAGTAGGCATATGTTTTTGATTGAAAATACAAAAGTAACCATATCACCAACAATCTGAGTTAGTCCTAGAATGTTGCACTAGATACTATGAGAACTTTAACCATTACCAAACTCCTTAATTTCATTAGTTTATAAGTGATGAATAAACTTTATATTAGGATAGAGAAAACTAGAACTTGGAAAAGGAAGTTAACACTAGTTGTTAAACGCAAGCTTGTTACCATTGCTAAACAAGACAGTAATTGCAAGAAGTGATTAGAAACCTGACTCGTGCAGTGACCCGACCAAGCCATCGGGTCCCAGATCAAGCGGTTTGACCTGCTGGTCAAACCGGTGTCAAAGGTTTGAAATCTAACAAAAATATCCCTAATAATTACATTTAAGTCCCTATATGTTTGAAATCTTACAAAAACACCCCAAACACCACCATCGGCATCTACAAATAGGGCACTTTTTGACAACAACAACACTCCCCCATCACAACGAAAACAGTGCCCTTAGCCATCCTGACCAAAACCCATCTCACCCCTCCCCCGTTCGCCTCCCCAATCGCCAATCACATTGTTTTGTGATCTTCGGTCTATTCACTCATCGAAAATAGATGTCGTTGCCACCATTCTACTCACCGACCATTCCTTCTTCAAAAGCCCTAAATTCCACCGTTCAATTTTTCACGAATTGATGTACAAATTTCCAAGGTTTTGAATGAATAGGAAAATTTGTAACCTGACCTGGTAAAGGCTCCAAGTCACGGTTGAACCGGTTCAACCGACGGGGCCAGGCCGGGTTCCTAATCACAGATTGCAAGTGCATATAGTTGGTTATAAAAAGAGGTTAATTAAGTAAATTTCTCTATGAGTTGGTGTTGTTATTGCCAATTCACCTAACATATGGAGTCTAACGATTCATAAATTATAATATTAACATAATAATCAAGTAAAATAAGGAATACTAAAAATAGTTAAAAGTAGTTGTTATTGTAAATTTCTTAGAAATATTTATCATGTGTAAATTATATTTAGTTAAATAATAAATACTTTAAATATATATATTTTGTAAAATCATTAAAATTAAAAAATTAAACAACTAACAAATATTTCTAAAACTATTCAATATAACTATATATAAAACAAAAAAGTTAAGAAAAACATTGAATATTAAGGGGGCGTTTGGTTGGGGGTAATGTGGGATTACTGAGGTTATGTCATCTTATATTACTTGATTACCACGTTTGGTTGTTAAGTAATATAAGATTCCGATAATCTTCAAATACCAATAGTAGTTACTGTTGGTAATATTAGAGGTAATCTGATTACCTCCATTTCCTTAGGTATTGTAAGATTACCAGGGTAATCTTTTTTTTGTTACAATTCAATCCCTTATTAATAAAATTTTAGGACAATAATGCCCTTATTTTTAAATTTATTCACATGAATGTTGCTTTAACTATTTCACCGTAATTAATTAACTTTTTGGACAAATTATCCTTGAAATCAAAACAAATTGCAACCCACCCAAGCCACCACCCCTACCCCCACCCCCACCCCCACCCCCACCCCCCCCCACCCACCTGCCACTGGCAAGCATTGCCGCCGAAAAGGCGCATGGAAGCCCAGAAATGGTCATCGTGCGCTGATATGACCATTTCCAACCAAAGATGTAGTCGAAAATGGCCTGATCGTGACAGATCTGGCCGTTGACGGCCAGATTGATGGTCGTTAACAACCACGTCTATAGCCATTAATGGCCACGTCAATAGCTGTTAACGGCTATCAATTTAGCCGTTGACGGCTAGATCGACGGATTTGACTGTCAACGGCCAAATCTGTCATGATCTGGACATTTCTAGCCAAATCTGTCACGATCTGGACATTTCTACGCGATCTCTAGCCGAAAATTGTATAGCATGCAAGGCCATTTCCGATTTCGCCTTCCATGCACCGTTAGGTTGCCTATTATAGGTGACCAACGGTGGTTGCCGATGGCCGGTAGTGGTTGGGTTTGTGGGGGTGCTTTGTTGATTTTCCAAACTTTTATTATGTGGTTGTTTTTGCTAAGTATTTAAATGCAAGGGGGTTATATAATCCAAATAATAATCAATATTAAAAAAATAATATAATAATAATATTTAATTAGAGGACAATTCAGTAATTTAAATAACATACCCACCAATTTATTCCTCCCAACCAAACATATTAATAAAACATACCCACTAATTTATTCCAACTAACCAAACACATTTTTCTAAAGATTCTTAGTAATCTTCAAGGTAATCTAACTTTTCAGTAATCCAACATTCCTTGAACCAAACACACCTTAAAAGCCTTAGAAGTTACATGTGAATAACCAAATGTTGGCTAACTTATAAATTCAACAACTCTTGCAATTGAAGAACAATGGAGAATGTAATGTCCCTGCAACTCCATAACCGTAATATCCCTTTTATGTACAACTTTTTCTCCAAAGCCCTAAACACAAAACCCATAACTTATTCTCTCCATAATTCAACCAAACACACAACTCTTCCTTTTCTCGTTGAGACCTACCATCAACACCAAGCACTCTAAGCCTTGGTTCAGAGGGTCAATAATAAACGTTCTTGCCCCTTGAAAATCCTTCAACATGATGGAGATTGGACCAAACCTCACCTCTAGGCTGTCATCTGCTTCCTTCAAACTTCCTCTAGGTCCACTTTAATTCCCCAGGTAGTTTTTCTTCAATTTAATATACAACTTGTCTTTAACTTTAGGGGAAACAAAAATTGACATTTGAAAGTTGAAGATTTGTAGATAGGTGTTTGATATGTGGAAGAATGTGGAGAAGTCACACATTAATGAATCAAACTATGAAAAAATTATTGGGTTGTTATGTGAAGAGGGTTTGATGGAAGAAGCTGTATGTGCTCTTGAAGAAATGAAGCATAATGGTATTAAACCTTCTTTAAAGATTTACAATTCAATAATTCATGGTTATTCCGAGATCGACAAGTTGAAGATGCTTTGTTTTTCCTTTACGAGATGAAGGGAATTGGTTTGAAACCTAAAACTAATACCTATGATGGTCTTATTCAATCTTATGGAAAATATAAAATATATAGTAAGATTGATTGTATAAAAGTGCAAGAGCAAAAAATATATTTAGTGAAAGTGAAGGAATATCGGTGAAAGTGAGGGTGTATATATATATAGTTTTTTATTTATTAAGGTTTCAATAAACTACACCCTAGCCCTTCTATCCCTTATACGCGCCACCCCTTATCCAATTTCTCTCAAACTTCTTCACCAAATTTCAAAGAGGATTCATAGGAACTAGGCTTAATTTTTTGTAGATTTTTAATCCTAAAGCATCCAAAGGTAAGATTCTAGCACAAAGGTGTGTGATTAAACTTTAATGTTTTAAATTCTTATGGTTTTATATGTTTTAGGTCCAAGAGGAAGAGAATTTTAGCAAAGGGAGGTTATATCATTAGTGTTGCACAAATTCAAGGTAAGTAAACCCAATTTTAGTTTTGATTTGAGCAATGATCATGTAGATTGATTCTTGTATGTTTGTATGTGATTGTATGGTGGGAATTATTGGCTGTTTTGATGTTGAATGATGTGTAAATTTCCAACCATGAGAAGTAGTGCTTGAGTATGTGGTGATTTGGATGAAATATGGAAGAATTGGTGATGAAATTTTGAAGTGTTGAAAATTGTTGAAACAAGCCAGATTTAAAGCTAAAGTTGGTGAGTTTTTGCTCCAATTTTGGTGGATTTGGAGAGATGTGGAACTGTGGCCAACCAAATATTTGCATGTGCATATGAATTGTTTGATGAAAATTCAAAGAGAAATATGCATGCATGAGTTTATTAAATTTTATTGAAGAAATTGGTAGAGAAAGGGAATAATTGGGGTAGAAAGGTTATGTTAGCCTTAACCAAATGTAAATTTTAGTATTCAAGAGTGCATTTTGTTATTGTAATGCCCATTTTAAGGTACGTGGATTAAATATGCTTATTTGCCCTTAGTTTTGTTTGTTTGCCCTTAGTTAAGTTTGTATGTTTGTAATATTGTTTGGTTGCCCAAAATTTAGTGAGGGATTGGCAAAGTTGGGAATTGCAAACTTCGCTGCGGCGAAAAAGGAACCTTGCCGCGACAACGTATGCTCTGGAATTTTTCGTCGGGGCTAAGAGCTGACTGAAATTCTTGAGAAGATTCTAGAGAATTTTCTTTAGGGGAAAAGTGACCTTTCTACCCCTAATTAGTAGTAAAAGTGGGGAGTGAAAAGCAAGAAAATTTCATGGAGAATGCATTGGAGATGGGGGTGTATTTGTAATGAACTAAAGGGAAAATATGGAATTTTCAAGAAAGTGCAATGGCAAAATGGGAAAGAATGCAAATTTATATGAGATATTAAGGGTTGAGTCACACAAACCCTCCCATTCTCTACACCCCGCACGCCACTTCTACTATCCTATTCTCTCATCTTTTCATCAAATTTCCAAGGGAAGATTAGAGGGCTTTTGGTAGAGATTTGATCCTAAGCATCAAAAGGTAAGGATTCTTGCTATAGATATGAGATTAATTTTTGAAGTGTAGAATTCTTATAGTGTTTATACTTAGGGTTTTAGAGAAAGAACAAGTCTACCAAAGAAAGAGTGATCCTAGTGGAATTACTCAAGCACAAGGTAAGTAAATCCAACCCAAGTTATGATTCAAGAAATCAATTGTGTAGAGATTGTATATTCATGTATATGCCTTTAATTTTGAGAATTGTTGAGAAGAATGATGTTGATTGATGAGTAGATGGCTATTGATGAGTAGAAGTGAGCCATGTGAAATGGTTTTGGTAGTATGTGATTAAATGAAGTTTGTTGAATTTAGAAACAGTTTGAGTAGAGTTTTTGAAGTATGTTTCCTGGCCAAGTTTGATCTTGTTTTAGAGAAGTTTTACTCCAATTATGGATGGTTTAAGAAAGTAGAATTATAGTTAAAATAGAATTTGAGTATGCATGCATGATGTTTGATGAAATGTCTAAGAGAAGTGTATGCATGAGTAGAGAAAACTTATTTTTGTGCTACATGGCATTTTTGCATTACATGTTTACACGTAGAAAGAATTAAAAGCATGAGCCATCCACATGCATACTTATGCATATTTATGAGAACCTAAAGAATAAAGAAAGAAAAGCACTAAAGAATAAAAGAAAGAAAAGTGCTAAAAAGAAGAAAAGAAAGAAAAGTGCTTAAAAGAAGAAAAGAAGAGGAGTGACAAGAAGAAGAAGATTCCCACGTACACGCCACCTTAATTGAGTGGCCTAAGAAGAAGAAGAATTTGTACGGCCCGTAAGAGTATATGTGGATGAGGGCTGTACCAAGAAGAAATACCTACATGCACGCCACCTTAATTGAGTGGCCTAAGAAGAAGAAAAGAATTTGTACAGTCCGTAAGAGTGCATGTAGATGAGGATTGTACTCACCCACACGGCCAGGGTTCTGAATCCATGCATAAACCGAGTCTGATCGGCAAAGAATAAGAAAGAATGAGAAATGATAAGAAAGTATAAGAAGGAATGAGCAAGCAAGAAAGAAAAGAAGAGAAGAAAGAAAAGAAGAAAAGAATAGAAAAGAATAGAAAGAAAGAAAAGAAATAAAAAGAAAGAAGCATAAAAACCAAGAAAGAAATAGAAAAAAAGAAAGAAAATGCATCTCTATGCATTTATGCATTTGCATCTCATCCATGCATGTTACCATGGTTCCTATGATGGTTTGTGAGAGATAAGAAAGAAAGAAAGAACAGAGAGAAGTAGAAAGAAAGAAAGAACAGTGAGAACTAGACACAGCGAAAGAAAAGAGAAAGAATAAAAAGAGAATGAAGAAGAAGAAAAAGAGTAAAGTAAGGAAAGAATACAAAGAGTGAGCAACGGAGAAAGGGGAGTGTGGAGTAGTAGATTTACTTACTGAGCAATTATGTTCACCCTGTTGTTTTTCCATGTTTTGCAGAAAATAGGTGAGAAACGGTCGGATGGACATCGAGAAGCGGAGAGAACTGGCATTACTATCCACCGTTATTAAAACTTTTGTATATGTCATTTTGTTATGTAAAGAATTTTATATATCAAGTCAAGAATATTTTTGGGCCCATTTACTTTTCATTTTATTGTATATACTATTTTATTATTGTATAATTTCCAAGTATACTAGTTAAGAAAGAAGGTACTACAATTATGCCAAAATTTAGAATATTACTTGGTCATATTAGTTCAATGAGATAAATGGCTCTTAGTGCATCGTTCAAGTTACTTCAACCTTTAGTATTTCTTGAATAACACATTATATTTTAGTTATTGAATTAGAAATTGTGAAACTTATGGCCTTGGGAAAGTGTTAGAAAGGAATTGTATGTTAAATTGTTACTTTGATATGTCATTGATGATAATAGAGAATGGTAGAATTATGTCATGACATATCAATATACCATAATAAATTCTCAAGTTTGTGCCATTGAATTTAGAAAGATTATCCAAATAATGGCTTGGCCAAATGAGTATATTGTTGTTTCTTGTTTTGAGATTAATTACAAACAATATTTAATAAGTGATTTTATTACATAAAGAATAGAAAAGCTTTCCCAAGTATAGATATCAAAAGAAACATTAAAGACATAGAAGTTTGGTTTTGTATTAAATACATGACCATTTTAGAAATTGATTGATATGAGTATAGTTTCATGCCTTATTATATATTACAAGCTATAGAACTTTTCTAGAAGATCTTTAGAATAAGTTGTATTGGCCAAAAGTTTAGTTAAGAATATTAGAAAGAAATTAGAATTTAGCCAAAGTATATATGTTGTGCCATATGTTAGATTGAATTTACAATGATTAATATGACAATATAGACTAATGTATAGAATGTAACAAAAAAAAAAAAAAAAGAAGAAGAAAGAAGGGCATGTATAACAATTGAAGTTGATGGTCATGTAAGAGAATACAAATTTATAGCCTTAAGATTTGTATTTAGAAAGTTGTACAAGACATGTTTGTTACATTAGAAAAATATTAGAGAGTTGTTTAATGACATGATTATGTGACATATAAGTTTGAGAAAAACTAGTAGTATAATTGGACAAGTTAGTAGACTTAATACCTAAGTTGTGACATAGATTTTTATAGTAGTATTCATTCCCTAATTGAATTATGCCGTTTTAATATATCACTAATAGAATTATAGAAGAGTAGAATTTGTGAGAGCTAATGTACTTGTGTACGTGTACATTTTACATAGCATGATAGAATTGAAGAATTACATAATTATGTAGAAATTATAGAATCGTGTATGTACACACGATGCATAGAATTCAAAAATAAAGAATAAAATAGAAAATGTTTAGTTTAAGCTTGCTAGTAGAATAGAACTTTGGGCTTTCCAGAAAAGCATAAAAATAAAAGCCTTAGAATTAATAGAATACATGCCAAAGTCAAACATGTATTTTGGGATCATGCATAGACAACATATAAATGCATGACATAACATAGCATATATTTCAGAAATTTTATAATTATTGGAAATATCTAGCTAGTTATTTTGCAAATTTACAGAGAATGTTTTCAGAGGGCTATTGCGATGGGGAACTGATGTTTAGTCCCCTTAATGTTTAGTCTTTTATACATATTTGTTGCCTAAATGTACTCATTATTATTCTATTTTGATTTAGGATGCAAATGGAAGCGTTAATTGCAAAACGGAACTAATTAAATGAATTCGGACAGTTTCAACGTTGTTTCGTAATCTGGGCATAACTCTCTCATCCGAGCTTCCGATTGAGATGATTAAAAATTCTGTGCAACGCTAAGAAATATATCTACAACTTTCATGTTTTGAGTTTTGAGAGATACTCAATGCATCAAGGTTGTAATCGAGCTTGAAGTTGATGCATTTGCACTAGACGTCCTGGAGCATTCTGCCTTGTCATGCAAATCAATTGGGCAGTTTATTATTGGAAGATTTGAGGACATGTGGCACACAAGTTACAGCTCAGAATCACCACTTTCCTATTTTATTTTAGGACTCTATCTTATTTTAAATTAATTAGAATCAAATTAGGATTAATGTTATTTTAGGATATTAGAATATTTCTTTTAGGAGATTGTGTGGGATTCAAATACTTGAACTAGATTTTTGGCTAAGGGGATCAGATTAGGGTTTTTGAGGGGGACCACGCCTCTCTCTTCTCCTCGCTGGAATTTTTCTTTCTCTTTTGAGTTTTGATGATGGCCATGAGCGGCTAGAACTTTTGTAACTTGGTGAAGGAAACGGAGGCCTTGGAATCAATAAACTGTGAGATCTAATATATTTTTCTTGGTGTTCAATTTTCGTGTTTGAGTATTGGATGTTTTTCTGTGCCTAATTTTATGATT
This sequence comes from Pistacia atlantica, assembly GCA_026229545.1. Classification (NCBI taxonomy): domain Eukaryota; kingdom Viridiplantae; phylum Streptophyta; class Magnoliopsida; order Sapindales; family Anacardiaceae; genus Pistacia; species Pistacia atlantica. The sequence continues at coordinate 31,553 of JAPEIT010000108.1, forward strand.
GTTTCGTTTAAATTACTAGGGAGGCCTACTAGTTTATTAATTGTTGCAATCTACTGCTAAGTTAGATATCAAATCCGTAATTGTTTGATCCCTCTAACTTGTGAAGCAATTAGGGTTAATAATTCGCTGCATCAGGAATTAGTAATCTTAAGAAGAACATTCAACTAAATTAAATACAAGCGCTTGTGTTTGTGTTGTTTAGCTTCATCGATTTCTCTAATTCTTAAGGCTGCCACTAGATTAAATCTTGAGCGCTTGTCTAGGGTTGTTTAGTGGTAAGATTAATTAAGATCGCTTATTTCTTGATAAATTACAATTAAGGAGAGATAGGAAAATAGTTCCAACGGTGAATATTCAGGTATGAATTGATTTAATTTTGCATCAATGATCAGTTGTAAGATTCCGATGGTGGATGTTGATGGAGACCAAGTTTCGTTATATTAATTGATTTCAAATTGAATTGTTTTTGCTTTTATTTTTGCTAAGATTGTTTTTCTGTTTTACTCAAAACCCCCCAGCCTTATTCACATCATAGAAAATTCGGCTAGACACTCTTCGTGGGATTGACTCTTGCTTACCCTATTTTACAGTTTGGTAGTTAGCTTAGGAAGGTTTTTAATCTTGGTTGCCTACGACAGCACACCAGGAACCTGTGAGCATTCGCTGCGTTAGCCAGTGGCGACAGAGATGCAAGTTTCCCACATGCATGCTGCCATCAGTGGCGGCCTCAAAATAGAAAACAGAATTGTACATTCCGCTAGAAGTGCAGGTGGATGAGGACTGTTCCCAAAAAGAATTTCAGAATACGCTTACACGGCTAATCCATGCTTCAGCCTAGTCCGATCGGCAAGCCAAAATAGAAAACAGAAAGAGTTTCAGAAAGAAAGAAAAATAGATTAAGAAACAGAAATCATAAAGAATTTCAGAAGGAAAGAAAAATAGAATAAGAAATAGAAAACAGAAAAAAAATTTAAAAAGAAAAGAAAAGAAAAAGAATTAAAAAGAATTTTCAAAAAGAATACAAACATAATCATTTACATATGAATAAGACATTTCATGTGCATTGCATCTTATGCATTTATGCATAGATTAAACAGTTTATTTATTATTGCGTGTCTGATTAGCCAAAAAAATAAAAATAAATAAAAGCCCATGAGGAATAGAGAAGAAAAGAAAATAGAAGCCCATGAGGATAGAGAAGAAAAGAAAATAGAAACCTACGAGAATAGAAAATAAATTAGAGATATACAAGAAAAGAACAGAAATTAAACACATATTTGAAAAGAAAAGAAATTAGAAACATGACAAATAGCAAGGAAACTTAGCGATTTGTTGAATAGAGAAAGAAATAGAAGTTATAATCTAGTAAAGAAGAGAAATAAAATGATAAAGAATAGCACAACCCTAGAAGGATTTAGAAAGATTTGAGAAAAATAGAAGACTGCTAAATAATACGCCTGAGAATAAAGAGAGAAAGCAAACAGAAATTTAGAAGCAGTACCATGGAAATAGGAACAACAGAGTGAAAACATAATTAAATTTGGTTTACTTATTGAGCATTTATATCTCACCCCGTTGCTTTCCTTATTTTTGCAGGTATTAGATTATAGTGGTCGGAAGACGTCAAGCTGGCAAGAGAATTGCACACATTGTCTCAGCAAAGAAATTTAATGTGATTTATATATGTGAGAGATAATCTGTGTAATAGTATATTATAACTGGATTAAGGACATAAATTTTAGACGAACACCCTTTTTAAACTAGCAATTCTCTAGATTCTTGATGCGTGTTTACTATAACATGCAAAACTAGCAAGTGTACTAGTTGCTCAAGTAATAAAGTGATGGGTAAGGATATCATTCCCACGAGGACTATAGCAAAGCACTAAGTTTCCTAACGTTATCAAGTTGAAGTAATCGAATTCTTTGGATTGGTGGGAGCAAATTGTAATGAAAAAGAAAACAAAAAATGAAATTTAACAAAGAATTAAATCTTAACTAAGAAAGCAAAATGAAACACAGAATATCAATTCAAGTAAAACGGGTAGGGTTTTGACTTCGTTTGGACTTTTATGGGTTAAACCTAAGAGTTACACTATTTTCACATTCATGCGCAATGGTTGTAAATCGGATTCACTAATATGTTAACATACCCTCTTGGGCTATGTTTTCCTATTCATCCTTATTAACATTCCGCACCTAACAAATTGAAGGTTAATAATTCTAAATTCATTAAGCACAAGAATCCTAAATTGATTTCATTAATTCTTGAATCTATCTCTAGCATCCAATACTATAATGGTGATAACCCAAGAAGCTTAACATGAATTATTTCTCAATCTCATCATGTTCATCACATACAACATTTAATTTCAGAGTAACACACAACCAAAGCTTATTCACATGGAAATAACACAATCAAATACTTAACCCATTTAAAATCCAAACTACAATCAAAACCCTAACCCATAGAAGATTAGTTCATAGCTAAATTAACAATACAAAAACAAAAAATAGAAATAAACAAGTTAAACATAATGAAACTGAGATGAAAGATAAGAAATCTCCCCAAAAGATGAATCTTCCTAGTCAAAATCTGAATCTTCCCTTCAACAATCCGAAAAACTAAAAGCTTTACTCTAAGAAAAGTGCAAAAACGGCTAAACCTAAAAAGCTGAAGATCCTGGGCCAAAAGGTTAAGTTTTTCTTTTATACTTAGTCCAAAAACCCAGCCAAAAATACGCACAACACGAAACTGTGCGTTTACAAAACTGAATAAGTTGACTATCACCGCGGCGAAGAATGAAGAAATCCCACATCGTCTCTGGCCTACTTCGCCGCGGCGAAGACAATTTCTTCGCCGAGGCGAAGCTCCTTCAAAGTTCTGAAATTTACGAAGCGCCACTGCTTGCTTCTTCGTTCGATTCTTCAATTTTCGGCTCTCTTCCTTGGAAACAAGCTTCATCGTGTTTTGTCCTGCTCCGGAACTCTCCTATCTTCTGAGATCCGCTCATTTCTGAGTCAAAACTATCAAATTTTGTCTTTATTTGCTCAAAAAGTCCATTTTAACCTGAAACACGAAAAGTAAAGAATTAAGCACCAATTCAGGTAAAAATGCACTAGAAAGTACCTGAAATCCGACAAAAAGATCAAATAAAAACTGTATAATTTACGGATTATCAACTACCCCCAAACTAAAGAGATGCTCGTCCCCGAGCATACAGTACAAAACTAACGAAAACAAAGACAACAAACAAAAACAAAAACATGAACACACAAACAACTGAAAAACCCAAAATCAACAAAACTCAAGTTTCTAAGTAAATTGCCTAGAAATTGCACATGTCTCACAAATTGTTGAAAAATTATTATCAGGAAATGTTCGACACTCCAAGAAGTTATAAGCTACATCGACTGTCTTCCTCAATCGGTCCACCAAGTAGGTGATCCCCACTTCAATCCACATTCCAACTTCCCGGATTATTTTATGCAAAAATTTTAAAATTTATCAAATGGTAATGAGACTCCATAAGCC